>CAIGQZ010032594.1:19750457-19784157 GCA_903798205.1 Danio tinwini | reverse complement strand
TATATATATATATATATGTATGCAAAATTAATACTTGTGGCATGTCTTACAGGAACCACTTACCACATGTTTGTTTACCACAGAACATGACTATGAACAGGAATACTAGTTGGCTTGGCATTACCAGAACATCCACTACAAATACTTCTTGTCATATGTCGAGTCAGTGGTCGTCAAGAATTTGTCTTAAATGCACATTTGGTAGCCAACAGAAGTCTGAGATTTGAGTTTAGAAATTAAAAATCTGAAATATTTTTGTTACAAAAACACTACTGCTTAAGACAACGCCCTGGTGGTGTATGGGTTAGTTTTACAATACATTTCTGCACTTAAAATGTTCACTAACCAACACTATTATACTGCATGGAAGAGCCAGGATAACATTTAAAACTACTCTGACTGGGTTGTGTTTATATATTTGATGTTGCAACCTAAATAAAAAGATGGAAACAAACTGACTTGAATCACCAAGGACAACAATTTCAACTAAAAATCTTCTGTCATGTTTATGCTGTAGAAAACACACATACAACTTGGATGGCCTTGGGGTGAGTAACTGCAAATTGAAATGTTGGAAATTGAATGTAACCAGTTTAATGTTTCATCATATATCTTACATCAAAACATATTAAATTTAAAATATATATGAATATGTCTTTGTAGGTCTTAAATTTTATGTATATCATTGTTAAAATATTGGGGTATATCACGTGGCACAGTGGTTAAGCACGATCACCTCACAGCAAGAAGGTCGCTGGTTCAAGCCTCGGCTGGGCTAGTTAGCATTTTTGTGTGGAGTTTGCATGTTCTCCCTGTGTTCCTCCTCCGGGTGCTCCGGTTTCCCCCACAAGTCCAAAGACATGCGCTATAGGTGAATTGGGTAAGCTAAATTGTCCATAGTGTATGTGTGTGGTATGTATGGATGTTTCCCAGTGATTGGTTGCAGCTAGAAGGGCATCCGCTGCGTAAAACATATGCTGGATAAGTTGGTGGTTCATTCCTCTGTGGCGACCCCAGATTAGTAAAGGGACTAAGCTGAAAAGGAAATGAATGAATGTTAAAATATTGTACTGTGCATACTATGTTATTATAGCCCAGTGAAATTTTAAAAAGTTTACATTAAATTATAACAAATTATAACTTAAAAATAACAAATTAATGATTGTATATGGCAACAAACTTGTTTGGAAATGAGAATTCAATGTAACTTAATTCGCATTCATCACCACACTTTTAACATTTTGTTTCTTTTTTTAAACACAAAAGAAGATATTTTAAAGAAAGTTAGAAAACTCAATGATTATAGTATTTGTAAACTCATAAAGGTTTATAACCACTTAAGGATGAGTAAATGCGGAGTAATTTTTCGTTTTTTGGTGAACTTGCCCTTTAACTGTAATTGTAATAATTCAATAACCACAAGGGGGCACGAGAGACGCAGTTAAGCACAAAAGGATTGGATGTGTATAACTGGTGTTACTTGGCAAATAACATTTTTTATTAATGTATGAACATTTTTAAACAAAATAGTAATAATTACGAATTATGTTTCCTAGAGAAGAAACATCAAGGCTTAGTTATGATAATGACGATGATGCGAGGTATTTGTCAGTGTTAATAAATGCGCTTTCACACTATGGCCACTAGATAGCGCACTTTCACCTGGAGCTTCATGTAGACACCAAAGGATAATCTTATTACACCTATATTAAATAAATCACTGATTATATACATTCAATTTAACCCCACCATTACGTATAGAATTGCCAAAATCCATTTCTGACATTGCCCCTCAGAACTTTTTACTTCTACACCGCATATCTTACCGTTTACAGGTATTTTCCAAAAACAAACCACCTGTGCTGTGAAGCAGGTGCGAACCTGTGAAGGTCAGCGGCACATTTTTAGGCGAGATGTCCAGCAGACTGTTCTTCAAAAATAGCTTCCTTCAAATTTAACACCCTGCCTCTCACACACGCACCATCTCTCTCTTTTTTTCTCTCTCTTCATGTTCCCATCGGCTGTGATAGAACAGTTCCCACGTGAAACTACTAATAAAAACGAGTCGTTTCTGTATCGATGAATTACAACAGGTATGAAAAGGTGCGTGAGACCTATTAAAGTACCGCGGAGGAATTTTGCAACTGCTAGTTGTTGTTAACTTTTTGATTATGACCACCTGACTGTACATGCTGTTTATTCCACGACTGCTCACAAACTACGTGCGCCATAGTTTTAATTAAAATTATATTATGATCTTACCTGTGTATTATCGCACAGAAAACAAATACACCTTTGATTTATGACAGGCTACTTACAGTAAGTGGTCTGAGGTCATTTATTTCAGTATATTCTTGTAGTTTTCAGGAAAATAGCCAGTGTTCTGACAAACTGTGGTACTACCAACACCATATTTGTATAGAGTTCGTGGTAATAAGTTTAGGCGGCATTAAAGCAGCAAACCACATTAATATTATGGTTGCAGCATTATTAAAAGTACATTAAAAATAATAATAAAAATGTATTTAACCACAGTTGAACTACAAGCGGTAAATGATGGATAACAAATTTGTAGTACCATATTAACAACCATAATGATGTTATTCGAGTAAAACAATCTGAGAGTTTGCATTTTTGGAAATCAATATCCACCGAAAAAATACTATAGTAATACATATAAATAAAGCGTTTTGAACCATACTATAGTAAAGTACTTTCATTATTTTGATGTGGTTATTGTATAGTTGCCTATAGTAACACAACAACTGTACTAATATAAACAAATTACCAAATACTGTAGTTTTCTATAAATTTAGGGTATATTATACAACAATACACCACAGTTTAATCTAGTAGGCTATACTACATTTATTTTTTACAATTTATCAGTTCACTGTAGTTATTACTACAGTATGTTGTAGCATTCATTAACAGAGTTATAAATATATACAGTATAACGCACTTTACTATAGTATGGTTCAAAAACATAATATTTACTATAAATTGCAATAGGATTTTTTATGAGGGCAACAATACTTTAAAAATCTGGGTTTCATTTGTACAAACCAAACTGTTAATCGTTGGGTTTAAATAAAATTTTAACCCAACATTTGAGTTTGTCCATTTGTGAGCCAAATTTATTTTCAAACAACCCAGCATTTGAAAAGCGTACCAGCTGTTAATGAATAATAACAAAATCTGAACACATAGCACAAAGTGACAAAACCCTGGCTTATCCACCTTATTAAGCAAACATTTTAGTTAAATGTGTGAGGCTTCTGGTGTCCTATACTTTATTACACTAGCTGTACAAAAACAGTACATTTGCTGCTTAATACTAAAATCTTGTGTTTGTTATTACTGAAAATCATCAACAAACTGGTTTGGAGTGTAAACAGTTCTACCATTTCCTGCACTTGTATTCTTCTTATAGGTGTGTGTCAACACGGCACTGATCAAAAACATTTTGAAAGAGCATGAAAACCTTAATTTTGAAAGTTTTGTTTTTTTTGCTTGTTTGTGTTAAATGCATTTTGTTTCAAGTAAACAACTATGTAACATATAGAGTGTATAGTTAAAGTTTTAATGCAAAACATTCAAGTATCAATACAATTGCCACAGACCTTATTTAAAACATAAATTTCAAAAGAACCAGCAGTGTAATTACAGGTTTTGACCTCATCCATGCAGGTGGCAAATAATGATTTGGACATCATCATTCACAGAAAGCAGTTTACACCTATATACACTACCTGACAAGATTCTTGTTGTCGATCCTTGTTGTAAGAGCAACAAATAACAACTTAACTTCTAGTTGATCATTTGGAAAAGTGGCAGAAGGTAGATTTTTTTTCTGATGAATCATCTGTTGAACAGCATCCCAATCATCACAAATACTGCAGAAGACCTATTGGAACCCACATAAACCCAAGATTCTTACAGACATCAGTCAAGTTTGGTGAAGGAAAAATCACGGTTTGGGGTTACATTCAGTATGGGGGTGCGCGAGAGATCTGCAGAGTGGATGGCAACATCAACACCCTGGGGTATCAAGACATTTGTGCTGGCCATTACATTACAAACCACAGGAGAGGGCAAATTCTTCAGCAGGATGGCACTCCTTCTCATACTTCAGCCTCCACATCAAAGTTCCTGAAAACAAAGAAGGTCAAGGTGCTCCAGGATTGGCCATCCCAGTCACCAGACATGAACATTATTGAGCATGTCTGGAGTAAGATAGAGGAGGCATTGAAGATGAATCCAAAAAAACTCTTGAACTCTGGAAGTCCTGCAAGAACTCTTTCTTTGCCATTCCAGATGACTTTATTAATAAGTTATTTGAGTCATTGTAGAGATGTATAGATGCAGTCATCCAACCTCATGGGAGTCATACACAATATTAATTATTTTTCCACTGCACAAAGACTTTATATTGTATACTGACATTATTTCTGTTAAGTGACAAGACTTTGTCTAAGCATGATCAGACCTTACTGTCCTTATAAAATAATTAAAAATCAAGGCATGATCATGTTTTATTTTAGTAAAATAACTGTAATCTAGAGGACTTTGCCTTTCATATAGGCCACTTCTGATAGCAAATGATCAACTAGAAGTCAAGTTATTATTTGCTGTTCTTAAAACTTGGATAGGCGACAATACTTTTGTCAGGTAGTGTACAATGTTGTCATTGTTGTAGACCAATCAGAATCAAGTATTTCATACAGCTGTATAGAAATATAAAATAAATACAATATGACCTTTTGCTTATAATATGCAAATGAGCTGGATGTCCTACCTAAAAATGCTGGGTTTTCAAATTTGGTTCATTTGAATTTGGTCCTCTAAATTTAATTAAAATTTAACCCAGCTGTTGGATTTGTCCATATTTCACCCAAAACTGGATGGAAATAACCCAGCAGAGTGTGGTGTTCACAAAAAAAAAACCTTGTGTGTTTCCACTCTATAGTGCAATGGAAATTAAGATATTTTGTACATCAAAGCTACTTTAAAAACTTTTTTTCATGTTTAATAATAAAAAAACAGCATGATGGCATTATTCTTTTAATGCATATGTCTTATGTCTTTTGTTGACCTCAGTCATGGCTTTTTACTCACTATCTGGTCCATCTCGTCACCTGAGTTTAGTATTAACCTGATAGGCAGCAGATGAGGATATCAGATAGAGAGCATTGTGCTGCTGTGCAAACATTAACATAGTCGATGGGACTGCGATGCCACACAATGGGCTTGCTGGGGGACTACAGAAACCCAACTAAAGATAGATTTGTTTGCGTATGACTCACACGGTCAGTTCCCGAAGCATCTGACTCAATGCTAACGCACAAAGCTAATAACAACCCTACGTGAGCCCTGTTCTGCTCTGTTTGTCCCCCCCTACGCAGAGACCGAGTCCTATCCCACAGTGCACTACACTTGATGAAGACCTGAGTTGTTCGCCACACCTGGGTATGATGAATCTCGATGAAGATTTAGGAGGGATTATGGGGGACTGTGATACCAGCATGCTAGCCAAAATGAAAATACTGGCATTATTTACTCACCCTCATGGTGTTCCAAACTGGAAAATGTGTGAAAGCACAGTTGTTTGCTCATATGGATGTTATTTTATGGCATTTATTCCATGTCACTGATTCTTATCACTAACCTGAAGTGACTCCGACGTGACGTGCTATAACTCAAAATAAGAGTGTGACTAACAAGTCAATCATGTTGTGTCACAGTTCAAACCTGTGCCTGTCGTTCCAATTCGCTGCCACAGGGGGCGCAGTGGAGCCAAGTTTGAGTACTATCTTTATTGCCGCTAAGGTGTGGAGACTGTCTTTGGGCTAGAGCTCCGCTTCAACCATATACGACTTCCTTATCAGTCCCAGCCTGCTGGTAAAGTCAGCCCGCAGTGCATTGAAGAGCCAAACCTGCTGCCACACAGGGGCCTGTGAAAATACCCATGCCTGTAGAAGCGAACAGAATAATGAAAGAGAGGGAGAGAGAAAAACAGTGAGACAGAAACTAAGTGGTATGAATGTGATATCGCCTATTTTCCATAATCATCTCATGTATGAATAAGTAGGTGCTTTCTGGGTGTTTTACAAATGCGGTCATTTATGGACCACCAAATATGCATAAGATATGAGACAAAAATATTTTGGTGTGTTTGTTTTACCTTACTGTTTGGATATGTACTGTACATTGGTAGGACGGCATTTATTAAGCATAATAATTAAGATTCGCTCATTGTAAACGGTCAGCCTAGATATAAAGAAAGAAAAATACATTTATAAAACACATACAAATGAAGAATAACACCATAAGCTAAATACAGAAAAATATATTAAACATTAAGTATATTGTTTTAAATGGTCAAGCTTAATTTTCAAAGTAATCAAAGTATATGGATGACACTGTATTTTTGTAAATTGTGAACATGAATAATTACCTTTTTAATAATAGAATAAAAACACTTTTCTGCAAAGAAGTCATCTCTGAAGATTTTTTCGTGTATTTTCAAGGTTAAGCATTAAATATTTTATCATTAAATATTTAAATATTATTATAATGTTAATTTAAGTTAATAGCTGCACGGATCTTGTGATTTCACAACACTAGGAAAAACAAAATGCTTCTAAAACATCATTTTAATTTCATGAATATGCACAATATGCATAATTCATGAGTTTAACGACGCGTGACGTCACAAAGGAATTGCGTGAGTAATACTTGACGCCTGTCAATCAAATTAAACCAGCGTATCAGACCTACAAAGACCTCAAGAAGAAAAGGAACTGTAATGTTTGCTTTCAAACACCTGACACCCGTACGGTCAAGTCAAATATACGTCTTTAAAGCCTAACAGCACCCTGACTTGAAGAGAAACTTCAAGAAGTAACTCAAAGAACGCGAAGAATGTTTTTAATTTCCGTCACTGAACGAACGCGCGCAACGGCAGTTTCTCTCATTCTCAAACGTACGTTCATATTCAGAAATATTTAAACTTAAATGAATATGTCTCCTGAAGATGGAGTGAGGAGATGGACAGCTTATCATACATCTTACACCCAGAGTTCAGCTCTGAGATACCCAACACGCCGCTCACAAAACTCAGCGCGCGCGCACGAGAGGACGGTTTCAAGCTCCCCTCTCTGTGAATTGATTCTACTATGAGCCTACCCGAATCGGAGCGAGAAAAGACTGAGGTATACATACACAAATCTAAACTTTTAATCGTACAAATATCACAATTTCACTCACTCTAATCGATCAGATATGAGTTCAATAATGTATTTAATGTATATTTAGTTTCAGAAAACAAATTCTGGCGTAATTAACGCCGTTTTTTCCTCCGCATGTTGTTCTCCAGATAGTCGCCCCACCCCTCCGTCGCAAATGGAACGGTCCACAATTTATTCCAGGGAAAGACTGACAGTTTTTTGGGTCATGAAGCAGCTGTTCAAGTCAGCAGCCGTTCCCCCCTCCGCTAGAATAAGAAATTAGTCCATTTTAAAGTAAATAACTAAACCCCGAAGCTGATAAGGGAGCGTTATAAAATACTGTGCCGTTCTGATTTTACGGAGAGAATGGACTTAGGATAAAGACGCAATAAATGTGAATGTCCCTGTCCCATCATATTATGCAAATGTGAGATCTAAATATTTTGGAGGGGGGAACAATAGATGCTAAGGCCTAGACAATAAAAGCGAGCGCTACACTGTCATCAGCTAAGTAAAACAAACCTTCTGGATATGACGGAGATTTGCAGTGTGGTTAATCTAAAGAATGCATGTAATTTACTGAATTGGTGACCTTTAGAGTGTAATAATGTTTGAGGAGGCGTATATTTGTGACTTTTGTCATCCTTAACCTAAATGACTTTCATTTAACCTGAGATCAATTCAGAGCTAGCAAAGGAAGCAGTGTTGCTCAAAAAACAAGAGTAAATAAAATAACATGCGGCACTAAAATAAAGCAAAAATTAAATATTATATAGACCATTTTGAGGGATGTAGCAAAAACAATGGTCCCAAACGTATTTCCATTTTCATTTTTAATTTCTATAGCTTCTGAGAATCCCAAAAGAACCACGTATTGATAAATAATGTCATGATAGCTGTTCTAACATTGTTATGATTTAATTCCCTCTTTTAACATTTAGGAAATTGTTTGATAACAAGCAGGAAATACTCATGGGCCAATGACATGACCACATTGAAATGGTCTATATAATCATGTATGAATTATTCAGCTTTTTGAAATAACACTAACCGCGTCACCAGTGGATGAAGTTTCAGAGGCAGAATCTCTGTTACCTTTATAACGCTGTTATAATTTGTGTTCATTACAAGTTATTACTTGTAGGTTTAGGTTATGAAATACAGGTGAGAAAAAAAATTATATGTATGAAAAACAAAGTCTCTTGGATGGCACGTTGGCGCAGTGGTTAGCGCTGTCGCCTTACAGCAAGCAGGTTGCTGGTTCAATCCCTGGCTGGGTTTGCGTTTTTGTGTGGAGTTTGCATGTTCTCCCCGTGTTTGAGTGGGTTTCCCACTGAAACTAAGCAGGGCTGTGTCCGGTCAGTACCTGGATGGGAGACCATGTGAGAAAGCTATAGGTTGCTGCTGGAAGTGGTGTTAGTGAGGCCATCAGGGGTGCTCAACTTGCGGTCTGTGTGGGTCCTAACCAAGCGGCAACCTCCCGCTCTCCCTCGGGAAGCTAATACGGAAGTAACTAAAACTGCAATTCATCAACTCGCCTTGGGGGGCTGGCTCCAGGAAGTCCAAGTGCTTTCTTTCTGCATTGGTAAATTGGCCATTTTTACAGCTAATATAAACATATTTACAGCCTGGTACAAAAGATGGTTTTGGTGCATATAGCTATGATTACCCTTCATGACAACTGTGAGGGGGGTGAATTTTTTTTTATAACTGATTGGTTTTGTTTTTATTAAGTTATATTAAGTCTGCATAATTAAGGGCATGCCCACTTGAGTGACAGCTAGGACTAGCTGCACGCTGTCTCGTCACCTCAGCTGATTCTGGCTAATTAGCTGCTGAGCTCGGCATATAAATTGTATTTTTGTTTTGGTTAATGTTTATTTACACAGTCATTTGGCATTTGGAATTTTTCCTGCAATTATCAGATGAAATTGCATGTTGTGTGGACTTAATTGTGCTTACAAGCCATTCAAGTTGCCTCCATTTCCCAGGTGAGTGAAATTATATACTTATATACCATCTCTATAAATGTATTTGTTTTATTTAAGATCATTTATCATTTATAATGTTTTAGACCTGTTTTAGACCTTTAATGCACTCCAGAATCTGACAGATTGATTAGCTGTAAGCTATAAAACAGTCATCTGAAGCGTTGTCATACAGTGTTAGTGCTGGATTTTATCAACAGCCTTGCATTTACTAACACAGACTATATTTAAAGTGTTTGGAAGTAATTTGGTTTTCCTCCTATAGAAAAACGTCACAAGAGCAATGTTTAGTGGCTCAATGTGTTACAACAGTGTTTTTAAAAGTCTAAACATTTTATTGATGTAGTGTACAACCAAACACATGTGGTCAGAACACAAACGAGTCACAGGTAATGAAGTATTAAGCGTTGTCCCAAAGTAAAAAGTCTGTCTAAGCCAGGTCTAAGCAAAATGCTGAGAATCCAGCATGTGTCTGTAGCTCCGCTTACTCTCCGCCTCTTTGCCCTTGTTTGGTATCCTGCATTTGGTGCGATGACGCACTAACAAAATGGCGACGGTTGGCCGCGCCTACTTGTAGCTTCTTTTGCAGTGTCCAGAGACCTATGGGTGACGCCACGGATACTACGTCCATATCTTTTACAGTCTATGGTCCTAACGCCCCAGTATAGGGAAGGAGACTCTATACTGCTCAGTGAGCACCGTCTTTCCAGACCTGTCCGCAGCATCCTGGCCAAGTTTGCCCACTGTCCTCTGTCCATCACAGCCTCCTAACCACCCCCATATCATAATTGGCTTCATCACTCCGTCTCTTCTCCAGCTGGTGTGTGGTGTGTGATCTGGCGCAATATGGCTGCCGTCACGTCATCCAAGTGGATGCTGCACACTGGTGGTGAATGAGAAGATCCTCCACCCCAAAATGTGTAAAGAGCTTTGAGGAATTATTATTATTATTATTATTATTATAAATTGGCCGTAGTGTGCACAATTTGGTTCTTAACAACTATCAAACTGCAATGACTGTGTTATAAATATTAAAATATATATATTAAATATATATAAATATATGTTAAACGCAGCACTTTTGTTTTGTGCAGCTGGTGATAACAGTGCTTTCAGTGTCTTGGAATGGCTGTTTTCTCATAAAAACGATCCACACAAACTCCATAAAAAATATCCAAAATAAAAATTAAAAATCCACCACACTTAATCTTAATAGTATTTTGTGAGCAAAATAGAAACATTTCAGTTGAAATTTTTAATGCACTTTTTAAAGAAACCAAATGTTAAAAAAGTATATTAGTTTTGCAGTTGTACTGTTCTTTTTATTAAAACAACTATACTACTATTATTCTACATTTATTTTATTAATATTATAAAGTGGGTGACAGTGGCTCAGTGGTTAGAACTGTCGCTTCACAGCAAGAAGGTTGCTGGTTCGAGCCCCGGCTGGGTCAGTTAGCATTTCTGTGTGGAGTTTGCATGTTCTCCTTGTGTTCATGTAGGTTTCCTCCAGGTGCTCCAGTTTACCCCACAATCCAAAGGCATGCACTATTGGTGAATTGAAAAATCTAAATTGGCTGTAGTGTGTGTGTGTGAATGAGTGTGTATGGATGTTTCCCAGTACTGGGTTGCAGCTGGAAGGGCATCTGCTGTGTAAAACATATGCTGTTTAAGTTGGCGGTTCATTCCGCTGTGGCGACCCCAGATTAATAAAGGGACTAAGCAGAAGGAAAATGAATGAATAAATATTATAAAGTAGTTTCTAGATTAATAGAATTATAACAATATTTAATTGTTATATAAACTTCAGAATATCAACAACAACAATTATGAGTCTACAGTTTCAACACTGATAAAAATATGTTTTTATGGCATATAAACATTCCTAAATGTATTTTTGGGTACATTATACATTGACAAAATCATACCGGGGGACAAAACTGCACAGATGGCTGATCGTGCAAAAACATTATTATAAAAAAAGAAAAATATGACAAATATTATACTATGGAATTTAATATGCATATAAATAAAATAATAATTAAAAGATAAATAATAATAATTAAAATAATTATTTAGAACATAAAACAAAAGTCAAGTTTCTGGAGCAAGGTAAAGCAGGCACAAATGTGAAGTCTAGGTCAGTTCACACAAGTTGATTGGTTGCACTTGTTGCATAAGCGGCATCAGTAATCTCTGCCCACAGCTTCTCTTATAAATCAAGGTTAATCTGGATAAATCTGTCGATACCTGAATCTTGGATATCCTGTGCTGTCTGTATCGCTCAAAGATTCATAAATAATTCAGTGCGATTTTATATAGAGTTATTTTTGTGGTGCAGATGCTTTTTTCCCCTTATTTATTGCACGGTTGTGATATATTGTTTTTAGTATGAGATCTGATTGATTCCTTTTGGGATGTTTGATGCATTTTATGGTTCTATGGTCAGTCTCACTCAGTCTACAAAAAAACTACAAAAAAAAAAACAATAACTATGAGAAGATGTGATGTGATGTAAAAACGCGCACACAGCGGCTTCTCGCGGATTCGCGAAAACAAGAACTGCAAAAATACGTACCTCCCGGGACGTATTTCGCGGTCTCCAGAAACGTCCACTGGACTACGTTTTCAGAATAAGCCTGGGTTGCTATTAATGGTTAAGGGTGGCACGGTGGCTCAGTGGTTAGCACTGTCCCCTCACAACAAGAAGGTTAGTTGGCATTTTTAAAACAGTGCATGTTTGTAATAAAGACAGTAAAATCGCTTCGTAATTCTTCACCACAGCTGTGAGTACAATTATAAAAGAAGACGCTTCAATCCTGGTTTGTGAACTTAAATCTGTTTTTTTTTTCTACATTAACATAATGAATGTCCAGACAGCAGTGTATATTAATGTGTATCTTGTCACATTTGCCATGCAAAAACAGTGCAAAGCTAAACTTGCGTGTGCACGTGTGTAAACTTTATAATGACATTGTGTGTGACTCATCGTTGCAGAAATGCTTGAATTAACTCCACAACAAATATATCAAATAACAAATATGGTACGGCAACAAATATATCAAATAACAGTTGGGAAGGTTCTTACTGTAGTAAGGGAGATCTGCTTTGTTTGTGTCTGTAACTGTGCTGTTTATTTACACAATACAAACAGATATCTGACTTGCACGTGGGAGCAGTGGGCAGGGAGAACTAGCTCATTTGCATTAATGGAACAGGCTACAATGTCCTAAAAGCTCATATTTTCCAGATTTAAAAAAAGGTATAATAAATAATCTAATGGGTATTTTGAGCTGAAACTTTACAGACACATTCTGGATACACAAAAGACTTATATTAAATTGTGAAAAAGGGGTAAAATAGGTGCCCTTTAAATTATTTAGAATTATGTGATCCTTCAATCTTTCGGAAAAGAACAAAATGCAATAATTTTATATTAAGTTCACGTGAGTTAAATTTGATCAAAAACAATACAATGGATATGAATTAATAAAAATTGAACTGAAATACAACAACTGAATACAAAATAAAAAAAATTCTGTAAAACGTCTGTAAAGCTGCAGATGCATAAATAAACATAAATACGGTTTATTTTCATACATTTAAGTGCTGTAAATGCGCCAGTGCCTGCATCTTTGCGGTTAGCACTTTAACATATTGCACTAAACTATTTGCAGTGACTTGAGTTTAATTTCCCACATTAAAGTTGCAAAAACCCTAAAATATGCCAAAAGTGTATATTTCAGTGTCTGTGAACATGTAAGTAAACGTACTACACTTTACGTAACATACAAATACCCATGAGATCAGGTTGATAAAAGAGCATCTCTGATTTCACTCAAGATACTATACACATTTGATGTCAGATTTAGCTGCTGACTTTTACCCCTTGCGTGGCAGCGGATGTCAGCATGCTCTGTATTAACGCCTCGCTCCAACTCTATCTGTCCAGCATCACAAGTCAGCAACCGCCAGCCGTTCCTCCTTGAGTCTGTAATGAAGATCATATGTTTAGCTGGTGCTGAAACATGACACGAGACGTCCACATCAAATAAAAGCTGCTGCCAGCAGTGGGGCCTGCAGGATCTGTCCCGCTCCGGGAGAATGAAACCATATCTCCATAGGCCTGCAACACAAGCCGTAAAAGTAAAAAGGGCCCCAGTCCCCATATCCCCCCCCCCCCTCCAAACTGGGGATGAGTTCACTTTTGCTTTGTTGAAAGTTGAGGTTGGACATACTGTTGGATTTGCATTGTACATTTATTAGACATAAAGACTTAAGCACAATGTATACTTCTAAATCTGATATCCCATGGTGCATCTGCAATGTTGTTCTGTCAAAAACACTTCCAAAATGCTAGTTACCAGTAGGGTTTCTATGTTCCTCTCTGTCAAGTTTCTTTGCTAGTGTTTTGAGTTCATTGGTGAAATGTTCAATGCTACTGTAGGTGAAGTTCAAACTCATACTCATTCAGGGAAAAAAGAGTAAAGAACTGCTGAAATGTTATCATAATATAAGCTCAAAACTAAAGTATCCATCCTGAGGTTCTCAGCATGACTGGAGACTTGTTAAACACTCACACTAGAGGCCTCAATCTACTCCCATGGGTCTTGACCACACCCACACTCATCACAGCTTTACCAAGCAGGCCATTGACTCTACATTGTCATAATTTAGTCTGTGTCAGACTACGACAAAGTGCGAAGGCTATGCCAGACCATGTAAAATGGGAGCAAGCTTAGTGTGCAATTTGTTGTAAAAAGTCATGTCTTATATTTAAATAGTAATTTGTAATGAGTGCTTTTTTATGCATGAATATTTTCATAGTTCCTATAACTATTGGAAGAAGTACTAACTTTTTGGTGTGTTTACATTATAGGAATTGGGAATGGTTTTAACTCTAGAAATGCCTTTTGGGGGGATTAAATAGCCCTACTTAAGAGTAGGGTCTACCTGGCCCAATGGAAAATATCAGTGACTTAAGTGTACCATTGATTGGATGAATACATGTCATAAATGTCACGGTTGTAGATCTATCTGTTCTTCTTGCATGTGTGTGTGTGGGAAGTGGGTGTGTTTGTTTGGGTTTATCTTCACCGCGTGGTGTGTGTGTGTGTGTGTGTGTTTACATTCATCAGCTGGGTTGTCACGTGTCTTGTTACCACTCGTCTCACTCAGCTGTTTTCTATCAGTCACAGCTGTTGCGCATCACCGCGCGCCTTTATATGTTCAGTGTTTGCAGATAGCGTTTGTCAGTCCGTTTCTTCATCCGGATCTGTTTCTCGGATGAACTATTACCGCTGTTTAGCATGTTGAATTCCTGGTGTAAGCACTCTTGCTCCACACTATATCTGGTGAGATCTATACCAGTTGTGACTCTTGTTATTCCTTCTGATAAATCATTTTGCATTCACTTGCATTTGGGTCTCCTGTGTATATCATTGTGACAATAAAAATACAGACACTCACCATTGTGTAAATACATAGTTTGCATTGACCTACACTATTTAAGAATTAACTTCATAGATTTGGGAAACAACAGTATATGGACCATTGCCAGTGCAGGCACTTCTTCATCCTCAGTCATCTAGTTTGTTCAAAGCCACACATAAATGACATGCTTGTTGTGTGGTTTATGGCACTTCAGAGTTCCTACTGGATCAACTAGATAAATGCAAGATGAGGAAAGTGTAGTTTAGTGGGAATTGTACTTTTGGCTAGTTATTTAATTGCGTGCAAAAGCTTGGCAAACAGGATTTCCTCATTCAAGCACAGGTGAAACTTGGTCTTTGATGCCCAAAATAGCTTTTCAAAGGCATTACAAAAATGGCTGCATGAACAGAACTTCCTTGAGAAGTAGCATTAGAAGTTAATTTGGACAGGAATGAAAATGAGGCTGTGGTGAATTAAATTGCCTTCAGTGTATACTGTTGTTTAATCTGCCAAAAGGGTGAATCACAAACAGTTGATTTGAAGCAATTGGCCCAATCCCAATTCTCCCCCTTAGCCCTTCCCCTTACCCCTACCCCTCGTTTTGCGCGTTCCCATCAAGGGGTAGTGGTGTCCCAATTTTCTTTAGCTTAAAGGCGTAGGGCTAAGGGCAATGGTTATACACCCCTTCGAACGAAGATTTTTCAGGAGCACACTTGAAATGAAGGGGTAAGGAAATTTCCCAGAATACACCTGCTACAGCAGCAGTTTCACTGCACCTGGAAGTAAAGAGAGCCAAAAATTAGTATTTTTTGTCATTTTTACAACAAACAAACATATGTTTTAATATATTCATAACTGCGTTCATGTTTTACTGTCATGCTTTTTTTTAAAAAACGCTAAATTTTGCGATCTATAATCCATAATCATAACTCTTGTACAGCAGTCCCACAACATTCTGACACTCGATGACACTCAAATACCCTGTCAGAACAGTCTAGTGGCTGAAAAGGAGCTTTTTACAGTGTCTGGGATAATGTTAATGTTGTTTTCGTGTGTTTACGTAGATGAATACGGCCACTGTGTAAATACACAGTACAGTTACGATCTTATTGCCACATTGTATCATTATGATAACACAATATATCCCTTCAGTGATTTCCTGAAGATAAATACCAAAAAAATAACACAACTGTAATAACTACAGCTGTCGCAATCGTCTGATCTCATATGAAGCAAGAGATCGCGATGGCATATGATGACGTGTGCAGGTGTTGAAGTGCTGTCCCAATTCTTAGGGGTAAGTTTTGAAGCCCTTCCCCTTAACCCTCGGTTGTAAGGGCTAGGGGTACAAAAATAGAATTGGGATTGGGCCTTAGTCTCAAATACTGTCAAGACAAAACATCTGATTGGTGGTATTATGTCTATTGTACGGCATTGCAGTTTGTCACCACTATGAATGTTTATTATTTGCATGCATTTTAAAGCCTTGCCATTTTATAATCTTTATCTACTATATTAGCAGATTCATTTTCATTGACATTATTTGTTGTTGAGCATTGTTATAATTTGTAGAGCCAACATTTACTTTTTATATCTGACAAATGAAATACAGGATACCATAAGTAACAAAAACTATTAGATAAGATGTATGTCTTTATTTTGACTGGCAGTGCAAAGATAAGTAAAGTATTATTGATGCATTAGGCAAAATATAATTTGTTGTTTCAAATCTGCAAGCAGTTATTTGTAAGTTTGTGAAAATGAAAGCATTTGAACATGTTTATCCAGCAAGGCTAGTTTAGCCACAATTAACTGGACCAAAATGTCTACACGGAAGCCAGTTGCGTATATTTGTATTTGTTCTGGAACAGGCACACACCTTGTAATTGTCCACATGAACCTTGGCGTAGGTGTAATTTTCTTAGTTGAACCAACTGAAAAGAGTTCAAGCGGAGGTATAGGACTCAATCAAGAGGATCTAATCCCATCAGCCTCAGCAGAGTTCTTGCGGCTCATGTAACATCCATTTACATTTATTTATTTGGCAGATGCTTTTATCCAATGCATCTTAGGCCGTGCCCTCACTACGCCACTGTCAGACTACCAAAATTGCTGTACAGCTCACATTACACAATCTTTTATGTCTTCTGTCATGTTGTTGTAGCAGAACACATAAAGCATAAAAGAGCAAAAACAAGGTGAACAAATTACAGGAGCTTTGGTCAAGACGTGTCCTATGCGTCTTGCATAAATACTCACATAATAACATAATACATACATAAATGGATATGTACGATTTATATATTTATATATAGAAATGCTGTATTGAGCATGTCAGACCAAAATAAACACTATCATACACTCAATTTTTGCTAGTTTCAGCCTGGCATAAGTATCATTTTTACATGCTGTACGTTACTTAAATGGCAAATGCATTTTTGAAGCTAACTTGAAGCAACTGAAATGGACCGTGTCATTGACCAACTAAAAGTTGGTCTAAAGTCAATTTTATTACATTTTTTAAAGAGTGTGTTAGTGATATGCTCCACTGCGGGTCTAATACACACATACATGTTGCTTGTTACACACACACACAGATACACAGTAGCACATAAATATCTTTAAACAGGAAAAATTAAAGGATTAAAATGTATTTAAATATCCTCATCTCAGGGGGCTTTAGGGGATTATTCTTATTGTTAATGCATATTTATATTTGCGTTTATAGTTTTTGTTTAGATTTGTCCATAAGAAAAGGAAGTTGGGCATAAGAATTGGATATTGGCATGGTAGCTCACAATTTTTTTGTTGTTGATTGTTTATTAGTTTGCTGGAAATTCAAACTGAATTTAGAAATAGTATTGAAAATAACCATTACACCTAATGAAATAAATTATAAAAATTAAATATGCAATGGATGTCTTGAGTGAAGTGCATCCAAAACAACCACTGCCAATTCTACCATTGTTGTATTGGTTGTCAAGTACTTGTTCATGCCTATGGCAATCTTATTAAATCATGTTTTTGTAGTTTATTTTAAGACAATTAATGACGATGCTTTCAAAAACTTAACATTTTTTAAATGTTAGCCTTTTCATGGCCTCCAAAACACAATTGTTGTGTAAATGAAGGGCCAAATCCCTTTTTTGTTTTGTTAAAAACATGTAAATACACTATCTGACAAAAGTGTTGTCTCCTGTCCAAGTTTTAGAAACAACAAATAATAGTTTGTCTTCTAGTTGATCATTTGGTATAAGAAGTGGCTTGTATGAAAGGCAAAGGCCTCTAGATTATTTTACCAAAATAAAATGCCTTGATTTTTATTTATTAAATTAGGACAGTAAGGTCCGACTTTGCTTAGACAAAAGTCTTGTCACCTCAATAAAATAATGTACAGTATAGAATATAAAGTCTTTGTGCAGTGGAAAAATAATTAATATTGTGTATTACTGCCATGAGCTTGGAGGACTGCATTCATACATCTCTACAATGACTCCAATAACTTATTAATAAAGTCATCTGGAATGGCAAAGAAAGCATTCATGCAGGACTCCCAGAGTTCATTGAGTCTTTGGATTCTTCTTCAATGCCTCCTCTTCCATCTTCCCCAGATATGCTCAATAATGTTCATGTCTGGTAACTGGGCTGGCCAATCCTGCAGCACCTTAACCTTCTTTGCTTTCAAGAACTTTGATGTGAAGGCTGAAGTATGAGAAGAAGCGCTATCCTGCTGAAGAATTTTCCCTCTGTGGTTTGTGATGTAATGGGCAGTACAAATGTCTTGATACCTCCGGCTGTTAATGTTGCAATCCACTCTGCAGATCTCTCGCACACCCCCATACTGAATGTAACTCCAAACCATTTTTCCTTCACCAAACTTGACTGATGTCTTTGAGAATCTTGCGTCCATGTGGGTTCCAATAGGTCTTCTGCAATGTTTGTGATGATTAGGCCACCTCTAAGAAAACCCCGTTTTAGAACTTTTATTTCAACCCCCAATTAGACTGGTTTTCCCTGTGCACTAGGGTGAATTCAAAGTTTACTTTGGCAACAAGGTGATAAAACTGAACAAGCCTGTTGTTTCACAGTCAAAAGACAAACAACACACTATAGAAGACAGCAAAAAAGTCACTCTTGAAATGTAGTTTAAACAAATTTAACTTTGCTAATCTTGCTAACAAAAAGCGCAGGCACTGGACAAGGATGTATCTTTCTAGTGAGCATGTTTTGACTGTCTACGTTTGTGTCAAGCTGTCCACTTGACTGCACATATGCTACACTACACTTCAAAAATATATACTTGAAGTTTAAGTATCACCAGCGCAATAACTCTTCTGTACTACAAAATTTAGTATTGCTAGTGCTATAACTCTGCCATGTTGTGCTACATGAACTCTAAAACGAAAACATCCAGGATATTTCCAGACACTTGGGCTGCGATGAGTGCTAGAAGAAACCTGAGTCCTGCTGTTTGTCAGACTCACACACACACACTGGCTGTGCCTAGATCAGATGTTATCTCTTGAGGAGGTGTCTATGGTGCGGATGGCTGCTGTATGAGCAGGATAAACAGCAGCAGTGAGTATAATCCACTGCGCTCAGTCCGAGAGCCATGTGGATTAGCCGCCTCTGGCTCTACTAGCCTCTTCACTCTACTTTCACACCTTGAAAAAAAAAAAAGCCTAATTGAGCCAAATCTCATTATTTGGGACCTGGACACTGAGACGATAATCAATTGGGCACCGGTTGTCTTTAAATGGATCGTACTTGTCATAGCCACAGCTTGCTCTGCTCTGTTGATTACACTAAACGGATGGGAGGAGGAAAACGGATTTGTTGTTTATCGATGGCAATCATTTTTATGGGATTTTGCAAATGTCACTTCTGAAGTCATTTATAATGTTTATGAGTTAAATGAGCAATTAATGGCACTTTCAGCGATTAGTGTACAAATTGCAGGGCCCTGCAACTCTAAAATGCTGTTATTTTCCCAAATTAAACTACGTAGGCTAATGAAAAATACGTGTTACTTAAAAAAAATTTGTGTTACTTTTGCTTTCAGTTTGACGGCAGTCTCTGTGAGGAGCTGCCGTCCGTTTGTTTTGATTTAGATGGCAGTCTCCGTGAGGAGCTGCCGTCCCTTTTATTAATAAATATTTATTTAAAACGTCGTCAGTTCTTTGCCTCCTTCTTCCCGGCGGCCAGGTGGCCGTAACTTTTACTACAGTGGTGCCAAAACCCGGGAGAAGGAGGGACACGTCGTCCAGTTGCCCTCGCCGCTGAGGAGGAGGGCGAGTGTTCGGGAGTTAACCCGAGTGGGGGAGAAACCCGTTCGTCTGCCAGAGTGCCGGGGTGGCCTGAGGCTGGCAAGGAAGGATCTGCCTGCTGCCGTCTCTCAGCATGGGGAGGAGCAGGGGACGCGGGGCTCCCCACCGGATGGGAAAGAGCTGAAGGGAGCCATCCCAGAAAGCCCGGGGGGAGTCACCGCGATCCGCCATGACGCCGAAGCCTGCGTCCTCCACCGAAGCGGGAGCGGAGCAGGAGACCAGAAATGCCGCCAGCCAGTCAGGAGAACCACCGCCGGGCACCAGAAGACGGACGGGTGGATAGATTCCTCCACAGGGCTCCCAGCATGTCGTCACTTCTCTCAGTTGGTTGAGGACCGAGTGGCAGCGTGTCTGGAGAACCGAACCCCAATTTTTTTTTCCCTCTCTCCCCTCTCTGTCTACTCTGTCTTTCCTCCTTTTTTCTCCATCTCCTTTTCCCTCGGCCCGTCTCATATAGGCTCGCGGGTGCTGTGGCGCCAAATCCCCCCCCCCGGAGTATGCACAGCCACGGGGTGCCCCCGGCCTGTGAGGGGAGATGGGGGTATGTGGCGAGGGGGCATGGCCGAGAGCCGTGGGAGCGAAACGAGGCCCGCCACAGATGAGATGCACCTGTGGCGCGCACCTGCCTTCAATCCCACGGAAGGAGCTCTGGACTATAAGAGGAGGAACGATGGCAGAGGACAGGGAGAGAGGACCGGGCCCGGACATGTTGTGTTACTTTTGCTTTCAGTTTGACGGCAGTCTCTGTGAGGAGCTGCCGTCCGTTTGTTTTGATTTACACGGCAGTCTCCGTGAGGAGCTGCCGTCCCTTTTATTAATAAATATTTATTTAAAACGTCGTCGGTTCTCTGCCTCCTTCTTCCCGGCGGCCAGGTGGCCGTAACTTTTACTACAGATATATATATTTATATATATATTTATATATTGTCATTGTGATTTTTGAAAGTATTACATCGCTTTGTAAATGTTTATTATTACTATTTGTTGAGTCTCCCCATACATTTTGATAGAGCGATTGGAACCAGAAGCAGGGTGCGAATTACAGGGGTGTTTAGGGGGGATTGACACCCCTAATTAATGACTGATCCAGCCTGAAGAACGTGAAAACAACATGCATGGGCGGTCAGTCCTCTAAATAGTAAAAAGTAGTTTGCTCAGATCTGCATCTTAAATACTAGTATTACTAATTAAATAATAGATAATATAAATTACAACTGACCACCCCTACAATGGATTAAACCATTGTGAATGCATAATCACGTCAATTAATCTAAGCCGATAGACATGGTACTGTAAGTGTTCACAAAACATTTTTCTTGTAAAATATGCGTTTGTTTCTACATATAGCCTAAAAGTAAAGTAGACTTCGATGAGTTGTTTATATAGTTTGACCTACAGTCACCTCTGAAATGGCTAATCACAGGATATTGTAGCTAATCACAGGATATTGAAAACACTAACTATCCAATAAAACACTGAAAATGAAATACGTTACATTAATAAAATAGATGTCAATTAATTTGATTCACGGAAGCATGTATTACACAAAATATTACATTACCAAAAAAGTAGACCCCCCTGATCGTCAATGTATAATTTGCAATTCGCATGATGTCACACTTAACAAGCAGACAGAACCACTTGTTTTCGTTAGTGTTTCTTTACATCGTCATCTACTGGTCTGGAAAGCAAAATGCAGCATTTTAGTCATTTTCTCAGATTGGTGTTAATGTGATCACTTTTAAAATATTGTCACCTGTATCCGAAACTTTGCAGTAATTCAATGAAAACTCTTGCGGCTTTGGGACATTGCAAAAAATGTAAAAAAAAAATCTTGATTTTTCTGAATAGGGTATTCATATGCAAATTATATTGCCTATATAAAATATTTAAGCAAAACCCACCTTAAAAATGATGCAAAAATGTATAACCTACAAAATGTGGGCAGATTTTTATTATTTAGAATAACAGCTGAAAATTGTGGACATCTATTTTTTGTTATGGTTATGGTTAGGCTTGGTGTCCACACTGCTCTGCCATCTGCAACCAGTGAAACAGAGCTTTTTTACAATGTTAAACCAGCCTGATTTAAAAATCAAAAAGTTACAAATTGCTGTGAGATTGTGTTGTGTTAAACACACTGTTTAAGTTTGAAAACGCTGGTGTTTCATTTACAGTATGAATGCCGGAAAAATATGCACATGCCCAGTGAGTGTGAATGGTTATGTATCATGCGTTGTATCCATAGTGTGGATGGAGATTGTTTTTCTGAACCGTAATAGAAACCCCAGTCTGGATGAGGAGTGTTTTCATTCTGTAATGCAGTGTAAACTTTAGCTCAGTCAGAGTGTTGAGCCAGTTCAAACATCCTCCAATTCTTCTCAACTCATCTACACACACCCACAATATTCAAAATCCAGTTTTTATGAAAAATGCTGCATCATCATCATCATCATAGCAACAAATTATTTGACAATAATGAAATTTTTGGATCAGATATAAAGATCTCTGAAGTGGAACTGAAGTGGAACCACTTTAAAGGGGGGATACAGATATGCAGTGTTCAAAACTAATTTTGACGCCAAGTTAATTGTACTTTAGATTATAGTTTGTCAAACATTTCTAAAAGTTCTCGCAATAAAATCATGTGATTAGTGTCTCTAATGCGTTAATGGAAAATACTTGCAGGCGATCTTGACTGTCTATATTAGTGACCTGTCACTATTAAAGTGAACGTAATTTATATGTTTATGTGTAAATGAGCTTTGATAGCAATTAATGCTTTTGAACTACACAATTCGTTTTTATAGCTGTGAAACTTTGAAGTCTTTGAATAAAAAAAACAACTGATAAATGTAGAAAGCATTTTTTATGACTACATATTCGGGACTTTCCTTCCTTTCTTGAAATAAATGAAGCCCTGAAAAGTTGAGGTGTCCTTTTGGGATGGTGATGAAGAACAAGCCTTCACGAAGCTTTCAGAAGCTTTTAAGACTCCAAAAACTTAAAAGGGCTTCCATCATCTTCTTTTATGCAAAACAAGGCTGAATATATAAAAAGTCTTGGGAAGAAAATGATTATGGCTATTAAGGGCTGAAGACTCGGTAGACTGTAAATCCCAGCGTGACGCACCTTGAACATATACACACGTCTTCATTTACATATTTACATGCATATGCAAACAGTTGTGAATATGTATGTGTGGAGAACACTGAGTTTATGAAGACATATTGCATTACGGGTATTAAGGGCTACATATTAATCTATATTTTTAACCTAATTGGAAAACCTTTTAGCTACATTTAAGATACTTACTGTTTAAATGGTTTCCACCAGTGTCTTTCTGAAATCAAGACACACACACACATACACTACTACAAATGTACAATTTTACCCTTTGAATTTTTAAGGTACCATAACTTAGATTTACATTTATGCTTTTTAGCAGATGCTTTAAAACTGTTTAAAAGGACACAAAAGCTGTTTGTCTCCTATAATTACAGTGGTGGAAATAAGTATTGAACATGTCACCATTTTTCTCAGAAAACATATTTCTAAAGGTGCCGTTGACTTAAAAATTTTCCCTGAATGTTGGTAACAACCAAAGAAATCCATATATGCAAAGAAAACATATATGTAATAAAATGAAATGATGCAGAGAAAAAGTATTGAACACACGAAGAAAGGGAGGTTTAGAAAGGCAGTGAAAGCCCAGACAGTAGCTGAAATCTCTCAGTAGTTCTTCAGCAACCTTCTGCCCTTCATCATTGCAAATTAATATTAGCTGCTTTAGTCAAACATCTACATTATGAGGATGATAAAGATGAAACCAGGGTGGACATTCATGACAATGATCCAAAACAGCCAAGGAAATTCTCAAATGCTTTCAGAGAAAGAAAAACAAGCTGTAGAATGGCCTAGCCAATCACCTGAGTTGAGTCCAATAGAGAATGCAAAATAAAAAAGCTGCCAGCACTAAAAAAAAGCCTGTTATATAAAGTATTAAATATGTTTCAGTAGTTCCGTACTTTCTCCTTGTGTCATTCCATTGTTATTACACAGAAAAAAAATTATTTTAGTTGTTTTTATGTTTGTATTGTTTTGGGTTTTTACCCAAATCTGGTTCAGTTTCATGTCAACAGCTCCTTTAGAAATCCCAAGAAAAAACATGACACGTTCAATACTTATTTTTTCCTGCTGTATATTACAGTGCACTGCAAAAAATATATTTCTAGCCTCATGTTGTACAGTATATGTAAGCATTCTTAAATCACAATACACTTGCTTTGGAAGCAAAAAGTCTATTTTTCTGTAAAATGATAAAAAGAAACTGACTTTATGCTTAGAGAATGAGAAAAAATACATACAAAAATTCTTGTGTTGTCTTTGAATTCACTTTAGGAGATTTTTTAAGTTTTATTTTTACGAATTTGTTTTTTAGAAATACTTACAATTAAATACATTTTTGTCAACAAAAATACATTTGAATTCATCCAAACATCCCCCCTCCCCACCCCACACAAACATTTGTTCATCTTCACAACACAAATTAAGGATTTTTATACCATAAATTTGTTAGACCCCCCCTCTTTTGAGTCTGTTCATTTAAAACACTGAGCATGAAACATTGTTTACAGCATTTAATGCGGTCAAAAACTCAAGCATGATTGGTTGACACCTAAGAGCCAATGAGATTCTTACCTTTCACAAAAAAGTCTATCAAAACCGCCATTTTTATGCTGCCTTTAATAAAATGAGTAAATCAGCAAAACAAGTAAATGATTAGGAAATGGCTTAATAGTGTTTACTTATTAGTACTAGCCAACACAACTAAAATACTACACTAAACGTTGCTATATGCTTTCTAAGTTACCATTAAAACATGTCAGTTTCGAAACATGTCCAAGTGTAAATGTGCAAGAGTGAGCATTTGACAAAAGAAGCCGGTTTCCTAGAGTGTGTGGGAATCTCACCAGACTGTATTATGGATTTAAGTGTGTGTGAAGGTGTGTGTGTGTGTATGTGAAAAGAGAGAGCGCTGCAGTAGTATGTCTGAGAGGAGGGTGTGTGTGTGTGTGTGTGTGTGTGTGTGTGTGTGTGTGTGTGTGTGAAGCGGACGTCACTGAAGAACTATGTGCGAGTGAATGTTTGTGTGTGCGTGTTTCTGGTGAAATAATGAACATCTCTGTGTGGGTGCGTCTGTATGCCGGTAGCCTGTTGGGTAAGCATATGTATGTGCCCAATTATGTGTCTGTCAGTGCTGTTGTGTGTTTTGCGTGAAAACAACAGGCTGAATGTGCACGTATCTGTGCAAGGCAGCACTTTGAGCCAGAGAAACGGCTTGGCGACGGCGTTTTTTCCTGCAGTAATCAGGGAGAGTATAGCTTTGGCCCTGTGTACCTCTCCCTGCCTGCGGTTTGTCCACATGCCTCCTCTGCTCGCAGTGGGGGAGGGTTGTGTGTGTGTGTGTGTGTGTGTGTGTGTGTGTGTGTGTGTGTGTGTTTGTATGCGCAGTTTTAGGGGTGTTGAGGCCCTTGGAAGGGAACAGGCAGATCTTGTTAGCTGGCTTGACCCACGGAAACACAGTCAACAATGCGATACGCTAAGATGACAATACGACACTAAAAAAGACAGAAAGATTCCTCTACCATATATTCATCTGTGCACATCTGAAATCGACAATACGATGCAGAGAAAAGCATTGTTTCTTTTTCTGCTTCCCCTGACGGCTTCAAGTCAGAGAGGCCCACTTCCATCTACCTACATCACCGAAATGGCATGCGTGGTTCGCCACAGTGTGGTGGGACTTTTTTCATGCACGAATAGGCTTTTTCTTGTTGCTCGTAGCAATACCTGCCTTTGATTAGTTCGCAACGATGCTGCGTTTGAGAGAAAACCCAGACAAGGCAGATGCCATTTTTATATGCCGATACAGAATCGTAGCATATGCATTACTTGATATGAAAGAATGGATGGTCATTTTTACTACATTAATGTAGAAGGCCTTGATTCTGTCTGGTATTAACATGCATTTATCCCATAATGAGTGGTCAGCCTAGACGTATATCCATTTCCACCTGGTATTTTCATACATTCAAATGCATCTCTTGTTTCGTTAAGACCAAAGATGGGGCCCGAGGGCCAATGTTGGCCCATTGTAACCTTTGATTTGGCCTACTATGTGAGAATGATGGAAACTGTTGTTGGGGGCGAATGCCTTTAAAAAAGATCGTCATTTCTAATCTGATGTAACTTTTTTTGTTTTATTGCTGGCGACCCGTTGGTGCAGTGGGTAGCATGTTCGCCTCACAGCAAGAAGGTCGCTGGTTCGAGCCTCAGCTGGGTCAGTTGGCATTTCTGTGTGGAGTTTGCATATTCTCCCCGTGTTCGCGTGGGTTTCCTCTGGGTGCTCCGGTTTCCCCCACATTGGTACATGTGGTACAGGTGATTTGAGTATGCTAAAATTGACCGTAGTGTATGAGTGTTATGTGTGTGAATGAGTGTGTATGGATGTTTCCCAGTGATGGGTTGCGGCTGGAAGGGCATCCGCTGTGTAAAATGTATGCTGGATAAGTTGTCGGTTCATTCCGCTGTGGCGACCCTAGTTTAATAAAGGGACTAAGCCGAAAAGAATAAGAGTGAATGTATGCGACACATGTTTCAATGAAATGTTATGAATAAATCAGATTTTCTAAACTGTAAATAATGTCTAGGATATTAATAATGTTAGAAAATTACCCATGGCAACTTACCTTCAGCCCATTAGCGTCAATCAAGTTTGATTTTTGGCCCTTCATAAGAAAAAGTTTGGCCATCCCTGGTTAAGACCATTCCCTCTTATTTAATAGAATTTAGAATTAAATAGTAAATGGTAAAATGAACAAATGCAGGTACTTTGGCCAATAGTTTCTAAGAACTGTAAAAACGTTTTAACAGTCTAAAATACGGTGACCAAGAGAGCTTAACATGCTGCAATTTAAGAAAACACATGCAATCACAAAAAACGCTAGCAAATTGAGAAAAGATCTTCATCTGTTTGACAGCACACCTGCTGCAAATCCTCACAACGCACACAAATTTTTAAAAACACGCTGCATTTTCTCACAACGCAAACAAATTAATGAAACACTGCATTTTCTCACAACACTTTCAAATAGCACAGAATGAAATGTTATGAATGAATCTGTCTCGATGGATAGAGGATTATGCAGAAGACATCGGTGAGCAAATCAAGGCAAAAACTAGTGTAACTCCATTCTGTTATGATTGAGATCGTTTTGTTTTTACTGTAATAAGTTCATCATAAAATGTAAAAAAAAGTTGTAAAAAATTTTTAAATATTATTAAATAAATTAGGAAATTACCAATGGCAACTACATATATTTACCTTCGGCCTACTAGTCTTAATCAAGTTTGGTTTTTGGTCTGTCATAAGAGTTGGTAAGAGACTATTCCCTCTTGTTTCGACACACTCTTCATGTGGTTTGGTAGACCTTAGTTTCTCACAACACATCCCTTAAAGGGATAGTTTACCCAAAAATAAACAAATTGTTGTCATTTATTCATCTTATATTTGTTCCAAACTTGTTTTTTTCTTTTGTTGACTGCAAAACAACTTTGAAAAGAATGCTGGAAACCTGTAAGCATCTTATTTGTTTTTCTTACTCTGGATGCTAATAGTTAAACATTTTTAGCTTCGAAAAATCTTCCTTTGTTTCCAACAAATAAAAGAAACTCATGAAGGCTCATAACTATTTGAGGTGAATAGTTAGTAAATTGTTGGGTGAACTATCCATGTAAAGATAGTCAGGAAATACTAAACAAGTGGTCTTTTGTGATTATTTTAAATGTTAGCATAGACTAGAGAATACAGAAGACGTTTCACTTGTGTAGTTTTGAATGGGGGAAGATGTACAGTTGCAATCAGAATAATTGAACCTCCTTTGAATTTTTTTTCTTTTTTAAATATTTCCCAAATGATGTTTAACAGAACAAGGAAATTTTCACAGTATGTCTTATTTGTTTTATTTTGGCTAGAATAAAAGCAGTTTTTAATTTTTAAAACCAATTTTAAGGTCAAAATAATTGACCCCTTTAAGCTATTTATTTTTTCCATAGTCTACAGAACAAACCATCATTATACAATAACTTGCCTTATTACCCTAACCTGCCTAGTTACCTAATTAACCTAGTTAAGCCTTTAAATTTCACTTTAAGCTGTATAGAAGTGTCTTGAAAAATATCTAGTCAAATATTATTTACTGTCATCATGTCAAAGATAAAATAAATCAGTTATTAGAGATGAGTTATTAAAACTATTATGTTTAGAAATGTGTTGAAAAAATCTCTCCGTTAAACAGAAATTGGAGGAAAAAATAAACAGGGGGGCTAATAAATCAGGGAGTTGAATAATTCTAATTGCAACTGTAGAAGTTAAGATGGCCACTATAGCGAAGGAAGCCCCGCCTTCAAGTAAAGGAGCCATTCATTGATTGCTAAAATTCTCCAGGGGAGGGGCTCGGTCCAGATGCACTCTTTACAACAGTTTCTTTAGCTTCATGGTTATAAAGCCCCATGAAGTTGGCAAACATGGCGGGTGAGAAAAAAAGAGCTGAATATAAGCAAATACTTGTGTCACAGACATGAGAAATATATCTACATATAGCATTGAAATCTCTCCTCTTGAAAACAAATGTTCCCTGGTTTTGTAATCTGTATGAAATTAACATGAGGTACAGTTTTTCCATTTAACAGCATTATCTTTACTTAGTTCTTCCATCAATAATGTGAACAGGTAAACACCCACAAACATGAAAGCGGCCTCTGTTGTTTTAGGAGAAAATTTGCTGACAGGAAAAAGAAGAAGTTACCTCAGAAGGCCAATGCATTTGGATGCGGCTTTATTCATAGAATGATATTGTGTTACGTAAGTGATTAATTTTTACACATAGTTTGATTGACAGGATGACGTCTGATCGTGTCCTCTAGAAACAGCCATAAAAGGAGATTGGTGTCGTGAAATCTTTCCTTTTAGGTGCACATGCTTATTAGCTTGATTAGCCTGATAAAATGCTAATTTGTTCATGATTCAAACATTCAGAAACAAAATTTTTGACAGTTTCAACTAGTATTTCCAAACATGAAATTTTACCGCAAGCTTGACAAAACGATTTTTCGAATTTTTTTGATGTTTTCCCATTCAGATACATAGGAGACACACTTGCATGCCCAAGAGGCTTTTCAAAGATGGCCGCTAAGTTAAATTTGACTTAAAGAGATTTGATAATAGTAACCAACAGACAATGAGCATCAAATTTACTATTATCATTTAGAAACCTTGGTAACACTTTATTTTGATGGTCAATTTGAGTATTAGTAGACTGTCTGCTTAATATCTGTTGATACCGCTCCTTCAGACATTTAACTGACTATAAGAAACTTTGTAAGTATATATCAACTTACACTAACCCTAAACATAACCAGTCTACTTATAATCTAATGAGAATTAGTTGGCATGTAGATGCAATGTAACATCAATTCAACAAACGGACCATCAAAATAAAGTGCGACCATAAATTATATAAATAGCAAAGTGAAACATTTTCAATGTACTATTTGCTGATCTCCTGTAGTTTTTAAATCATGTAGTGCTTAAACTTACTCAAACTTCAATTTTACTTTTAATACATTTTAATGTGGGCCAGCAGACATTTTTGAGCTTTTGCTTGTTAAAAAAAAGATATTGAGATCACATAGTAATTGGTGCACCCCCTGCAGCATCACAGCAGACCCCCTGTGGGTTGTGGACCCCCTGTCGAAGACCCTTGGTCTATGATTTTCTGGTCCCTAAATGTCTTTCTGACACATGCATGTTTTAAAGTTGGCATCACACCAGCTTTGATGTCAATGATGCCAAACGTTATCACCCAGCTAATTATGCTCTATTACGTATGAATATATTGAACTACTACTAATACTCTTTGAAAGCTAAAGTAGAGATAGACTGTATCATTAAAAAATAAGTATAAAACACAAGGTATTTTACACTTATGGTAATGTACACAGTCAAGCTCACAGCCTTTAAAAAATACTCGTCACATAATTTTTTTGTCCAAAAGTTTAATGCTACAAAATTTGAATATATTTGAATCCATCTCATGCAATCCCCCATCAATATGGGCATCTATGCTTTTTGTTGTTGCTCTTGCTCAATCTCAGTTGTGGAACAACAACCCATATTGACAGTTTAGGCACTGCTCAAATTTACGTAGTTCCTCCAAATGGCATTCCTAGAATTAAATAGTAAATGGTAAAATGAACAAATGCAGGTACTTTGCCCAATAGTTTCTAAGAACTGTGAAAACGTTTTCCCAGTCTAAAATAAGGTGGCCAAGAAAGCTTAACATGCTGCAATTTAAGAAAACACATGCAATCACAAAAAACGCTAGCAAATTGAGAACAGAACTTCATGCGTTTGACAGCACACCTGCTGCAAATCCTTACAACGCACACACATTTTTAAAAACACGCTGCATTTTCTCACAACGCAAACAAATTAATAAAACATGCTGCTTTTTCTCACAACACTTTCAAACAGGATAGAACACAGCGGAAATGTTTTAAGGGGGCCCTAAAATGTGACAGACCCGGCAATTTAGGTTATGGTTATTTAGGCTGAATATACTAAAGACATCGAAATTGGGATGTTAAAATAAACTAATAACTCATCTTTCAAAGATCACCTACAACTTCACTGAGTGAACTGATTCTCGTTTTTGGGTCCCATTGAAACATTTCCGTTGTGTACCGATGTTTTTGCAGGTGTTGTAAAAAAATGCAGAGCTTTTTCTTAATTGTTTGTGTTGTGAGAAAATGCAGCACATGTGTTGTCGAATGTATGAAGATCTTTTCTTAATTTGCTGCTGTTTTTTGTAATTGCACAGGTTTTCTTAAATTGCAACACGTTAAGCTCTCTCGGCCACCATACTAAAAGGCTCTTTAGTTGAATAAACTAGCTAGCTAGTCACAAGTGATTCATCTTTGGTTAGAATTGACCGTCAGATTGTTTATGTGGACTATGGATTTGGAAATCACCCATTCCAGAAAATACACTGATAATGTTTTCAGAAATCTGTGCATGTATTTAAACACACATCATGTATATTAATGTAATGTGTGTATTTACTGTATATAGCGCATTTATTGTGTATGAGCAACATCCAAAGCGGATCACAATCATGAGGGGGGGTCTTTCCACACCACCACCAATGTGCAGCATCCACTTGGATGATGCGACGACAGCCACAGGACAATGGCACCAGTGTGCGCACCCAACACCATCTATTGGGGGAGTGGAGAATCAGTGATACAGCCAATTCGGTGGATGGGGATGATTAAGAGGCCATGGAGGGTAAGGGCCGATAGAGGGGAATTTGGCCAGGAGACCGGGGTTACACCCCTACTCTTTACGTGAAATCCCATAGGATTTTTAATGACCACAGAGAGGACCACGGTTTAACTTGTCATCCGAAAGACATTAGCAGTACAGTGTCTCCTTCACTATACTGGAGCATTAGGACTCACACAGACCACAGGTTGACCACCCACTGCTGGCCTCACTAACACCACTTCCAACAGCATCCTAGTTTTCCCATGTGGTCCCCCATTCAGGTACTGACCAGGCTCAGCCCTGCTTAGCGTCAGTATAACCAGACTTGGGCTGCAAGGAATGGCTGTTAAGTGCTCGTAAAGACGTGTGACATGATAATGTGATGTCTAATGTCCACATTAAATCTGCTAGCCAAGTTTTTGGAAAAATAAAGAGCTCCTAGTTTTTGACTCTTTCCAGTTCCTATATCGTAAATATAGATCTGCATTTAAAACCACTCATGTGGTGTGACAACATGTAACACACCACCTATGCTATTGGTTCACATATAGGGGGGCCATTCTGAAACTAATCCCAACAATATAACTAGGTCCCCATTATGGTATATTCTTGCGTTCACACAGAAGGCTCTCTAGCAATTTTCTGGGATCAGCACAAAAAGGAAAGGAGCTTTGTAACAACCTTAAATGTATAACCATAGTCGGCTATGCTCATCACCCTAGGCCAGGAGGGTAAATAGATTAATTTTAGTGTGATCTATCCTTGAATTTTACATCTACAGGTTTTTGCAAATGAAAATACTAGAATTAAAAGCAGGACAAAAGAAAAGCCGACCTTGGAGAAGAGCGGTTTAAAAAGGTGTTGTGGGAGTAGAGTGAGAGCGAGAGACAGAGCGAGACAGAGAGATAGAGAGACAGTGAGGGAGGGCATAAAGAGGTCATGAAAGTGGTTATGAAAGCTGTTGTGACCTAATCTTCAGTGTTTATGGCTTTTTGCAGTCGCACAGATGCAGGCTGAAATTAGAGTGGGTGATGCCACAGCAGCAGAGAAGTAACTACAGTGCACTGTCCCTCTTACTCCTACTGAATTATATCACAAAAACTTATTTTAAACAACAGCGGCTGCACAACATCTCATTATCTGCCCATGTAAACATTGTCATTTATGCAGTAGAACTTCAGCAAAAGCCTGAGATTGACACCGGTATGGTTATTCTGGAGTATTTCTGTGTGAACAAGTGGATTGAATTCACGTTGGCTAGAGCGAGATGCTGATGTACCCTACCATAAAACACACATGAATGTTTTTTTTTCTTAAATCTTACAAGAATGTTTGAGAATAGCTTCAGGTGTGTTTCTATTGTTTTATATTTTTTATTATTTTATGAAGGTGCTGTAGTCTGAATCAGTTCATATTCTAGCATAACTCTACAATACCATCATATTTTTACATGCAGCTATAAACTACAACAACTACAATAAATGATGATTTGGGCTGTTTCTACCCAAATTTTGAAAATATCTGGACAAACCTAATCCCTGGATTACATTTTTTTTAGGTTGGCCAAATTTCTTTTGCTTGTAACATTGGGGTGCCATTCACACAAGTTCCATGTGTAAATATGACCTTTCCAACATTTGATTGTACAATTATATATATCTGGTTTGCTGTTTACTAGACAATTGCAGGTGTTATTTGGGGAGGGGCCTTCTCATTTCTTTAGGGCCTCTGATTGGATAAAAAAATCATTGTATGGCAACACGAGTCATTAGTGTTTTTGTCCATGAAAGAACATATAATGTTTTCATTTATTTGCTAAAATATAGACAATTTCACCCTAAGGTTTTAACCTAAAGTATATAACAACCCCTACAACATTATATATAGATTCCTGAGAAGCAACACTGTATCCGATATTATGCTAGTCAAATATTTGAAGTTAGTTGAATTTATGTTACATTGCATCTACATGCCAACTAATTCTCATTAGATTATAAGTAGACTGTTAGGTTTGGCGTTATGGTTAGTGTAAGTTGACGTGTACTTGCAAAGTTAAAAGTCAGTTAAAATGTCTGTTGAAGGAGCAGTATCAACAGATATTAAGCAGACAGTCTACTGATACTCAAATGGACCATCAAAATAAAGTGTTACCGAATTTATTATTAGCATTAATATTAGTTTATATTGAAATCAATAACATTATTAAAAGTATTTTGTTATTATAGTCAACAGAATATATATAAAGTAATACCAAATTAAGTTACCAAATAAGTATCAGTAATAAAAATACAACAAATATAAACAATATAAAATATATTTAAGCTATATATATAT
>CAIGQZ010032594.1:19722325-19734459 GCA_903798205.1 Danio tinwini | reverse complement strand
ATCCATCCATCCATCCATCCATCCATCCATCCATCCATCCATCCATCCATCTATCTTATCTATCTATCTATCTATCTGTCTGTCTGTCTGTCTGTCTATCTAATGGTTTTCAAACATTGATTTGTTTAATATTTTGGTACGAAGCGAGTGTGTTTTTCCCCAAAGTATATACATTTGTTTCCATTATTCAAAGATATGATAATTACAGAGTCTTTTTAGTGAAAATGACTTAATATTTTCACTGGTACTATACTAATTTACATGTAATAAAAGCTTCTTTATATGAAAACAAATACATTCAGCAAACTTTCAGTAGGCATTATCTAATAACTAAAAAAAGCTTATTACTGACTGTAGTGCATTTCATTAAAATACACATCTAACGTTTAAAGTCTGAAAGAGAATAAACCAAGCAATATTTTATCATCAGAGATTAATAAAGACAAAGGAAAGAGACGGACTAACAGACAGACATCTGGTGAGGTCACAAGTAAGGCAGTTGACGACAAACAAAAGAGCCCGAGTAAATAATGTAAATGGCCTTCTCTCACTGACCTGTCTGCGTGACTTGAGTCACTATTTATTATGTGATGGAGGATTATGGGGGCTATGCTAATGAATAGTCATGTGCATATATGTAGGTCACATCACCCACCCTTTAACACCCTTCCAAACGCAGACAGACAGACATTTTTGACAGGCCAATCATTGGATTAATGTTGACAATCGCATTTACACGTAGCCTCTGATAAACAAATAGCTAAAAAAGGAACACAGCTTAAATGTTTTCACAATCAAAGGTGCTGTAGAATATAAATCAGGATATACCTATAGGCATAAGTGAATAATAAGAGTTCAGTACATGTAAATGACATACTGTGAGCCTCAAACACCATCGCTTCCTCATTCTCATGTAAATCCTGTGAGTGTAAAATCCCAGTGAAAAGCAGGCCAAACAAACAAACAAAAATAAGTTCTACTCTGATGATCCACATCATTAACATGCACACCTCAGGCAGCATTTGATTGGCCACAATTTATTATACTTACTATGTATGTGGGACTCTTATTTTGAAATTGAGACACGTCTCATCTCATTACAGCTCATCATCAGAATGCAACATTCAGAAAAGACAGGTTATAAAGGTATTCAGAAAGCCCCAAAGGGGCATTGAGTCTATCTAACTGTATCTTTTGTTAGATTAACGTGTATATTGTGAAATTTGTCACATATGCTTGTAATGAGGCAACAGACACATGTAAAAGTATTTCATAAGTTCACAGAGAAATAATAATAGGAGTTCAAGGGCAGTGTCTAGTCCAGCCTCATAATGATCCCCCACTCCGATTTAGTAATCAGGTTTAAAAGTATGAAGCTGGGGTCGTGGAGGGATGCTGAAAGTCGAGAGAAAACAGAGGTAGGACAAGCTTGATTATGTATAGGGATTTGGTTTTACGCAGAATGAATGTCAACTGCGCATGTTTCTCACAAATTTTGTTAATAAAACATCACTTAATGCATGTTTATGTATTGTATCATATCCCTTAGCTCTTACCAACATTTTTCTGGAGTAAAAGGATGACAATAAACTTCTGTTTTTGCGAAGGTTGATATTAAATTCTGACTGACCATACTTTAAAACTCAAAAAAAAAAAAAAAAATCTCTAAACTTTAATTGCTGGCTCTTTTGTCAGGTAAAATGATCATTTAGCCAATATTTCAATCACAACACAACTCAGGAGCAAAATTGTGTGATTATCCAACGCGGCAATTCGTAACTTCTTAATTTAAGTATCTAATGAATTAAGCATATGAATTCGTACAATCTAAATCGTACAATTTCGTAAAATTTGCTCATTACCCAATGACGGTGGGGTTTAGGTGTGGGGTTGGATGCCATGCCTCCTAGTTAAATTCGTACATATTCATACGTTTTTCTCCTGAGATCAGGCTGGATTATCTTGCATGTGTGTATTTCAGAATACGTTATGCTTGATTTGAATCTAGGGATTACTTTCAGAGGTCGTATACATGATGAATTTTGTACAAAAAAAGTGGATGTGTTTTTATTTTGAGTGAATAGTTTGTTTTCTGAATGAAAAAGAATGGAAAAGCAGGATAGTGGAATGCAAATAGCTGAATAATGCATGTGATAAAAGTGTTAACGAATGAAAAATGTAGGCTCATTCTGGCTCATTCTGAAAACGTAGCCCTATATACATTTCTGGAAATTGCGAAATATGTAACCAGAAGTACGTATGGCTGCATTTCATGTTTAAAACTAACGCTACAGGGCGGTATGATGCCATTTTCTGTTTTGCTCTTACCAGCTGACCTCCATATGGATGGCTTTCCCGGTGTTACCAGTTTGTCCAGTTAGCTAACCATGTACGTCGATGGACTTGAGATGCAGAGAGGAGTGGACCATGACAATGGGGTTCAAAACCAATGAGGAACAGTTCCAGAAAACAGGTAAGACAAAAAAGGAATCCAAAAAATAAAATAAACAAATAAATAACATGGTAAGAATGTGGTATCGTGGTAAAAATCAGACGAGGGCTTATCTTTTTGTAGATTGCTTTTTAAAACTGTTGGTTGGGTTTAGGGAAGTTGGTGGGCAGGTCAATTTGTGCTTTTGAAAATACTATTGGTTGGGTTTAGGGAAGGAGGAAGGTGGGTCAGTCGATCGGTCAGTCAGTCAGACATTCAGTCAGTAAAACAGTCAGTCAATAGCGACCTCTAATGAATTTACATAAGAACAGCAAGAGCGAATGGCACTCGCAAGTGAAATTTGAGATCTGAAAAAGCATACACAGCGGCCTCTGGTGGATTCACAAAATTAAAAACTGCAAAAAAAACGTACCTCCTGGGACATATTTGGTGCTCTACAATAGTGTGTAGCAGTACGTTTTCAGATTGAACCTGGGTTGGATGAATATGTAAATATATGGTGCACACTTTCCTATCGTCAATGACGAAATAAACACCCTGCAAAATAATATGAAAACAGAAGTTTAAAAAGCATATGGATGCTAACACAAGTTCTGCAATTAAGTATTCCTCATACAATTTCTTTTATATTAATTAGATTAATAGTCCCTTTATTAATCTGGGGTCACCACAGCAGAATGAATTGCCAACTTATCCAGCACGATTTTACAATCCAGCCACAACCCATCTCTGGGAAACATCCACACACTCATTCACACTCATACACTACAGACAATTTAGTCTACCCAATTCACCTGTACTGCTTGTCTTTGGGGGAAACCGGAGCACCCAGCGGAAAGCCACGCAAACGCAGGGAGCCAGCCCAGCCGAGGTTCGAACCTGTGACCCTCTTGCTGTGAGGCAACAGCACTACCTACTGCGCCACTGTGTCACCCTATATCCTGATTTATTTAACATTTTATATAATAGTTTTTTTTCAAAGCAAGCAGCGTTAAAACAGTTCCCTTTATTCGTTTGATCAAAATGACTGTAATTTTTTGCCATTAAATATTTGTTCAAATTCAGTTTGACGAGGCTGGGAGTTTTTTTTTCAAATAACCCACGATTGACAAAGAGCTTGCAAATGTGAACATGATCCTATATGTCTACAGCACTATTAAGTGCGTATTCAGACCAAACTTGGTGTTCTTAATAACAACCATAACCTGAGGTTGCAAACAGAATTTCACCACAGTGCCACCTAGTGGTGAGATTTTTTTAAAGGGGGTTGTCATCACCTTTTGATAAAAAAAATATTCTGAAAGAAATTAGAATTGCAACAATCTTATCTGACCTTCATGAACTTGATGAAGAAATTTACCAAACATTCCATGTAAAAAAAGAGCCACGCCTAAATTTTATATAATCAGCACAAACCAATATTAGTTTAAAGGTGTATACAAGCCAGAGAAAACTTTTCCGGAAAGATTGGTTTGGCAAGCCATTTCGCAATTCAATGACAGCCCCAAACAGACTTGGTTTTGGAACCATTTCCTTCGAAATGCCATCACACCAGTTTGTTTTTCGATTTTAAATATGTACTCGATTCATTTAGACATGCAGGCATGGTCAGTCTGCCAAAAGGTCAAACTAAGGATCAAAAATCAAGCTCATTTGTCGCTCCTCTGTTGAACCATTTTCCACCTATATATCCATCCCCAATCAGAGAATGAGAAATAATCTCCCCCAACCACTTAATTTAGCCCTTCTCAGCATTAAGCACTAAACATACCTTGTCGAAACGACAAATCATGCTCATGAACTATATTTATACACATTTTTCGTTTTCTTGAGTATTGTCATCTGTCATCTGCTGGCGTAGGTGTTGGAGAAGAACTACTGTTTGCTTTCTGGAGCATTAGTCATTTTCAGAGAGCCAGGGGGTGGAACACAATGCTGCCCATCTACCGCCCAGCTCTGCTTTTCTCTTTCTCTCCCTCACTCTGTCCCTTTCTTGACCCCAGTGTTTCGCAGAAACACTGCATAGTCCTGTGCTAAGTTGAGCTGTTTCCACAAGCACACAGCTGACGAAAGCATTATTTGGATGGATTTGTTTCTTTAGGTGACGTCTGCAAAAGAACATTTGCATGGCTCCTCTAGAGAGAAAAAAAAACAAGTATTTGGACATCAATTAGTTCAGTCATGGTGTAACTTCATTTATGGCTCAGGGAGGACTGGACAATCTGGAGAAAGCTGTTTGACAGCATTTGTATATCTTTATTTAATACACAATAGCATTTATAAACATTTTCTTTTTCAAAAATTGGTATATTTAGACTCATGGGACACTTTATTATGTGCACCTGCCTATTTGCTTGTTAGCGCAAATATCTAATCCACCATGCCAGCAACTCAATTTATTTAGTCAATGGCTGCATCCGAAATCGCATACTTCCATACTATATAGTACGCTAAAATCAATATGCGAGCCGAGACTACGTCCAAACTCATAGAATTTGAAAAACAGTACGTGAGGATGACCTACTACTTCCGTCGAATTCTAAATTGCGCATCCGATGCACGCCACACTATCCCATGATGCCCAGTGAGAGAATTCATGAATGGGACTGAAGCGATGAAACTGACGGGGGTAGGTCACATGATCATGACAAAATGGTGGATGTAGTACGTCTGAGTTCCATTCATATTGTTCAGATTCATACTGTATTGAATGTACTTTTCTAAAGGCAGAGTAGTACATTTAAATTTAAATGCAGTACCTACTTAGTAGTAGGCAATTCCGGATGCAGCCAATGTATTTTAAAAGGAGGCGTAGCACCAAACCACACCCCTAAGCCCAACTGTCATAGAGTGGAGGAACTATGACGTCAGCTTGTAGGCTAATCGGCTGCTAGCATAATGGCCCGTTTCCACTGAGTGGTACGGTACGTACGGTTCGGTATGCTGTGTGTGTGATTAATGAAGCGTCTTCGACATCTGATCCATTCAGAAAGAAAAGGACAAACGCGAGAGTGAAGCGCGGAAAAAAGGAGAAGCCCAACAAAACACAGGAGCAAATAGTTTCAGCAACCTGAACAATCTGCCATGAAAAATCATGAACAATCTGCCATGTCTATCATCACCTTTTGGACTATTATGAACTCGGAATGACGGAATTACTTTCTAACAGAGGCTACATGTGCTGGTGAAGATTAAAGATACAGATGAGAGGTTAGCTCTGACTGTGGGCTACTGTATATGTTGCGTGTTGTTTTTGAACTCAAATAAGGACTTAATGTATGCTGTGTGTCGTTTATCTGTAATTGGTAACATATCGGAGACTGTAAGGGTCTGTATGTGTTCATATTTGTTGCATTTATTTATTTATTTTATATAATTGCAGACGTTACAGTAGGCTGTAACACTGTCACACTGTCATTGATCTGCAGTTATAATCAAATCATGTTCATAGAAATGTTAGTAATAAACATTTATAAACACGTATTAATATGTTTAAAGCATCTGTTTTGTTAGATGAGCTTCTCATATAATGTGAAGGACCTGTATAGCTTTACTGTTGACATTTATTCGAGCGAGAATGACGTCGACTGAAACTCTCTGTAGTACACCACGCCCACCAAAAGGGTACCCTTTGTAGTGGAAAAGCAAGCCTGATAAAGGTGACCCGTATCGACCCGAACCGTACCGTACTGTACCACTCAGTGGAAATGAGCCATAAAACTGGTTACCTCACTAAATTCCCTATAGGATTTCCCATAGGCTTTTCGAAGATTGCAAATAATAAGCTTTGTGTTCAAACACAGTTCATTACACTTACATGTTTTGTCCAGCCGGATAATCCTCACACGAAAAAACTTTTAGCACTTTTGGATCTTAAATGCAAACGCAAGAACTGAAAAGCTAACATTAGGCTATAAGCAGACTACAGTGCCTTCAGGGCGCTTGCTTGTGACGTCAGCACCACCCTGCTACAGACAAATTTTCAAGCTTATTTTTAAAAATATGATCCATGACAAAGATTTACTCTTTGCTTATTATGTTATAATCCATGCTATATATTATAAACAAATAAATATGCAAAAGCATGTGAGAAATACTATTTTGTTTTTCTTTACGGTTGTTGTAAGTGTTTTAAAACTGTATGTATAAATGTGCCTACAAAGTATTTTCATAAGACATGTTTAAATAAGTGTATCGCTCGCGTGCATACAGCCTGCTTACCTTAGCAACAGACGACAGAAATGAGGCATGAGGGACAAGTCTAATGTTATATGCCTGCAAGTACCATCATGGACACAGAACAACATTCACTATTCTTTTTTGTCACAGAGTAACAGAATCACAGAGCGAAATGCAGCCCATACAGTCACATATGCTATACATTTTAAAGAGGAGTGTAAATATTGCAGTTATGACAAAGTTAAATGTCTTCAGATGAAGAAAAAAACCAATGAGAAATCTATTGATGACATTAAAACGACAGTTAACATGTATGTTTTTTACACGTTTATTCATACACACATTTATGCATACACTGGTGTGCAGTATCTTCATAATATCAGTTAATAAATTATCAACAAATAAATCTGTCTTGACAGTCTTTACAAGTGAAGGCATTATCTACACATAATATGAGTTGTCATATTATTACAATAATGTAATGTCTCAGACACCGCGTCACCAAACAGACCCCTGTGAAGACCCCTGCTCCAAAGAACAACATGGCTATCAAGATTGACAATTGGCTATTTCGAGCGGAAGGTGGGATTCCTTCGCTATGGCAGCCATACTGTTGCACTTTACCCCATTCATGGTAATGCTAGTGATCTGTCTTTGTATATCTATAGTCTTTGTGTAAGTTCAAACCAAGCGTCAGAATTAGAGTGAATCTGAATGCGGCATGATTTAAGCTGGTCTGAATCTTTTAGAAACTGCTAAGGCACTGTCCACACGAACACGGGTATTTTCAAAAATACTTTCTGAAGACTCTGGGCAGGGTGAAGATTTCCCAAAACTCCAGATAGAGAGTTTTGCCCCATGACATCAGTGTGCACTATGTTTTCTCCTTTCTGATTGGCCAACATGGCTGGGTTCACACCAAATCTGGAGGACGTGACTGAGGCATGTTCCGCACGTTCACAGACAACGTGTTGTGTTACATGGACAGAGATTTTTTTTAAATGAAGGTGGGGAAAACTCAAGAATAATAAATACTTGAGTTGGCGTGATAGCCTAGTGGTTAGCCCAGTGGTTAGTTCCCACCTGCAGCTTCTCCATCATGGACATCCAGCGTTCCCCAGCCTCCGGCGCCTAGACTGCAGCTCTGCACAAGAAGTTTGGCCAGAGGAGAAATGGTCGTGCCCAACTGAGTCTGGTTTCTCTTGAGGTTTTTTCCTTCACTTTCGTCAATTGGTGAAGTTTGTTCCTCGCCACTGTCGCCACTGGCTTGCGTGGTTCGGGACTTGTGGAGCTGCTCGACGATAGATTTGCTCTTAAGTGTTTGGACTCTCAGCAGTGAAAATTAAATCACACTGGACTAAACTAAACTGAACTTAAACTCTGAAAACTGGACTGACACAGTTTTAATCTACTATAATCTTCTATGTTAAGCTGCTTTGACACAATCTACATTGTAAAAGCGCTATAGAATTAAAGATGAATTGAATTGAACTGAATTAGTGCAATGACATAAAGCACAACAGTGCTCCAGAAGTCCTGTGTTGGAGTCGTGTGGACCTTTCCCGATCAAATCTCCCTTTCTCTCCCACTTCATGTCCTGTCATTCTACTGTCCTGTCAAATAAAGGCAAAATGCTAAAAATAAATCTTTGAAGAAAAAAAAAAACATTTTTCACACTCAACTATCTCTAGGGTTGAGTTTACAGAGAATAGTCTGAAAAAAGAGAATATCCAGTAAGCAGCAGTTCTGGGTGGAAATAGCATGTTGATGGCAGAGGTCAGATACGAATGATCAGACAGTAACTCAAATAACCATTTGTTGCAGCTGAGGTTTGCAGATGAGCATCTTTAGCTGGGTTTTCATCCAAAGACGCGAATTAGACTTATGCATAAAGCTGGAATATCACATAAAACATTAGTAAATAAAGCACTGTTTCCATCCAATGAGTCAAAGAGAACAAACTTCCTGATAAACTGGCACCAAACTGAGGCTACAATTGTCAGGATTTCAGAAGGGGAAAAGAGCGAGGACTCAAGTGCAGTAAAAAAGGGTTTTTATTAAATAGAAAATAAAACAAAAAGGGAACAAAAACAACACTGAGGGGGAAAACATTAAAAAAACAAACAAACTTGACTAGGCAAGGATCAGAGTTGGACGAAACAGGACACAACTTGAAAGGATAACGACATATGGTGAACTGGCACAGGATAGCAGACATGGGGAGACTATAAGCAGAAAGAATTAGCAAACAAACAGGTGAACATAATAAACTAATAATGGGTTAACAAGGAGGGTGGGACTAGACAAAAGTCAGGAGAGCACATGACATAAAGACAACACAAGCCATGGGCTCACGAGAAAGGATTAGAACATGCAGCCAACGAGAGAACTCATTAACTGCACGTTCACATGAAACACAACACTAAAGGCTCGTACACACTTGGACACTTTTCGTCAGAGTGTATCGAGACGTATTTCCAGATTTAAACCCAAATGATTTTCACTGCCATCGAGCAGAAGAGTATGCAAAATCACTCCTTGACGTTAGATGGCGCTACACAACTTTAAGCTTCTGACACCCACTTGTAACACAAAAGAAGTTGACACGCATGTTGTTAAAGTTACTGGTGATTCGAACAAGCATGGATGGTTCAAGTAGTAGCTCTAGCCATAAAGAAATGATTATTGTTCACCAGTGCAAAGCAGCTCTACGTTCATATCTTCCTTTATGTGCGCTCGCATTGACAGTTTTGAGCTTGAGCGCCTCCAAGTGCTGTTTACTGTAACTTCAGCAGCTCCGTGCATGTGAACAAAAGTGCCAATCTGATTGGTGGAGAAAGTTTTGCATGATCACATGGACGCTCTTTATTTAGTCCCGAGGCGTTAAATGTCAACGGAAAATGCAAGCAAAAAGCATCCTGGTGTGCACGAGCCTTAAAGCACGTAGTGCATTTAAACATGAACCACGTGCTAAACACCACACCAACAGAAGACTGAACATAAGACATGATAAATGAAAACACGTGCACTCACACATACGACATGCATGTTCCATCTCAACCAAAAGCGAAACTAACTAGACCGAGACGATGAGAATAGAACAGCATGCTGCAGACAAAACAACTCACACCAGGACAAGAGCATTCCGAGCATGTATGGACCTCGAGCTCCCGCATAAACTGGGAGTGAGCACGGCCTGAGTGCGGCCAAGATGGCGCACTCATACAAAGACAAAGTCAGACAAGAAATATGAGTGCTCGACCCGAGAAAACTCAAGCCGAGCATGACATACTAGACAAAACAGGACTAGTGTCTGGACTCTGCCACCAAACAAGAATTAAGACCGAATTGGCAGAATCCTGACAATAATTCATACAGGTTCACCAAACTTGGGCAGTTGACTGGTCTGACCAAAACATTGACTGGTGTGATGAATCTCGATTTCTGCCTCAACGTTCAGACAGTAGAGCCAGAATTTGGTGTGAACAGCATAAAAGCATCGATCCATCCTGCTTTGTGTGTGTATGTTGGTAGTGTAATGGTGTGTTGCTGTTTTTTTTTTTGCTTGGTACTTGAGCACTTAGAACCAAAGTACACTCTTAGAAATAAAGGTATGAGATCCATCACTGGGGTGGCATTTCAAAGTGTACACATTTGTACCTAAAGGGTTCATATTGATACCTTAAAGGTACATATTAGTACCTGAAAGTATAAAAGTGTACCTCCTCAAATTTTTAGGTACATATGGGGACCCTTTTGAGTAGGTACCACCACAGTGACAATTCTTGTACCTTTATTTCTGAGAATGTACCTGTTACGAAGTGGGACACTGACAAAAGACAATATTATAAAGGTAATCCAATAATCGTGTCAAAATACAGGTGAGAGATCAGACTAGGCAGCAATGGGTCAAAACTAGGAACAAGGCAAGAATCAAAAACATGGGAAAATTAAACAAGGAAACCGCTTCATAAAGAAACAAGACTCAGCAATGTGTGAATGAAAATGAGGTGTACTTATAGTCCTTGCCATCAGTGTAGATGAGCAGCAGCAGTGTCTGTGTGTGAATGTCCGGATTATTGTCAGCTGTTGCAGGAGTTGATGGGTGCAGTGAGTTCGGGGAGTTGTAGTTCATTAGAAAGTAATCTCCAACAGAGAACACACAGCTGGTGGTTACAATGGACTACAGGAAGTAATCGTCAACGGAGACAACAACACTGGCGATCACAACAGTACCCCACAGGCTGTGTGAGTATTATTATAAACCGTGTACTTTTGTGGCTACATTGTGTCCATCGTGTAAAGCCTACTTCTAGTAGGATAGCACACCATGCCACAAAGCTCAGATCATCTCACACTGTTTTCTTGAACATGACAGTGAGTTTACCAAGCTTCACAGTCACCAGACATCAGTACACAAGAGCACATAAGACATGTGCTGGAAAAAGAGTCACATCATGGATTAGTGACACTGTCATGTCAAAATAGACCAAATTCTCGGACCACTGTTTCCAGCATTTTGTTAAATCTTAAAGCAAGTCAACCAAGTTCCAAGTTGTACCAAGTAAAGTGACCAGTGAACGAATAAATATACTAAAATGCTTCTGTTTTAACACACAAAATATGCATCACAAGGGTGGCACAGTGGCTCAGTGATTAGCACTGAGTGTCACCTCAGAGCAAGAAGGTCGCTGGTTCGAGTCTTAGCTGGGCCAGTTGGCATTTCTGTGTGGAGTTTGCATGTTCTCCTCGTGTTTCCCTGAGTTTTCTCCGGGTGCTCTGGTTTCCCCCACAAGTCCAAAGACATGCGCTATAGGTGAATGGGGTAAGCTAAATTGGCCGTAGTGTATGAGTGTGAATGAGTGTATGGATGTTTCCCAGTGATGGGTTGGCGGTTCATTCCGCTGTGGCAACCCAAGATTAATAAAGGGTTTAAGCCAAAAAGAAAATGAATGAAATTGGCCGTAGTGTATGGGTTTACACACTACTGGGTGTAGTGTGTTTCCCAGAACTGGGTTGCGGCTGGAAGGGCATCCGATGCGTAAAACATATGCGGGAATAGTTGTTGGTTCATTCCGCTGTGGCAACCCCTTATAAATAAGGGACTAAGCCAAGGGAAAATGAATAAATATGAATTATGGCTCCAAAACTGACAGGTTCGGTTCACTTTCAGCCATAGCTCAGTCCGTTTCAGACCAGACTGTCTGATCCCTGATGTGTCAGCCTCCATTACCCGTCTGCTTAAATCCCTGCTTAAAGAGCCCCCCTACACACACACATGCACCACACACACTCAAACATTATGTGATTTCATGCTTAATGGGGACTTCCTATAGACATAATGATTTTTATACTGTACAGACTGTATATTCTGCCCTCGTCCCCCAACCCATCCCTAAACTCAACGACTCAAGAAACATGCACACAAACACCCACACAGACACACATCTTACACTCACACACACACACACACACACACACACACACACACACACACACACAC
>CAIGQZ010032594.1:19686376-19715640 GCA_903798205.1 Danio tinwini | reverse complement strand
AATATAGATATATAAATCATATTACTGACGGCGCGATTGAGAGCTAGATAGATAGATAGATAGATAGATAGATCGATCGATATAGATAGATAAAAGATACATAAAACACTGAATTATCAGTTTTAAAATGCTTTATTCAGTTTAATAAACAATTTAAAAATCTAAGTTGTTTTAGTTTTAAGACACGTTTTCTCTGCCTATTTTTTTAAATGATGTAATCATAATATAAAATGTATTTTAGGATGATTAACAAAATGTTATTTTTCCAAATGTTCAAATTTATTGTAAAATACCTTTATAATGGTTAATTGTTATATTTTGATATATAAATTATTATTTGTTATAATTAAATTATAATTAAATAGTTATATAATGTAATGAATCAATTAAAGACACATATTAATGATTATTTTTAACATATATAGTTATAAACATAAAACTATTTTAAAAATGTATGTTCATTTACTTTTCTAAGCAATCTTTTTATAATTATTCCTAATAAACTGTTTATCTTTTATTTAATCTTCATAAAATGATTCCTTTTTACAAAACTCTTAAAATGTCATTTAATGTAAGATGCTAAAGTAGATATTCATAGAAAAATTAAATGCAAAACCTTATTTATTCATTTTTATCTGTATCTATTTAAACCAAAAATATTTATTTCCAATAAAAGTAAAAAAATATATGTAAAACACAAATCACAGTCTTCCACTGGCTTGACACAGTAACAAACAGCAGCAGCTCTGTCACCAAGCTATTGACTGAATCTCAGCATTTAGTCGCACGGTCTCTCTTAAAGATCCCTTCTTAAGGGTCTTATTCCACAGCAATACATAACGTCTGCTGGACTTCAGAGTATGAAAGATCAGAGGCTGCGTGAGTCAGCCTTGAGTCACACGAGCGGTCACTTCTCTGCCTGATTCCGGTTGTGTTTTCTCTCTCTGTTACATGCTCGATCCATTGGTTTGGCTGAGCATATCGTCTGAATTATTAGATTTCGGAGATTATTATGATTTTCACAGCTTGATTTCTTTAGTTAATGAAGGTACTTAGTTCTACATGGGAGATGAAAAAAGCTTAAATATGATTATGGTGAAGTTCATTCTTGTTCATTCAGGTGTAAAAAGAAGTTTGAAATACTTTTTTAGTGATTTATTGATTGCAACGTTTCTGATGTCATACATGAATTTTCCAATAATGAATTGTTTTATCACACTGATTTGTTTGAAATTAGCGAAAGATGTTTGGAAACATTTGGAAATATTTAAAAAGAAATGCAAATCATTTAAAACAGTTTTTTGAGGCACATAAACTTAATTGAAATTCTTAGTTTAGCATTTATTGTTAGCGACTTTTCTGATGTGGTCAATGTTTGATACTAGTGATGGATGGTTTAAAACACTTATTTTCAAATACTTTTTAAATTATTTGTCTCAAACTGGTTAGTTGAAGCACTTAAACTTAATTGAAATTTTAAATGTAACATTTATTGTTAGCGACTTTTCCGATTTAAATTTTTTTTTCCGATTACATTTTTTTTCCGATTAGATTTTTTTATGATTTTTAAGCATTTAATCAGTGACGTGGATTTCTTTGAAACTAGCGATGAATGATTTCAAAACACTTATTTTTAAAACATTTGCAAATGAGTCAACTTAAACGAGTTATTTGAAGCACATAAACTTAATCAAAATTTTTTATTTAACGTTTATTGTTAGCGAATCTTCCAATGTGGTCAATGAAATATTCAATCAGTGACGTGGATTTGTTAAAACTAGCAATGGATGGTTTCAAAACACTTATTTTTAAACACTTTGTGAATCATTCAACTTAAACAGGTTATTTGAAGCACATAAACTTAATTGAAATTTTAAATGTAAGTTTTACTGATAGCAACTTGTCATCCATGAATTGTTATATCATAGTGATGTGGATTTGTTTGAAGCTAGCTATGGATGGTTTGGAAACACTTTGCGAATCATTTGTCTCAAACAGGTTTTTTGAAGCATGTCAAATTTCGAAATTTTACATTTAACGTCTAATGTTAGCGACTTTTCCAATTACATCCATAAATCATGGTGATTTTTTTTTTTTACTTGGTTTGGATTGTTTTGAAACAATTATTTTGAAAAGCTTTGCCAATCATTTGTCTTAAACCAGTCATTTGAAACATGTCAGTTTTTCTATTTAGCTTGAGTTTTAAAGTTTAACAACCATCCAAATGCCACCATCACACTGAATGCGCATTTACGTTCCAAAAAACGCCTTTTTTGTTTTTTGCCTTTTTGTAAAAAAGAAGCGTAGTGTGCTTTTTTATGTCGGCAATGTCTGAATCAGCTGGGTATTGAGCGAGAGTGTTGCTGTTGATATTAATATAATTTAAATATTTAATAATATTGTGATATTTAACATTTGTGAAGTCATACAGCTCTGGATATCTCAAAACAGCAACCACAAGTCTCTTCTCCATCTTCAAAAGTCTCTGTTGTTGTCTTGACAATGCAAACACTGCAGGCACCTCAACGGAAACCCGCCTATGCTTTCATTTGATTGGAGAATGTAAAAGACGCAAGTGACGTAAGGTGCTTTTTCCGCTCAAAGTTGACACAAAAGAAGTGATAAGGTACATCCCAAATCGTATACTTATGCACTATTCTACACTATTTTGTAGTATAAATAGTGCGTTCACACTGAAAACTCTAAAAATAATAAGTGCACTTTACTCGGATGATGCATTTATTCAACCGGTGAAATGAAGTGTGGAATGATGGACTTAGTTATACTCAAGGCAGTTATTATTTGGTAGTCATATTATTTGGTCATTTATGTCTCTAATATGGCAACCACCAAATGTCATCAGAGAAACGGGTTGAATTTCCGCCTAGTAAAATAGCCATTAGTGTTCCATTTGGAACAACACTACATACATATACTATGCTGTTAAGTGTGTAAGTGCAAAAGTGCATAGTGTATAGTGTGCCATTTGGGACGCAGCTATATTGCTGACAAAACGGATCCTAGCGATATTAATTTATTTCAAAGTAGATTGTAATAATTATAATATAATATAATTATATTATTATATTATAATATAATAGAATATAATAATTTCTAAACACTTATTCACCGAAAACATTTCTAATAATTTGTCTGATTAATATTGAATGGCCAAAGTCATGTTTTTTTTTTTGTCCAATATTTGTCCATCCCAATGCCAGAAAACAGCGAGAAAACAATGATTAAGAAAGCATCTTATAGTGATAAGGATTTCGATATGGGCACTTCGAAAGTGAGTGATGCTATCAAAATCGTTGATCCACAATGGCAGAAGTGAAAAATTATTGAATGCATATGTTTTAATTTATCAATTATGTCACTGTTTTGGAGCACATTAGCTTATATATTAAACTTTGGATTTGCATAATTTCATTGGGAATTTAAAAATCATCAAATCACTGTAAATGACTTGAATGCCTAAAGGAGACATTGTAAACCGCAAACACTAGTAGCTAGTTCACCATTTGAAGTCATTACCTCAATTATGCTCCTTCAGCAAATGAGACTTTATAAAGATGATAAAACTGAGAGGCATAACTTTCAGATGATGCATTTCACTCTGATTTGCTTATTGGCTTTTTATTGAAAATGATTCACCGGATTTGTTGGCCACAATATCCTATGTATGCTCTTAAAATGTACAATATGAAGAAGGTACTAGCATGCAAACAGACTTTCTTTTTGACTCTTTCCATATGTCTATAACCATAAAGCTTCATTATGAGTCCCAGAGCTAATTTCTAGGATGATACATAGTCTTTTCTCCCTAGTTCCAAATATTTTACCCAGCAAGTCCAAAGTATACTTTAGTTAATCCTATATCCTCTGTGCAACACAGGTTCATTGCAATTATGTGCCTGGGGCTCCGTCTGGTTGAATTTTGTATGTAAAACTAACAATACGGGGTGGTAGGACGGCAGTGACAACTTTTGTTCGTTTTTGCGTCACTGCTATCTGCTTAACTCCATATGATAGGCTTTTCCAACATTAGCAGTTTGTTTGGTAGCTCACCTCATACAGTGTTAAACTTTGGACATGGAGTGGACCAGGGTATGAGGCCAGTAAAGGATGGTTCCAGAAAGTAGGTAAAGCAAATATATTTTCTCTTCTAGTTTGCTTTTGAAAACACTATTGGTTGGGTTTAGGGAAGAAAGTGGGTGGGTCAGTTAACAGCAAGCTTATATATGCATAACAAGCCAACAGTTGAACATTGAGATTCACAGAAATGTACAGAGCTGCCTCTGGTGGACTTACGAAGGATGTGCAAATGGCATATATGAGAATGCGTAGCCCAGTAATGCAGTTGAGATTGTCAAAACTGTACACAGTTGTCTCTAGTGGATTTGTGAAAGCAAAAACTGGTGATACATTGAGGCAAGATGAATGTGGAGCTGCTTGTTTCACTTGTGTCTGAAAACAAAGATTGTTACTGTGAAAATGGTTTTAAGAAGCGTGTAAACATAGTTTATCTTCCTATTAGTGATGGTTGTTTTCGAAACACTGCTTCATGAAGCTTCAAAACCTTTATGAATCTTTTGTTTCGAGTAAGTGGTTTCAGAGCATTCATCAAATTGCCATTGTCACAAGATTTCAGTAAATAGGCCTTCGCAACGTCATTACTTTTCAAAACATTTCGAAAATGTAATGGTTCTCCACTTGGATCTGTTTAATACGATAAAATCCACATGAAACACGCAGCTTCATTACGATCACATTTAATTTGGCAGTTGTTATCTTGACAACATACCTTGGAATGTTGTGATTGACCAATCAGTTGGATCAATCAGTCACAAACAATATATAAACCTTCAAAATCTATAAAACAACGCATATGCAGACACTAAATATTTAATATTAAATGATAACCTAAGTGCATTTATCGGTTATACTTTCAGTTTAAAGTTTGCAATATGTAAAAAAAGTCAATTCTAATGCATGCTTTGCCTGAGTTTTTGTTTCATTTACACAGGCTGTTTCTCAATATGCGTTCTTCAGCGGTCTTGTGTCCTCGTGTTCTCGTTTAACGTCATCATCAACTGCCAAAGTTCAGTTCCAATACTCAAGACCGCAAGAACGGAGGACGCGTGAAACTTCCTGGATGTGTTCTTGATATTGAAGATGGATGGAGACTTGAGCACCGAACTCGTTCTAGAAGTCCCAGAAGTCATTGCGACTGGAGGTGGGAAGTGCAGCATTTTATATAGATTTATTATTTAAGTTCAGAGATATAACTTATTTATCTCAGGAGTTTCCCTAAATAAAACGGTGAATATAAACATTATCATGAAAATCTTAATAAAGGAATGAACACATTAAGAGCGTTTATTAGCTGAAATTCTTATTAAAATGTGTTTTATTTATATTGTGCAACGTATATTTGTAAAGTCTTTACGTATAGTATACATTGTGAAAAGGGGAAAAAACAATAAATCGTTGTATGAATGATGTAATGTTTAAATAATTTTTTGTTTAAGATGCACCAGGGTCATGTGACCATCATTAAGAACCAGGGAAGAACGCAGCATTTCATTTCTCACAGGACGTGTTCTCTGTCCTCGCGGTCTCCCGAGTTCATTCTTCCGAGGTTACCTAGCAAGACCAGTCTTCACAAGAACACAAGTCCGTTCTCTGCCTTCTTGGAATTGAGAAACAGCCACAGTTTTGACCACCAGGTAAAGTTGTGCAGTGCTACCTTGTGTATTTGGCTATTTTTGTTTTTCATTTAGCGCCATCTAATGTCAGGGAGTAATTTTGCACATCCACTGCTCATCGATAGTAAAAATCTATTGGGTATGAGTATGAACGCCAAAAAAGTGTCTCGAAAAACATTGACAATGTGACAATCAAGTGTGAGTGAAAATTATCCTGGTGCGTATAAGCCTTAAATGTCCCAAAAAATCTTTGTCCATATTAGTGGAAGTTAAGTTATTTTGAGATATAAAATATCTGCTACGTTTCCATCTACCTATTTTATGCACATTTTGGATATGCACATAAAAATATCGGTTGATGGAAATGGCATCAAAAAATGTATGCGCATAACTGAGTAGGATAAACATTTTATTCGATAAGAAAAGATGCGCATAAACCACGATGGAAACACGTTTACTAAACAAATTCCAGTATGCTCATAAAAAAGTCATGTGATTATGTTATGAGATCATGTGATGATAAAAATGTGCGTGAATGGACAAACCAGTAAGCTGAGCACATTGTAAAACATCTGAAATGTTGTTTTGGTCATTCTAAAACGCCGTAACCGTTTCAGTATTAGTGTTATTATATTATTAATTAATTACCTCCAGAACTGTCTAGAGCATTTGTGCATCTCATGCCACCACACGTTCATCGCATGTCGACATTTGTCTTCTGAGGCGCAAGTCATTTACTAAATAAGGAAAAGATTCACGCAGCTTCTCCTACCAAAGCAAATTCTGTTTTTACTGTTGATATTTGGTGCTAGTCAATCAGAAAGTGTCGATTTGTTTTCTTTGACTCGTTGGATGAAAACGCTGCTTTACTCGCACATCTTTTATGCGATAATCCAGTTTTGCGCATAAAGTTAATTCACATTTTTGGATGGAAACATAGCCAATGATACTTGTAGCCCAGAAAAACATCAAATTGTATTATTTCATGGGGAGTTTAAATAATGTAGCTATTTACATCACCTTCAAACACAATCTAGACTCAAACACAAACTGGATATCAGGTTTCAAAGAATGTCATTCATCATTATTTAAAACAGGATTACATATATCAATTTGTCCAACAAGCATTCAAAATGGCTGCTGGACATACAAATATTGTAACCTCAAAATCAAACCTCTTGGAACACAAGCCTTAATTCTTCCTTTCAAAACCTCAAAGTCACACACGAAGGCCCGAGGCAATGTTAGCGTCTTTTCCATCTCCAGTCCCCGAGCCTAGTAAACACGGGAAAGAGTGCGCGTTCCCCTTTAAGAGGCCCCCACCTCTCCGGGCGCGGCGGGAGGCAGAGCGCATTCCTGGAACAGCGCGAGAGAGGGAAAAAAATCACCAGCGACCTGTTTCAAGTCCCCCCAATAGAAACTGTGCCTGATTTGTGGCCAATGTTGGAGATGTAAAAAAAAAAAAGGAAAAAAGAAAAAAAAGAGGGAGAGAGAGAGAGGAGGAGGAGGAGGGGGGAGGGAAAACACTAAAGGGGGTAGCTATGGAGATACAACGTTTTCCTGGCTGCTTTCTTTGACAGGTGTTGAGTGGGGTAAAAGTCTTAAAACAGAATCCAGCATGTACGCCAAAGGTAAAGGAGCTGTCGTCCCTTCTGATAGTCAAGCGAGAGAAAAGTAAGTGAATCCGCGCGCGCGCGCTTTAAAGAGTCTCGCTTTGCTTATTGCGGACTCGGAACTTTCTTGAAACTGTGCGTACTATTGTTTAAAGGTGTATTTAGTGTGAACTCGCGATCTGAAGTGATCGTTCCTGGATCTGCTGAACTTTACCAGCACTTTAATAGCTGTTAGCTGTGCGTGCATTTCGATTTTATTTAAGTTTGTGCGCGCACGTGAACTGCCCGATGCATCCGATACGAGGGATGTTGCATGCTCGCATCTCTTGTATTGGACATTGTGCATCGTATGCATTTACACCATATACTGTGCAAATGTTTAGCAGTTATGTTGTCGGAAAGACGTATTTCGGAGGTGTGTTAAAGTTTTGAGTAGGCTTGGTATCGTTCGCTGTTGAATTAAATGGTATTTACTTTTATCGAGTGTGTTATTGCACGTTTTGTGTGTTAAAGCCAACTGATATGTTGCTATTTTAGCAGTTCTGCTAATTTTGTTCATTGTTGACAGAGACGCGCGGTTGTCGGTTAGCAGTTTTAATAATGTTTTGTGTCTTCAGAACTCGTGCTACTTCAAGTTTTGGTGACTTTTCCACAGTTCGCTGTGTAATATTTTATGGTAGTACATCACCATGTGATCTTTCCACCGTTGTGTACAATCTGTCGCCATAGAAACAACCCTACAAAACCATAAATGTAATAAAAGTGACCTGTAATATTCATAAATCCGTCATGTGGGGGTCATAGGCTGCTGTGTCAGACTTGGAGACTATGATGGGACTTTAGTGTAAGCTGGTGTGAGGATATAACACATTTACTATCAAATAATAGTGAATAGGAGATCAGCATCTTTGTCAAGTTGCTTACTTAGATTGTTTTTATATAGACATTTTGGTTGAATGTGAATTTTGTGAGGTCTTTCTGAACTGGATGGAGTTGTTTCATCAGTCATGTAGTTTATCTCTCATTTCAGTGTTATTTTTTGGCGTGAGATGCTTCACAGAAGATGAGCATTTATTTGTCAAGTTGGTTACAAGACTTGGCCAAAACTGGTTTGTTTCATCTCTTGTTTATGGTTTAACATTTAGTTCTGTATTATTTAGTATTTATGGTGTGAGTATCTTATGAAGTTGCTTACAAAACATTTGTATATAAATTTTGGTGTGTTTGGTGAGTTTTATGGAAAAAGCTTGGAGACATTTGATCATTTAGATGTTGTTGACCACTTTGAAACTACTCGTTTCAGTGTGAAATTGTAGTTTTTGTATGAAAAGCTTCCCAGACATTTGTGCAGTGTTGTTTTTCCAGTTATCATACAAAATTTTCCATTTTGCTTCAAAATAATGAACGTAAAGTTCATGTATTTCCATCATTCGGGTTGTGTGTAAATGAAGGATGTAGACGGCTCCTCGAGTGTAGGTGCCACGGGCACTACATTAACACTGCAGGTTACCGTTTCACGTGTTGTATTTAAACCGAGGTGTTGTGACCACACAGGCTTTGTTTTGTCTGCACCAGTCAAACAAAGGTGCTATTAATCCTCTTAAGAATCTTGATTTGTTGTCAACTCTGGTTTAGGAAGCTCGATGGAAGTTTAGTCCAGATTTCATTGTCAGATTTGCTAGGAGAAACCTCAGTAGAAGAGCTCTTATAAATCAATAATGTCAAGATTATTCCAGCGTTCTTGATTTGATTAGTTTTGATTTTCACAACACAAGTTCTCAGGTTTGTAAAATGTGATCTAATTCGGCAAATGGTCTGGAATGCCACAAGAAATTGTGTGTTTTTTTTTTTTTTTTTTGGAGTGGAAATTAATGGAAGCAGATTGTGATCTGGGTCTCCATCTCCTGTTTTCCCCCAACATTTCTTGAGCGCTTCTCTGGGTTCCCTGAGTTTATTAGTGTGTCTAAGAGGCAGTGAGTAGGTCTGAATGCATGGTTTTGATTTCATCCAGATGGTTCAGCCTCCTTCACAGAGGTGTTTTCAGCTACATATAAAGGGAATCAGGCATGCACACAGAAACAGGACGTTGTTCTCATGAAGAGCATCTGATTTGCTCTGTTTTGGATAAACGTTGCTCTCAGACATGGATAAGAATCAATTAATTTTGCGTCTTGGATAGCTGAATGTATGGCTTTTTAAGTTTACTTTGAAGAGAGATGTTCTCTGTAATTATTTAGGGGCATATTTAATGATCGCTCTCAGTTATAACGCGTAAATGTCTGTTTTGTGCACGCGTGTTTTGAAATCTTTTCTAAGAGAGCGCTCGCTCAGCTTTCATCAGAATAATTGAGATGGATTGCCTCATGAAAGTTTATCAACATTTTTTATTTAGCACTATTGCTTTGCTGAAATTTTCTGTCAATCTTTGGTTATTATAAATGAAAGATCAGCCAAGTTGTGGCAAAAAAGTACAGGCATGTGGATCCAGGCACACCAACAATATTATGACAGCACTTTTCATGATGACAGTGGAACAGTCAGGCTACTTGTGGTTTGTTTGCAAATCATTTATTAGCAAAAAGCATTCTTTATTTTTTTTAATCTTATGTGCATTTCTTCCTTCACAGACTATTTGCTCAAAATTGTAGACATGTACTCTTATTATGGACCCTTTTCACATTTCCAGGTTTCTCAGTAGAGGAAGTCGTCATAGTTGGGTGAACTTAGAGCGCTGTGAATGGGAGAGAACAACAAATGTTTTTTTTACAATCCTGTTTGCTCAAACAACAAAACGAAAAACTCAACGAGAGTGTTATTAAGACTTTTAGAAAAAGGAAAAAAAATGTGTGAGACTAATATTGGCCAGAACAATGTCAGATTTACTGTCCTGCCCAGAGACGTCGCATTAGAAATGCTTTGCATGAGCATTTTTTTGTAATTTGATGTATAGATGATAAAATACATACATATAAATGTACAAAACATAAAAACTTTAAGGAATTAATGTGCTGATGACAGTTGAATACTTCATAAAGCATTGTGAAAAGGGTCCATTAGGATTTCATTTATTAATTTCCCTTCGGCTTAGTCCATTTATTAATCAGGGATCGCCACAGAGGAATAAACTGCCAACTTATCCACCATGTGTTTTTTTTGCAGTGGATGCCCTTCCAGCTGCAATCCAGCACTGGGAAACACCCATACACCCGCGTTCACACACATACACTTAGGCCAATTTAGCTTAATCAATTCATCTATAGCGCATGTCTTTGGACTGGGGGAAAACCTGAGCACCCAGAGGAAACCCATGCGAACACGGAAAGAACATGCAAACTCCACACAGAAATGCCAACTGGCCCAGCCAGGGCTCGAACCAGCAACCTTCTTGCTGTAAGGCAATGGTGTTAACCACTGAGCCACCATTGGAGTTTCTTTTCATTTATTAGTTGGACATTTTACTAATATTTGAATAATTATATTTCTACCAATTTATGTTTTCGACCAATTAGTAGCTAGTAGTACAATCTCATTTGCACATTTATGACAATTTTATATGAATTAGCTAATTCGTCATAATATAAATAAGTTACGTTTTCTTGTAGGATTACATTTTATACGTTAATTGCCTTTTGCCATCATCTTAACGATTTCCTACAGTTCCGATTTAAAGGAACGCTCCACTAAAGATAAACAGTTTAGTTATACCAATTTTGAATCCATTCAGCCAATCTCTGTGTTTGGCAAAAACACTTTTAGCTTATCTTAGCATAGATCATTAAATCAAAATCAAGGAACTTTACTGCCATACAATGGCTGCAGCAGGCACAATGAAGTTATGAAGCACATTAAAAAGGTCCCCTGCATGGCAACTAGATAGCAGCACTGTAATATCATTGTGCTGGCTGCAGCCACAGTACAGCAGCAAAGTTCCTTGATTATTATGCCAGAATGAGAGTATAGCTCCTAGCCATATCAACCTAGAAAATAGTAACTTTTAATTTTCAGTCAGCCTTTACACACCCCTACACAATGTAAGTACAGAAGAGTCCAGCTTTAAATAGGAAAATGAGCAAAACTCTCTTTTTGAAAAATTTGAGTGAGATGCTAATGGTCTAATCAGATTCAATGATATATGCTAAGCTAAGCTCTAAATGCTCCTGCCAGACCTGGAGATTGGTTAAATGGATTCAGAAATGGTAAAGCTCAACTGTTTAATGGCTCATTTCCACTGACTGGTACAGTACGGTAAGGTACGGGTCGGTACGGGTCACCATTATGAGGCTTGCGTTTCCACTGCCTAAAGGGTACCAATGGTACTCTTTTGGTGGGCGTGGTGTACGACAGAAAGTTGCAGTCAACGTCATTTTTGCTCAAGAAAATGTCTAAAGTAAAGCTGTACGGGTCGCTCACATATCATATGAGAAGTACTTCTCACAAAACAGATGCTTTACACACATAAATACTTCTGTGTAAATGTTTGTTACTAACTTTTCTATGAACATGAGTTGATTATAACTGCAGATCAATGACAGTGCGAAATAGCCTACTGTAACGTCTGCAAGCAAGAAACCGAAACCGCTCACGCTTTAGACTAGCTCGTAAAAAACACAGGCTAAAATCTGCTCTTCTTTTTGGCTTTGTGGCTGTTCATCAAGACGACAACAAGGTTCGTTTGAGCCCAGGGCTCGTTATTATATGTATATATCATTACGCTGTAATCTCTCGGCTGTGTATGAAAACATGGTGGCTTTTTTGTTTTCATTCTGGCTTGTTGCGTGAGCTTGTGACGTATCTCTGTAAACCAATAGCGTTCAGCTGTGCGTCTAGCTCCGCCTTTTGGTACCCTTTCTCATGTTTACAAAAGGGTGCTGAAAAAGGGGTTCGGTACGGAACCGTACCGTACCACTCAGTGGTAACGGGCCATAAGGAAGTTGTAAAATGAGACCAAAAAAGTTAAGTGTTTACTTTTAGCTTATCTAAGCATAGATCATTGAAATAAAATCAAGGAACTTTGCTGCCATACCATGGCTGCAGCAGGCACAATGAAATTATGCAGCACATTAAAAAGGTCCCCTGCATGGCAGCTTGGTAACAGCAGTGTGTATTATCATTGTGCCTGCTGCAGCTATGGTATGGCAGCAAAGTTTCTTGATTATTACGCAAGAATGAGAGAGTAGTTCCTAGCCATAATTAGGAATGCAATTGTAATAGACTTTGGTTGTACAATTATAGCTAAGGAATAATCATGGTTTCAAGGTTATTATGATTATAGATTCATTAATTTCATAACACTACAAGTTCAGAAAAATCACATGAAAACTCCTTTTATTTTAAAGTGTTATTTATTGCTGCTCAGTAACTAATTAATACAGCACAAAATAATAATAAAAACAAACAATAGTCCATTTCTTTTTTGACAAAAAAATGTCCTTTTGTATTTTTCTATCTTTGGAGTAGAAAGGTGTATATTCCATACAAAGTATAAAGCTGATCTGTCAGTTCTTGTCACGTGGCTCGCGCTGCGTGCACACCGCATGCATGTCACTCCCAACATGTGAGCAAGAAAATAAATAAGGAACTTGCGTGTGCAAAAGACGCGACATGTGAACGACGATTAGTCAATAGCCTCAACCGTAGTTAATCCAGTGTGCATGTTAGCCTTTGTGTACAAGCTCGGAACTTTAAACTAGCGCGCAGTTGGTGTAACTTTTGTTCCATGCAGAAACACGGTGTTGAGAGGTCTTAAGATTAACCGTGACGAATTAAAGCGTGGTTAATAGTGAAATCGGTTAATCATTGCATCCCTAGCCATAATGACCTAGAAAACTTTTCTTTTTCTGTCAGTCTACATGATGTAACTACAAAAGAATTTTAAATAGGAAAATTAGAAAATGTATTTTTTATTTATTTTTTTTATTTTAGAGTGAGATGCTAATGGTCTAATCAGATTCAATGATTTATGCTAAGCTAAGCTAAAAGTGCTCCTGCCAGACCCGGAGATCGACTGAATGGATTTAGAAATGTTAAAACAGCTGTTTAACTCTAAGGAAGTTATAAAATGAGACTATTTTCAAAAAAGTTGAATGTTCCTTTAATAACACTATTAATTTATTAACAATTTCAATTCTAAACAATGTCTATTTATTTACCAACAATTTATTGAATTTGAAAATTGGCCAATATATAAATAAGCAGTTTCTGGTATCAGTTTGATTTTCAAAATCACTTCTCTACAAAACAGAAAATGCAAAGATGGGTTGTTGTTGAGGATGAGGAAGCTTGTCATTTGTGTGAAAACCCATAAATTCCTTCAAAGTTTTACAGTCAATTACAAATAAATGACAAGTGAAACATCCAGTCTTGTAAAACAAACTCAAATAATCAGTTTTAATTAACATTTTGTCTTTATTTTACAATTCTCTCACGCCTTTAAAAAAACTATTCCAGTCAATTACAAAGAAACAGCAAGTTGTAAGCAAATGTCTATTGGTATTATCTTGTAAAACAAACTCAAACAATCTGTTTTAATGAACATTTTTTACTTACAATTTTCTCACGCCTTTAAAAAAAACAAAACAATTTTAGCTAAAAAAACAAATAATATTGGCCAGACTTGTTGCTGGTTTGCATATATGTCAAATCTGCATGCTAAACTAAAACGAGAAACCCCAAAGTTCATGATACGCCATAAAACTTTGCTTCTAAACTTTTAACTTACAACCACCTTTTTAGCTCTCCCCGCATGTTCTTCATCTTCACACGAGACCCTGCGGCAAAATTATTGAAATGGAGACAGCAAAGTTCATTTGTTAACTGTCTGCGCTTAAGCTAGCTAAACTTGGCTCGGCCTCTTTTATGTATAAACGGAGTCTTGACTGGGAGCCTCGGGCGAGATGTCAAGATGTGTTCTCAGGTTAAGTCAGGAGAGCTCATCATGATAAGACCGGACACACAGCGCGCTGCCTAGCCTGAATGGCAGAGCAAAAGCAGAACCTCGTTTGATATTCCTGTCCATCATCACTGTATCGACATCCACGCCGCTGTCAAGGTCTAAATTATCCCTGCTGCGTGGCTCTCAGAAGCAGGCGCGTGAAAGCGATAGCCCTCGACCGGCGTTATGGAGTCATTAATCTAAATATTAAGTCAATAGGTCTGCCTTCCTATTGCACCCCGAGCTGTTGTATTGCATGAGGATTAGTTGAACGCACACTGAGAGTCTCAGCCTGTTGGTCCTCCACCTGCGGACTCGCCATTAGTCCAAATACCTGTATGTTCCTCTGACAGTATGACAAAATGCGCTCCCCGAAGCCCACTGTAGATGAAGTTCTGCTCAATAATGCATTAGGCCGAGAGCAGGAAGCCATCATCAACCTGGAGAAGCTTCTCAGATCAGTCAGAGCTTACCATCAAAATTTCATCCAGGTTTTTTTTTTTGATCTATCTCAACACCGGACAGGTTTTTGTATGAGCTTGTGGAGTCGATGGCTCTGTCTATATATAAATAACTATATAAATACCAACTATTGTAGAGCTCTGGTTCACAATTGATTAGCTGGTAAGATTTGCAAATGACTAGTCTTCATTTTTCTAAGAGTGCTTTCACATTTGTGGTGCGGTTCATTTGGTCCGGACCAAGGAAAAGCGCTTTACCAACAATTTTGAAAGAGAGGGAAAAACATTACCTGATAGATCGTTGGTAATATTTCTGGAAGATGACCATGTCGCAGTTTAGCTAAATTAATTCACGCCTCCTCCTTAAGTGACTTGCGATGTGCCTTCGCCATTTGCAAAGCATTAAAACATTTTTTTCCAGCCACAGCCGTGCTTCATTCTCGAAATGTATAGTTTGTCTAAAGTAATGCATATAAACTATATAGTGTACTATGACCAGGGATACAATCAGCCATAGTAAAAAGCGACATTTTGTGTCTGCCGGTTTGTTTACTTGCGGGAGTTCCATCCCCCACATAAATTTTTTCAATAACGTTTCATTTTTTATGTTCAATAACATCTGGCCAATGAGTGATGTGGATATTGTCATATGACTGCATTTTGTTTTTTTACAACTGCTTCGGACCAAAGCAATGAGTGTGGTGTGAAAATGATTCAAAGATGGCAGAAAAAGGCTACTGTGTATCATTTGTTGCCCTTGGTCCAGACCAAATGAACTGAATCACAGTTGTGAAAGCACCCTAATGCTACATTGGCACATACATTATAGTTTATACACGTTTTACAAAAGTCTTGTCTACACTGGAACATCAAAAACACTAAATGTACATGTTTAAAATGTAATAAAACTTTGGACGTTTTCTTAGGTCTCTACATTAATCTAATAATGTTTTTTTTTTACGTTTTCAAAACCTTCTTGTTCATATTGAAATTTCAAAAAACCAAAAAAAAAACCTTCTTACCATGCATGTGTAAACCAGATTTTTCCAGAGTATAAATTTATTTTGGATGCAGCTGAACATGGTATACACCTAGCATTTTTAAGCATTTTCCAGTAGTTGCTTGTCCACATCAAAACATTCAAATATTCCTACTACTGAAAACAGTGTTTTTGTTTTAAAATGTTCACATTTTTTGCCAAAGGAGTAACACAGGACTGTCACAGGTCTAAATGCATAATTTTTTTCTTCACAGCCCACACTACGAAACAGGGATTTCAAATTAGTTGAAAAAAAAAAAAAAGTATTTTCACGGGACAAAAATGTCTTACTTTGTCTAAATATCTCACTTTGTTTGATAAATATCAATACTGAAATGTTTAAAATGATACAATGTTGCTTTATATAGAATATAGAAATATATCCAGAGTAGTGTAATTGGTTTAAGTAGACATTCACGTAAGACACATTCTTACATGATTTACTTAACGTGCGCTATGATTAGCAGTAGGGCTGCACAATAAAAAGTTTCAGCATCGATATCGCAAAGTGCACACCTACAACAGTCACATCGCAGAGATATGCAATGTTAAGTATGGATTATAGTTGACCAGGAGCTAAAAAATGAATTTAATCACTGTATTTATACATAATTTATACGATTTATGCAAAAAGAAAGTTTCTTGTCTTGTTTCTAGTCCAAATGTCTAAGGCCCCGTTTACACTAATGCGTTTTCGTTTTGAAACTGCGTTTTAGATCAAAAACGATCCGCGTCCACACTAGCGTTTCATCTAGCGTTTCTAAACATATCTCTGTCCACACTACTCCACCAAAAACGTATATAACGTGACCATTCGCGCACTCTGGGCATGCGCGTCCAAGTATAAACAGGAAGCATGTGTCTCGCTCGGCATTTAGTTATTATTAGTCAACAAACGCTGGTTGAACGATGAAAGTGAGCGATTAGCGAGTGCTCGAACAATAGTTTGCCTCTTGTGAATATATGCAGCTGCTGTAGTAAAAAAGGCAGAGTGTAACTGCACAATGGCACCTAAAACAGACAATAGTGCAAACTACGCTCCCATTTCTGTGATCATGTTGTTGTTTACAGTGAAGGCTGGTCTGCCATCTTCCGGTAGCGTTATAGTTATGCGATAGGGGCTTGACAAATAAGGGAAGGATATGCAATGATCCAAAAGCCCCAATCAGGTAGTGAATGTCTGCAGCCATGCCTCCGTTTTCAGATGTCTCAGTTTTCCCCCATCCACACTGAGACGGAGCAGCAGCGTTTTAGAATGAAAACGGCCTCTCCAGCGTTTTCAAAACGCTCCGTTTTTGGGGCTCGAAAACTCTGGTGTAGTGTGGACGGATGGTGTAACCGCAGCAAAACTTGTGCATTTTAAAATGAAAACACATTAGTGTAAACGGGGCCTAAATTTCAAAGTGAAAACAAGATTATTTAACTTACCACACTGGCAGATCATTTTGCTTGCTTTAGGGGAAAAACTCTTAATTTGCCTTATTTAATCTGAATCTTAAAACAATACAATATTTTTACTTGATCTAAGACTTTTTTTAGATATTTGGACTAGAAAGAGACAAAGCAAAGTAAGAAAATTTTTTTTTGCATTGTAATTATTCAATTTCTGTACATAAAAACCGTGAAATAGAGCTATTCAAATATCTTGTGAAATAATTTATATCACAATATTTATAGCAGAAAAATAAAATATCACAATATCATTTTTTTCCAATATCGTGCAGCTCTAATTAGCAGGCCAACACAGTTAAACAAACCTGAACCAGAACTAAAGGGATAGCACACCTAAAAAAATCTAATTCTGTCTTTATTTACGCATCCTCCACTTGTTCCAAACCTGTTTGAGTTATTTTTCTTTTCTTCTGTTGAACGCAAAGGATGATATTTAGAAGAATGTTGGAAAAAACAGCTATTAACTTTCATAATATTTTTGCTCTTACACTGTAAAACATGGTGCGTTCTACACAATTCCTCCTTCAAGTTGTTCCAACACAAACAGATTTAGGCCCAATCCCAATTCTATTTTTGTACCCCTTCCCCTTGGCCCTTACAACCGAGGGTTAGGGGGAAGGGCTTCAAAACTTAACCCTAAGAATTGAGACAGAACTTCAACACCTGCACACGTCACCATATGTCATCGCGATCTCTTGCGTCATATGAGATCAGACGATCGCGACAGCTGTAGTTATTCCAGTTGTGTTATTTTTTGGTATTTATCTTCAGGAAATCACTGAAGAGTATATATTATGTTATCATAATGATATAATGTGGCAATAAGATCATAACTGTACTGTGTATTTACACAGTGGCCATATTTATCTATGTAAACACACGAAAACAACATTAACATTATCCCAGACACTGTAAAAAGCTCATTCTCAGCCACTAGACAGCTCTGACAGGGTATGCGAGTGTCATCGAGTGTCAGAATGTTGTGGGACTGCTGTACAAGAGTTTGGATTATAGATCGCGAAATTTTGCGTTTTTTTTTCTTCTTTAAAAAAAAAAGCATGATAGTAAAACATGAACGTGGTTATGAATATATTAAAACATGTGTTTGTTTGCCTGAAAAATTCTTAATAATGACAAAAAAATACTAATTTGTGGATCTCCTTACTTCTGGGTGCAGTGAAACTGCTGCTGTAGCAGGTGTATTCTGTGAAATTTTCTTAGTCCTCTGTTTTAAGTGTGCTCCTGAAAAATCTTTGTTCAAAGGGGTGTATACCCCTTGCCCTTAGCCCTACGCCTTCAAGCTAAAGAGAATTAGGACCCCACTACCCCTTGACGGGAACACGCAAAACGAGGGGAAGGGCTAAGGGGGAGAATTGGGATTGGGCCTAAGTTAACTTAATAATTTTTACAAATTGAAGTGGATTGAACATAAAACTATAACATTGTCCCAAAAACAATTAAGAATTGTGTTGTTTCAACTTATTTTAAGTAAGTAGTTTGAGCAATCAGCAAAAACAAAATTTTTGAGTGTACTATGGATGTCAATGATTCCTATTTTGTGTTTAACAGCAGAAATTCTTAAAAGTTTATGTGTGTCGGAGCTGAACCCAGGTAATTACTCTACAGGAATAGAGTAATCTCTATTATTACTCTAGTCCTCATCTAGTTTATCAAACAACATGTAATGTAAAGTCCTCTTAAGAAATGTCACTGCTGCACCAAAACAATTCCGTCATGTTCCAACTAGGGCTGCACGATATTGGAAAAAAATATCCACATTGCAATATTTTCGTTCACTGCAATGTATATTGCGATATAAATGCAATTTCAACAGATGACAATTTTAGATTGATTAAGGTGATTCTGTAGGGGAGCGTATCTGCATTAAATATCGTAACAAAATGACAAGCAAAGTTAAATACAACTAACAAAACATGGAACTCAACAACGATTTATGATTTTTGGGGGAGTTAAACTGTATTCAGGGGCAGAAATTAAATAATCACTGTATAATAATAATCATAACACTGTATCGTTATAATTGAGTTAATAATTATATAATGTACAATTAATCTTTAAGCTACAAAGGTTAAATTTATTGTGCCCAAATGGCTTAAATTTGCTTCAAATTTGTATAGTCAGGTCTTAAACGCATGCAAATATCAAAACTTTCACTTTAAGGTTAAATTACTCTACTATGTTGTAACTGTAATGTCATGTGAACTATAATAACAACTACATGGCGGATCCCTGTGGTGTGACTATTCTGGACTCACACATTGCAATATCGATATTGTGCAGCTCTAGTCCCAACACAAAACGATTAAGTTTTAACTTTCACAAATTGAAGTGGATTGAACATAAACAAATAAGTTGCAACAAAAAACATGGATGTCTGCAAACTATCATGGCATTGTGTGTTTCTGTCATATTTCCGGGAAGAACACAAGCAGATGCTTTGTGGGGTTTTTTTTTGAGAAAAATGAAGTGCGACATGTATTAGGCCACTTTTGTAGATGATGATGAATTTCCATTTTTCTAAATGTTAAAGAAGAATTAAATTAGAAGCAAAACTCTGAAATCTTTCCCCCGCATTGCACAAAAAGTGTAACTTTGTTGACAGCTGTATATATACTTGAGGGTAGCTCTTAAAATGAGTACGTCTGATGAAACACCAAGAAATAATTCAGACGTTTGAGGGGAAAATGAGTCCTTGGTATTTGATCCTTGAAGCTGTTCTTCTGGAGATGCTCTTTAAATAGTAATGGGGAGTGTATTATGTGGACCGATAAGGCATTTTTTATTAGGGCTGTCAGTTTTTAATGTTTTTAGTTGAATTGGTTTCACGTAATTAATTGAACCCTATTTATCAATATATGAAAAAAATGATATGTAATTTAGAACATTATAACGTAGTTATTCAAAATGGTTACTTAATTGCTTTGATGGTTAAAAAAAAGTCAAAAATAACTTGCACTATTTTTAACAGTTAGTTTGGGTGTAATATATATATATATATATATATATATATATATATATATATATAATTTTAATAACTAAAAACTTTCTATTATCATACTTTTAATTGGTTATCTTTTTAATTGGTTATCTAATTATGGAACTCTTTTATGCATGAGTTATAAATACTCCAGCAGACCCTCCTGCATGAGTTTTTTTGTGACCGTTACTTTTTCGTTAACAAGAAAAAAAGAAGTTTGGTGCGCTTTTTATGTCACTAGGCAACAACTGATTTAGCTGTGATTGTGCGCAAGTGTTGCTGTTGATATTGTTATAATTGAAATATTTAGTAATATTGTTATATTCACATTCATATTAAGATTTGTGAAGTCATACAGCTCCAGATAACTCAAAACGGTGACCACTAGTCTCTCGTCCATCTCCATCTTCATCTCCGTATAGTTGTCTTGACAACACAAACTCTGCTGTCACCTCAACGTAAACTCTTCTTCCATTTGATTGGAGAATGAAAAAGACGTGACTGATGTAACACGCCTTTTCCGGTCAGAGTTGTCTTTTTTCAACTGCGTCATGTTTATTCATAACATGTTCATTTCTGCTAAAATTGTTTATCTGGGAGGGGATTAGAGAAAATATTCTAGTAACATAAACAGTGCGTATCTTGTGTAAACAAAGCACATTGCCAAGTTAAATTGAAAAATATTTTTTATTGCCCTCTCCATTGACATCCATGTGTATTTTACAAACCTTAAATAGTTTGTTTTACTTGTATTTGAATGTCCGAAACCCAAAGTAAATGTTATTTGTTTGAAAGCATGGATAAATTGTGATTTATACAAGCGCTGTGCACCTCTTTCTTTGCCTTTTAGCAGTTGATGCAGTGCGCTCTGAACAGTCTAATCACACTGGTGTGATTGTACGCTTCAGGGATCAGCCAAGGCTGATCACACTGGTGTGATCATACATTTGAAAGAGTTACCCATTGCGTGAGAAATTAGGATAATTCAGGAATTTTACCATCATTACTCCAGTCGCATGACCCTTCAGAAATCTAATATGATATCTGATCTGCTTTATACATAATTAAATAAAATTTATTATCATCACCAAAGTTGACAATGGTACTGTTTGATATTTTTTTTGTGGAAAGTGTTATTAATATTTATATAAGATGAGCATTTTTTTCAAAGGAAAATTTGTTAAAATGTTAGCTTCATTACTGTCACTTTTAATAAATTAGGTGAAGAAATGAATAAATATACTGAACCCAAAAACTTTGGTTAGCAGTGTTTTGAAGTGAAATTCCTGCTTGTATTGATACTGATTTTACAAACCTGGCCAGACATTAGCTGCTGACATGAAAACTCCTTGCCTTCACCCAATTTTCACTAGTCTTGATTTCCAAGAATGTTTTTGCACCCAAGCGTCTGCGAGGTTTCAACATGCACCAGATATAATTGCTGTAATGTGTTTGCTTGTCCACCTAGAATGGGAGAGCCAGTGGAACTGCATTTTTCTCTCTTGAATTTTGGGACCAACCCAAAATTGATGATTTAAAGAAGAAAGAGCCCTCTATTCAACTGAGATTTACAATGTATTTCCCCCCTCTTGTTTTGCAGGTTAGCTTTATACGTGTATGAGTACTTGCTTCATGTTGGCGCACAGAAATCAGCACAGACCTTCCTATCAGAGGTGAGTGGTATCATCCTTATGAAGAACACAGTTGTGTTGTTATATAGTTATTTAAATGTATGTGAATGAGTTTGAGGCAATACATTAGTATTTCTTTTCAGATATAAAAGAATATGTTTATTGGCTTTGTCATAAGCCTTGTTCAGTGTCAGCGGTTCAATCACTAGTGTCTAAAATATTTTGACCTTAAACTTATAGATGTAGTTGGTTGGAAGAGGTGTTTCCTTTAAGCCTGCTAACTGGGGTGTAAAGGTTTCTCTGACATCTGATAACATACATTTGTTTTAGAGGCAAAAAAAAGTTGTCCCCTTAAAGGGATAGTTTGATAGTTGAAACAATACAGTTTGAAACTTTTTCTTTAAAAAGTTCAAACTTTTTAACTCAAAAGAAAATATTTTTACAAGATGCTTCCAAACTCATCTACAACTAGCCCAAACATTGATTACACTACAAACAAGTCATATCTAGAATGCTATAAGGGAAAAAAAAATTTATTGTTTACCTGGTCTTTCGTCTTTAATTAGTTCAGCTCACCTCTTCTGACAGCTCTTTAAATTTGAGTGATTCTTTCACGTCACACTGACAGTTCCATACAGTCCCAAGCTTAACCAATGCACACAGTTTGAGCTGAAAGAAGCCATGATTAGTTCACCTTTCAAGGCTTCTGGTTTTTGAGTTGTTCGTTTATCACGTGACAGCATGAAGAGATGACTCAAACCCGAGGACTTGAGAAACGAACGAATAAAATCTTTTTCTGGCTCTAAATGCATATGATTGGCTTCTATCTTTCATGTGATGAACGACAACTCAAACCTGATAGAAGACTTGATAATGAAACTAATCTTCTTCTCCACCTGCACAAATGTGTGCGTCTGCAAATGAACAAATCACTCCCTGAGAGGACTCATCGTTCTCGAGTCATACAAAAGATTTAATCAAAATGAACAAATCGTTCAACAACGACCCACCACTATTGAAAGCTGCAGCTCTCTGTATTGTTGTCTACTTTTTTGTTAAGTTGAGTAAGTTGTAAGTTGTGTGAGCTGAATTTGCAGTATTAGATATACTGCAAGATCAAATAAACCGTCAGCTAAAAAGAAATCAGAAAAGTATCTAAAACCAATGATCGTGTTTTTTGATCATGTGATTCAAAAAGTTGTGCGTCCATACATCTATTGTTTCAAGAAATGTCTACGTTCAAATAATAGCGGGAAATCTGGGTTATAAAACATGTAATATGTGTATGCCACACCTAAGGAGTCAAAGAATAAAGTAAAATCACAGTAAGCATGCGCATGAAGTTTTTCTTAAAGTACAGACAAGAGGATGATGGCAAATCCAGGTATATCAGACGCATGTAACTGTTATTCTACTGAGTCATCTAGTTAATACAGCATCACCAGGTTTTTGTTGTAGTAGTGCTAATAAACTTAGCAACGTCTGCAGCACAAACACTGCTCTGTAATCCGCTATTGTTGTTGTTACCAGTTGTTACGTGCAGGATTCTCTTTCTTCTTTGCTTAAAGTGGCGTTTTACCTACCCACATAGCAAAATGTCTCTGGCCCAGCTCTGGCCCACACAATCAGCTTTTGCTTGGCCCACATGCTGAAGTGAATTACGGTACATGACTGGACCAAGTCTGGATTCCAGACAAGGGGCAAACATGTACCATATGTGAGCCAAGTCTCAGCTAAGTTAATAACCCATAACTGGGCCCGAACTAGACCAGATATGTTGGTGCATCAAGACTGCTATAAAATTGATAAATCTATGAAGCATTGCGTTTTAGGCACACTATGGGCTTGCTTTTTCTCAAAGCGACCTGATTGGCAGATTTGTTTTTCTTTATTCGAAAATTATACAAATGTATTTTGAATGTGGGTCAAGACTGGCCAAACTTACATGGCCCACATATCAATTATTAACATCTGGGCCAAACACTACATTTTACACTTGGCCCAAGTATTGTGTGCCACCTTAAAGGCAGTGTCACCTCTGCCAAACCCGGGCCACATTTGGCCCACATGCTGTATGCCAGTGCCGGATAGTTGCCTGCTGTGCCAGCTTTATGCCAAATCTGGGCCAGAATTCTTTGCTACCTGGGTATCTACATGGCTACACATGATTGTTCTCACTTTGTAACCTGTTATTCAAAAAGTTTGTGAACACTGGTTTTGTGTGGACTAAAGGTCGAAACACTATTAAACTTTTGCCAATTGACCTAAATCTGTAACCATGTGGGCAGGCCGAAAAATTTACATAATATATAACAGTATAAACAGGGGCGAAGCAGTGGCGCAGTAGGTAGTGCTGTCGCCTCACAGCAAGAAGGTCGCTGGTTCGAGCCTCGGCTAGGTCAGTTGGCGTTTTTGTGTGGAGTTTGCTTGTTCTGTTATGTTGTTCTGCTTGTTCTGAGTTCGCGTTGGTTTCCTCCAAGTGCTCCGGTATCCCCCACAGTCCAAAGACATGCGGTACAGGTGAATTGGGTAGGCAAAATTGTCCGTAGTGTATGAGTGTGAATGTGTGTGCATGGATGTTTCCCAGAGATGGGTTGCGGCTGGAAGGGCATCCGCTGCGTAAAACAAATGCTGGATAAGTTGACGGTTCATTCCGCTGTGGCGACCACAGATTAATAAAGGGACTAAGCCGAAAAGAAAATGAATGAATGATTGATAACAGTATAAACAGAAATATGTCCCTGTCATCTTCTTCCCTTGTTACCCAAAACACATTTTAAAACCCATTTTAGGTCACACTTTATTTTGATGGTCCGTTTGTTGAATTTAAGTTACATTGTATCTACATACCAATTTATTCTCATTAGATTATAAGTAGACTGTTAGGGTTGGGATTAGGGTTAGGGTTAGTGTAAGTTAACATGTACTTGCAAAGTTTCTTATAGTCAGTTAAATGTCTGTTGAAGGAGCGGTATCAACAAATATTAAGCAGATAGTCTACTAATACTCAAGTAGACCATCAAAATAAAGTGTTACTCAAATTACTCAAACCTCTCTCGAGGTTTTTTAAATTCTTCACTTTCGCCAATTGGTGAAGTTTTTTCCTCGCCGCTGTCGCCACTGGCTTGCATGGTTCGGGATCTGTAGAGCTGCGCATCGATGGAATTGCTCCTCAGTGTTTGGACTCTCAGTAGTGATTATTAAACCACACTGAACTGAGCTAAACTAAACTGAACTTAAACACTGAAAACTGAACTGACACTGTTTCAATTCACTATAAACTTCCATGTGAAGCTGCTTTGACACAATCTACATTGTATAAGCGCTATACAAATAAAGATGAATTGAATTGAATTTAAACAGGACTTTAGTGTCAGTCAGCATTTAAGTTGCAAACCAATCCTTCTTATTATCCCATATGACCTGCAGTTACCTGCAAAACAAGTACAAGACCTCCATTAAAGGGATAGATCATCCAACAACTAGAAATTTACAGGTTTTCAGACATTTAAAAGTTTATTTTTTACTGTTGAACCAAAATTTGAAGAATGTTGGAAACCTGTAGCCACTGACAAAGTAAAAAGTGGAAGTTAATGGTACTAGTTTTCAACATTCTTCAAATTACCTGGTGTTCAACAGAAGAAATAAACTCTTAAGTTTGGCGTAAATGGTGACAGAATTTTCAGTTCTGGACAAACTATCCCTTTAATAAACGGAAGTGTCATTGCTGTGAAATTATGCAACATGCCACCGATGATTCTAGAAATCGGCTTGGGCGCCACTGAGGGGGCGCAATCAGATCATTAACATTCATGCAGCTACTACTAGCATAGTAAAGTGGATTGTCATAACGCTTTTCATGGGGTGGTGGAGCTTCCGCTGTAGATGGTGTCAGTGCTGTTCTCAGTATATGAACATCATATGAAGCTTGAGTACACTACAGGTCTGGAGTGGAGGTGATGCCACCACTTCTGTTCAGAACTGCTCTTAAACCCTGACTGCACATTAAAAGTCTGATTTAAAGTTGGCCTCTGTGGAAACGGGTGCAAATGGTTTGTAATACACTCTCGATCTCCTGATCTGCTCTAATGCACTCTTTCAGGGCTGATCAAAGTCTTTTATGCGTTTGTCGTCTTTATTGTATGAAGTTGTACAGACTTTCTCTCCTTTAACTGAATGAAGACGACTATCTGCTCATTTAAATTGAGAAAATATTCGTGTATGATCCCGAATTAGTCATATCGCACATTAAAGTGAATTTTATATAAAATCATAGTGTACACATGCATCACAAATACCAACATTTTAACAATTTATAAAAAATGTATCACTTTCTGGCCTTGGGATATTAGGCATGGATATATATATATATATATATATATTGCGATCGTGATTTTTGAAAGTATTACATCGCTTTGTAAACTTTTATTATTACCATTATATGAGCTCCTCATACAGTTTGATATAGCGTTTGGACCCCGAAGCCGCTTCACGTGATGTCCCACTTAACAAGCAAATTGCCGTAGAACTTAATTTAAAAATTGTTGAGGAGAAAATATGTCACAAAATCTGTCAATCAGACTTCGTGAAGTCCATTGAGCTTCTCAGTTGATGGTCTGAATGAATTCGAGAGCTGTTTTTTGCCATGATCTGTTTTCGTAGTTATAAAGATGCGTAAATGTTAATTGTTTGACATTATAAGACATTAACAATGGTGTAACTCTTCCTTAGTGCTTCAGGACCTTTACAGATAGTGAACTTTTCAAATGTTATCATCTATCTTACTGCTTTTGCCGCGGTCCTCTGGTACCCGCTGTGTTTGTTTGTGTGGGTATCATTAAGCGCTCACAGTGCACTTCCAAAAGCTTCCAGGTTTTTTTTTTTATTAATGTTTTGCTCAGACAAAGTTTGACAAAGATGAAGCACTGTGCCAAAGTCTGGCCTTGTGCTTGAGGGATCCTCCTGGGACTTTGGTCAGACAGGTGATATGTTGTTTATGAATTTTAGTCAGTGTAGGGTGGTACTGTAGTTTATACATATATTAAAAAAAAAAAACATGGTCTTTAAAAGTTTAGCTGGAGTTCAGTACTAAAGTTACACATTTCAGTACACGGACAACTGATGTGACTTTCAATAAATTAACAGAGCTTATTTAATTTAATAATTTAGATGATTAATAGATTAGATGCTTGTTAAAATACAATAGAATAAAAATGTACAAATGAAATAAAGTGCTAGTCATTATTGTGAGAATCGAATTTGACTTGTTTCTTATTAAAGTTAGAAAAAAAACTTAATTTAATCGCAGGAATATGACCTGCTGTCGCATTAAGAGATGCATGGTTCCGATTTTCTGTTACACATGCCTTTTCATGTATGTGTTTTGATCGTCTATGTGGTGGAGTGCATGCACACAACAGCACAAGGTCTCTGGCTTTTAAAAACATGAATGAATCTAAATCACCTCAGTAAATGAAGCATGTTCCATGTTGCAAAAGAGCTTTGTTGGAGGAATGAATTTGGACTGCTGAAAATGAGACGGCTAAAACATAATAATCTTTTCATTAATTAATTTATTTATTTTTATTTTTTTTAATAATTGTTATTGCCAAAATTTAAGTCAAAATTAAATATCAATTAATTGCACAGCTCTGCAATGTTTGCCATTTGAATTGTCGAACATTTAAGCCTCATTCATACCAACAGCATCTTTATCGCTGCTTGTAGACAGTGGTTCACATTTTGGTCAAAAGTGAGGGTTCCCACTGCTGGTTGCCTAGTTATGTTTGTGAGTGGAGTTGACTCCATTATGTATAGAATGATCGGTGTTCTTGCTGCTAAAAACAAACATTCAATCATTTTTCTTCAGCTTAGTTCCTTATTTATCAGGGGTCACCACAGCGGAATGAACCGCCAACTATTCTGGCATATGTTTTACGGAGCGAATGCCCTTCTAGCTGCAACCCAGTACTGGGAAACACCCATACACTCTCACATTCACACATGCACTCACACACTATGGACAATTTAGTTTATCTAATTCACCTATAGCGCACGTCTTTAGATTGTGGGGTAAACCTGAGCACCCAGAGCAAACCCACGTGAACACGGGGAGAGTATGCAAACTCCACACAGATGTGCCAACTGGCCCAGACTGGAGTCGAATTAGCTAGGTGTGAGGTGACAGTGCTAACCACTGGGCCACCATGCTGCCCCGCTAAAAACAAACATTTGAGGAAAATTGGTACATTTGTTAAATTTCAACAATGAACCAACACATTAATTTAGCAATTACAGTATATATAGTATATATAGTAGATATATAGTATCTATATATAAATGTTTGTTTGTCTGTGTAGATTAAACTAATTCAGGGTCAGCGAGTATTGCCGACTGGTGGAGAGGCAATGGCTAAATCACCTACACTTTACTGACTTCACTCCAATTTGTAATCACTTGTAAAAGTGCATTTTCTATCTTTTGTTGCTTGCCATGACTACATCCTGTCGACAATGGTCAGCAGGGTTGTCACGATAGTGGAATTCGGTACCAATCGATACTGAAGGTTAAAAACATCCATTTCCCGCTAACATTTGAGCGCTACTGAGCACGTTCTTAAACGTTGATTTGTGTTCATGTGCTCAACAGAAATGACTGTCATCAGTTCAACGAACTCACCTCTGACACTGGTCATGTCGATCAGCTGGTTTGTCTATAAGCTGACATACGAGTGATCCGCTGATAAATCGTATCGTAAAAAATCGTAAAAACTGTATCTGTGGTTACACTCAATAAACAGCGGTGAGTTAGGTGAACTGATGACCTTCATGGCCAATCACAGTCATTTCTGTTGAGCACGTGAACACAACAGCAAATCAGCGCTGTTTAAGAACGTGCTCAATAGTGCTCAAATGTTAGCGAAAAATGGACATTTTAAATTTCAGTATCAATTGGTACCGAATTCCAGTATTGTGCAACCCTACTGGTCAATGTTGCTCTTGTTGCCGAAAATTGCCAACCTTCCATTGAAATGAATAGGATTGTGCTACTTTGTTCCTGCATTACACTGGAGGCATGAAAGGGGCTTTAGACTAGAGATGCACAATAAGGGCTTATTTTTAATGTTTTTGTCATTGGCTCAATAACCAAAAATTAGGTTGATATATTAAAACTGATAAACTATTGATTATGTATATTTGTTTGAGCTATTTTAAATGCATGCTGCTGTTCATGAACGTTTCGATTGCTGCCTTCTACGCTAAATGCATGTAGCAGGAAAATATTTCTTTTTAGTTTCCTGTAGTTAAGGTTTTAAAATAATTCTAGTTGTCTATTATTTTGGATGGGTATCATTATCCATATCAGTCCAACCTAGTAGCTTACTTTCAGAAGGCTAAATTCTGCAACTAGGGATATATATATATATAT
>CAIGQZ010032594.1:19666824-19681376 GCA_903798205.1 Danio tinwini | reverse complement strand
GTTCAGTAATAATCATAACCGGTTATTATGTACTGACATCATTTATCACATATGCATTATATGGCGGTAGCTTACTATAACGAGGAAGGAGACAATAAGTAATTAAAACGCTCCAACTATTTAAAAAGCAGATAACTGTGCACAATTTACTGGATGTGAACTTTTCCTGTCACCTGTTGGTGTTGTATAGTAAAATGCTGGTCTTTATTTTTGTTTTAAATAAGTTTTTTTATGAATAACAATTCATAGTTTTAAAATTAGCTTTAGCATATTAGCATTTGTTCCCCCATGACAAGATCTGTGATAATTTCCCACTTGCAACAGCACATTTCCTATGTTCATGCAAAGTGCACACGAATTAAACTAGTTCTCCTGCTGCAATCAGGGTAATCGAACGCACTTTCTTTTTTCCAGAAAACGTGACTCACTCTCGCTCGCCATTTCTCCCCACCTTGATGTGTGCCTAGTTGCGGCTTTTCAGTAACAAAGTGTAACTGGCGTCTTATTTCATTTCCCCTGCACCCTGATTGGATTTGAGATGGTCCTGCTGTCTCCCTCCAGCAGCTTTCCGACAAAGCTGCAATCTCTTTAACGGCGGCTGATAGATATGATAATGCCGCCTGGCTTTATTGTGAACTGACTGAAGGGCGCAGAACAGGCATGACGTTCCCTGTCAAAGTGCCTTTCTTGCTTTTTTCTTCCCCTTTCCTTTCACCTGTTTTATTTGTTCCCTGGTTTATGGCATCTATAGGATGTGAGGTGTTAATGTATGGGCCTCCTGCTGAGCGCTCATTTACTCACTTATCTATGGATCTTGCAAAGCATCATGTCGTCTTTTGATTCTACTTCCCTTTTTTTGTCTTTTGTGTCTCAGCTTTTTTCTCAACATATAGGCAGAGTAGATCATCTCCACCGTTGTTATAAATATATCGCTCTTGCTTTTGAAAGAAGATGTTGACCCAGAAATACTTCAAAAATTTTTTTGGGTGAAACACAAAAGGTGAATTTTTGAAGAATATCCAGTGAAAAGGACTGATACTTTCAAGGTCGAAAATAATGAAAAAATTAAATAAAATAAAAATGGTCCAACAGAATATGCTATATATATATTTTTTTTTGCTCTTTGTGAGAATCAGATTGAAATGTACTCAATAAAAAGTCATTTTTGCAATTGCCCAAGCATTATGTGAGTGAATTGTTTTTATGATTTGAATAGTTTAATGGAATCGGTTCATCTAGGTCTCTTATTGTTTTCAAAGTCCCTTTAATGCAAGTCATTCTATTCGGCGGCCACTTTGAAACGCCTCTTGGGCAGTATTCACTGGCATTCTGTCTGAATGGGGAAACATCAAATTCCTCAAACTGTTTGCCAAGCTTACTATTACATTACATATATGGAACCACCAATAAACTTAAACAACAACTGTCTCACAAGTTTTGTTTCTAAACGCCCGAAAGCAAAACAAATCTGCGTATTTTCAGGTTACCCGAGCTAATGCGCATGCGCACTCGAAAGGAACGAGATCACGACACCAACCTCATTTATGGCGGTTCTACACATTATCATGCTCTGGATAATGATTGTTTGATCGTGCTGGTCTACTAAAGCAATTTACAACTTAGTCTCGATGGCAAAACCCCTCCAAAAATGACAGCAACTCTGTTTACAAGTTTGTGGGCATTTGAATAAATGCTGGTATGTGTGTTTAATAGGGTGGACTGTACCTCACGTTTGTTTCATACAGATTACAAAACCAAAAAAACTTTTTTTTATCAAGTGCACTTCATTTAAAAGTACAAATTTCAAGCTTTATGTGGATATATTTCTTATGTCTGTGAAACCACCAAACTGTTGTAAAAGCACACATCTGGTACAAGTTTCTCCTCTGGAGAAACATCAGTCTATATCGATCGATAATTGGCTATTGGATGAAAGTTGACTATTACACTTTTCCCTATTCAAAACCATACAAAAAATATGTCTTGTGTATTCTATAGTCTTTGTTGTTTCTGAATGATTGATTCATGAATTGGATCTGTTTGGAATTTCAACTTGACAGTTCGATTGTATAAACTACCTTAATGAATCGTAGTATACTGTTGTGCTTTTGTGTCATTTGGAAAAGTTTGCAAGTCCCCATTTATTGCAAAAAAACTGTGGAAAAAGGGTGACCAGGTCATAGTTTACATTTTTTATCCATATATTAGGGTTATCATGATACTGGAAGTCGGTACCAATCGATACTAGCATTTTAAAAATGTCAATTTCTCAGGAACATTTTAGCGCAAGTTCTTGACGGTGGTTGGCTGTGAAGGTCATCAGTTCACTAAACTCACCACTGTTTACTAAGTGTACAGATACAGGGACACTGGAGAGTTTTAAAGCCGCGATTCATCAGCGGATCGCTTGTATGTCAGCTTATAGACAAATCAGCTGATCAACATGACTTTAAAACGCTCCAGTGTCTCTGTATCTGTGTATACACTCTGTAAACATCAGTGAGTTCGATGAACTGATGACCTTCGTGACCAATCACAGTAATTTCTGTTAAACATGTGAACACAATGGCAAATTAGCAATGTTTTAAAACATTGTTCTAATGTTAGTGGGAAAAGAACGTTTTTAAAATTTCAGTATTGATTGGTAGCGAGTTCCAGTATCATGACTATATATAGTTAGTAATGATGCATGGGCAGGCAAGTAAATAAATATAAAGTTTTTTTTTACTTATTCCAAGTTCATTCTGCATATAAATGTAAACAATTTTTACCACAGTTGTCTACATTTGTAGTCTGATGAGCTGAACATTGTTTAACCTTGCTCTCTCATTCTACCCATAAACACTGAGTGATTTATGAAAGCTGTCATAAGCTATCCTTTACGTTATGCTCACGAACACAAATCCGTCAAATGGTTTCCACTCCACGGCAAGATATATGAAATGGGTGGAAACTGATTAGCCCCATTGACCTGTCGCTGTGCCGTGAGCGGCCTATTTTGTCCTTTTTGCAATCTGTCACATCAAACGTAAGCTTTTTTCCCCACATTCAGAACAGAAGTCTAATTTTGTTAGATCAGCAGAAATAATGCACAGCGGTAAAAAAGTGCTGCCTCGGAAGATGGAACAACTTGCGTTCGTTTTCTTAAGCCCTGCTTCAGCAGCTTTTATGAAGCGTCCATTAAATCAATATCTAAAGAGTGAGAGCAGTTTAATGCCGACCTGTTTAACAGGTACTTATTTTCAATGAAGTAATTAAGGGACCATTTGGAGTGCAACCTGCTCCCCCTGGCAGCCCTTAAGGACTGTATTTCCTTAATTAACAAATATCAAGCCTAATTGATTAGCCACTTGCAGGTCACACCTCATAAAGTGGGAAGCTATCCAGGGGTTATGATTCCCGTGACCCAACTTTGAAAGAAGCTGTCAGGTTCTTACAGTCAGTGTCATACAGAAAAATATCAGCTTTCGATTTTAACTCTGATGTGCCTTTAACTCAGAGCATTGCCTGATCTTGAACTATTTCAGTTAAAACATTTTTGGTTGGGCTAATTGGAACAGCTAGGCCTAGAACAAACCATGCCATTCAGTTTTCGGATGTCCTTGATGTTGTAAAATGTACCGCAGCCTGTTGGTGTTTTGTTTAGCAGCTGTTTGGTTTAGTAAAGTTCACCCATGTATTTGATACTCAGCTTTGTTTATTCTGCCTTATTTTGCAGTGTATTCTGGGATCTGTACTGTGCAGCACCAGATCGACGGGAGACATGTGAACATTCCAGCGAGGCCAAGGCTTTCCACGACTATGTGAGTTTCTTTATTATCTGCTGTGGGGTTGGGTTGAACCTGAAGTTCTGCTATGGGTTATGGTGTTAACCCAAATTAACATGTTTACCGCCTGTTTATAGTTAGTCGTGCTGTTTATCTCAAACTTTGATCAGTTTTACATTTGTACATCTATGGATAAGTGGAAGTTAGAGTCTTTACTATAAATATGTTATAACACAAGTTTGTATGTATTTGATCAGACATTTCATAACATTCACACCTTTTCTTGTGTATCTATGGTAGTTTCATTGTCCGTGTACAAGGATACACCTTTGACCAGGAATTTATGGCTCTTATAAAGTTCTGGTACAATAATCTACGTGCTTAAAGTACCAAATTGTTAATGCTGTGGAGCACAAAATAAGATCTTTTGCTCTGTGGATGACAGTGATTAAGTTCCAATATGAATTGCAACACTAAAGTCAAATTTCATTCCTTTGTGTTGTTCAGAACTAGAAGGTTTTCGGATGAACTGTCCTTTTAAGGCTGTGGTGTTAAGAGACTGGGCTTTCTTAGGTCCGGACCTTGACCCTTTTGACCCCTTGATCTGTGGAAGACCCTCAAGTTAGTAATGGAGAACTGGAGTAGCATGTGTAGGCAACCCTAGAGCTCAAGCTAAAAGGGTAGTTGTTTGTTGCTGCAGCTTTCCGACTGCAAATGACCATGTTAATGTGACCACAAACACTGACCCTTGCTCAGCACTTGGGATCGGTCTTGCAGTTTGAGTGTTAGCGCCTGTATCTACAATTTGCTGAGTACATAGGGACCTCTTTCCCACTCTGTGTGTTTTCTTTGGCAGAAATATAGCGTCAAATATAAATTGTGCAAATATCTTTTACCCGGCACATTAGCAGTGTTAAAACCTTGTGAATACACTCTAGAGGAGGATAATATGTCAAAGATTATATGAAAGTAACTATGATGTACTGCTAACTGCTAGCGCTGGAGTCTCACCTGGACCAAATCTCAGGCCTTAAATCACAAAGGGATTATGCATCTATTTTTGCTTCAGACTTTTAATTCTCTGGACTTGCCAGCAGAGAACAGTTGCAGGTCCATGTCAGCTCCCTGCTGAAGTTTCAACCAATTGGAATCAGTGTGCGTGTGTACGGCCTCTATAAGATTAATTACATGGTTAATTAAACGCCATGCTTAATTAAGTCTGACGTGTGTTCAATTAATCTATACGCCTAATCATTTCTAACACCCAATGGACACCTGGGATTGTTGAAATGAGTGTTCTGACGACCCCCTCCTCCGCACGACTGACCACCCGTGCTCGAAGTTGACGCGGCTGTTGTGAAACAGGCTATCTGCTCCGATTGACTGTTTGAAATGCTCGGTGGCCTTTTCTAAGTAAACTTTGACTGAGGCTTCAGGCTTTGCTACTGGACCTCTGAGACTCGGGGCGAATTTAAAAGGCTCAGATGTCCTGCCCCTGAGTTCTAGTCTGAGAATTAATGACCGGTTTCCCCTGACCTTTAACCCATGGCAAAGTTCAGGAGGTCAGAGCGTATCCGGCCTGTGTTGTGTATGTTTCAAATCTTTTCTCAAATCTTTTCATCAGGCTATTAATCTCCATTTGCTTTCAGGTTGTTGTGTCCAGTTGAGCAATATTTAAATGTTTAGTGTTTTTATTAATTGGGCTAGAATAAAGTGAACAAGTAGAGTCCTTTCCTCCTTTCCTTGAGGGTTACTCGGCACCATTGATCTTCCTGAGCATTTTTTTTCTGTAGGCATGAACTCTCGAACCAGTGGATAGCCACTTCTTGGAAGACCTGGGGCTACTTTTTTTTTTTTTTTTCGAGTTTTGTGGACACCAGGCTAATGTTGTGTGAAGAGTCTTATGGCGGAGGTTGTGATGAGTTATGGTGGTGATGGAGGGCGGTGGAGATGGAGGATGAGGAGGAGGAGGCGGCGGTGTCAGTCCCATGGGTTGCTCCAGACCTGTCTCTGTCTGATTAACTTCAGCTCTGGGATCCCCGTGGACCGGCCGCCCCATCAAGCCTGCTATCTCAGGCAAGGCTGATAACAGTGCCCATTCCCTAGCGTGTCAGTGGATCAGGGGCAGAAAAACAAGTGAGTTCCCATGAGTCAAATCCTCCTCACTGTCAGCACAGCAGTTATATTGGCTTTTCCAAATCAGGGTTTCAGCAGTGACTAGGTTTTTGCAGTCAACAAATTAAACCGATTTTATTCGTAAACTTTCTGCTGGTGGAATTTTAGAACTGTGATTCCTTCCTTCTTTTTTTTCTACCCTCAGGTCTTTTTCTCTAGTGGCCATTGATGGAGGTTGTGTAAGTAAGTCCACCAGTTGGGAGAAAAGATAATGGGATATATCATGCAAATCTTGAGATCTGTGGAATCTGGTTCATAACTAATCCGTGGATTGCTATAGGATTGTGATTTTGGCTGAGTTCCCAGAATCTGAGAGCCAGTTCCCCAAAACCAGGCACTCTCTTGTGCCATCAAAAAACTCCTCAAAATCATATTTTTTACTGCCTACCCCCCTTTTGTAAACATCTGGAAGTCCTTCTGTATACTTGTAGACAAGCCATTGATTGATATTATTAGTTACAGAGGATTTTATCAAATATGAGGGTCACTGTCTTTGAGGAACAGAAGGGAAAGTGGTGTACAGGTTTTGTATTTGCTGGAATGATGTGTGTACCTGCTTACTTCAAACATACTAAAACTCACAGATGCCTCCCTTTAGAGTCCTTGTCTAAACCCTGGAATTTAGTTACAGCATCAGACAGGTTTGCATATTTGTCATGTAATTTTGCATGTGGAATTGTTTGCAAAGTGAAGAGCTTTCATGATTTGAAAGATCATGTCCATTATTTTTACAATTTGTTTGCCTATTGAGTTGTATTGAGTTGTGGCATACTAGTTAGACAGGTACAATCTAGAATGATAACCCTATTTTTTATACAGCTTGTTATAGCGTTGTTATGCCCATATTGTAGAAACATTGACCTTCAGTGGGGCAACTGTCATTTGTGTTTCCAAATAGATGGACACAAAAAAATTGACAAAAAAAAAAGACAAATAATAGATCACAAAAGGTGTGCCAGTATATTGTGCATCTCTACTAGCAAAAATGTGTCATATAAAATGAAAATCCCTCAAAGAAGTCTTCCAAGTGAACACAAAATCTGTGTAATTATCAAATTCCTTCTTATATAATGAGTTAAACTCACGCAAACAAATAGCTCAGTGGTTAGCACTGTCGCCTCACAGCAAAAAGGTCACTGGTTTGAGTCCCAGCTGGGTCAGTTGGAATTTCTGTGTGCATGTTCTCCTTGTGTTGGCGTGGGTTGCCTCTGGGTGCTCCGAAATCTAAAGACATGCGCTATAGATGAATTGGGTAAGCTAAATTGGCTGTAGTGTCCTGCTCCTCCAGGTTGAAAGTTGAGCGTTGAGCGTTGGGCTTAAATAAAAACAAAACACAAAAGATTTTGAAGATTGTTTCCGCTTTATCCTATAAAATGATAGGTCCTAAACAACTCCACTGACTTTCATGGAATCATGTGCTGAGACCTTTATTAAAATGTATGTGATCCAGATCTTTGTGATCCAGAAAAGAAAAGTCATGCAAATATGAAACAACCTTTTGGGTGACGTATTCCTTCAAGTTTATTTAGTATCTTAGGCAACCCACTGAGTAGATCATTTTATTACATCGTTTTGGACATCCCCAATGTCACCCAAGCTGTCTGCATCAAGTGTCAGGCTTTTTAAGATGGCTTTCCTTTCCCATCATGCACTGACAGAAACATTGTCAGGACATAATGGAGGCCTTTTTGTTGACCCTCCGCAGTCTCGAGTTGCTCTTTTACACCATGTAAATTGGAACATAACTAACGGCAATTTTAACCGTCACATATGCCTACACAGCAGACATGAGCGCTTCTCAACGACACTCATACAAGGCGGAAACTCGGAGAGGGCGACAGACAGACATGTTTTTTGTTGTCGCATCTATTGGCAGCAGTCTGCGTCATTGAAAAAAGACGAGTGGAGGAACAGGTGGTTTAAAATATCCAAGCGCTTCAAAAGTGGAAAGTGAATAAGCATTGGTCATTGTCTTCGTCTTTCTTGTTTCATGAGCTTCCAGGTGGTCCTGATGACTAATGTGTGACTGTGATTTTGAATGTGAGCTACGTGCCACTTTTCTCTTCTCAATCCGAGCTGTTCTAACTGCATCATCTGCCCTTGCTATCACCTGTCGTTTTTCCCCTTTCGTATGTTCAGTTTCTGCCCTTTTCCATTTGAAATCTCTCAAAAGATGTTTGTCTCTCATTCTCGCAATGAAATTTACCAGCTTTTTGGAAGATGGCAAATGGGAATAAACATTTAAAGGAATGAACAATGACTCATACGCATTTTCACTCAAAGGATTTGCTGTTGTTCACCTTAATCTTCCTCCCTGTAGATTTCCCAGCTGAGAAAACACCAGGAGACAAGCACATGTTATGTTTTGGATGCAGTTCCCCAGCATGCTAATGTTCTCTAGCTTCTGGATAAGACTTGCTTGGTCAAATTTCACAAGGTTATTGAAGTTCATCAGTTAGATCAGCATGACAATATGTTTTTAACATCTCTTTTTGTTGTCCTCAAAGAGTTTATAAAGATTTGATGACTTTAATTTGTAAGTTGTGTTTTAGAATGTGGGTAAACTAAAGCTTTAGACTGTTTGTTTTGTCTAGCTATATGAGACATCAATAGTTGTTTTGACTGGTTATTCGTTTACATTTCAGAGTGTCTGCTTGTAATAAGGACAGGTGTGTCTGAGGGTAATTTATTTATTTTAATCTTCTACCACATTTTGATAGAAATGTACTTATGGTTATATTAACTATATTGGACAATATCCATTTTATACTATGGTTAGTTGTCTTATTGCTTGGTAGCACTTTGCGTTCTATACTGTGTGTTTAAGTAGTCGCTCTGGTGAGGTGCCGTTTGCCAAGAATTTAAATGTCATCTGTCTGGAGGAGGTGTGACCTGAACTCAGTCTGAATTCCCACAATTGCAAGTCTCCCTCCCTTGCGCTGTTGTGATCTAAACTCCACCGTTACTTTGAAGATGGCTGGCCAACCCAGATTTAGGGCCAGAGATGTTCTCTTCCCACTGAAAATGGAATAAATTACAGGCATTAAATGAATAACACTGGTGATTCTTCACAGGCAATGGTGCAGGTTTTGTTGCTGCATCACCACTGTTGCGCAATTTGCCTTTCAAGTAAATTTTTTAGAAATTATTATCAGTTGAGTGACCCAAAAATAATATAATTGCTGATATAATTTGTTGTCTTTGTTGTTGTTTTTTTATTTGCTGTTTTTTTGATGTTTTCAACATTTGCATGCAGTTGTCGCATTAACAGTTGCTACCATAATACTGGCTACCATATATATGTATGTATGTATGTATGTATGTATGTATGTATGTATACATATATATATATGGCTGGGCGATATGGCGTTAATATAACAATAATTTTTTAATCACTCGATAATCACTCTATATCAATAATTATCACAATAAATGTCAAGTCTTTATATCTATTAATTTTATAGGATTTTCAGCATGCCAATCGCTTTGTGCAGCTGATTTAAACATTTTGTGAAATGTTTTAGCTGTCTGACAATATAAATAATAAAATAATTAACAAAAGAACAATCTTAATTCAGCATTTACTGTTCAAGTTTTCAACAACCAAAGACATTACCTACAAGTTATTGAATATTATTGTTCAACATCAGAAAAAAAAAATAAAGTTAGGAACAAGTAAAAGGTGGGTTAATGGTGACAGAATTTTCAGTTTTGGATGAACTCTCCTTTTAATGGTAAGTATGGTGAATTTAGGTTGAAATATTCTTTAATATTTTTTATTTAGTGATGCTAACGATTAATTGATGATCCATTGATTGTCAATAGCCCTTTAATCTATAGACCTTATTGATGACTGATAAAGCATTGACATTTAAAGCTTTAGTTATATTTTGCGCTGAGACGCGTCCACGCATTACATGATCAAGTGTGTGCAGTTTACCTTACTTATGGAGTCACCCTCTTAACTTTAGTGGACTTGTTTTAAAGTGCTTCACCTCAGATGTTATTCGTTCTTCTTGTTTATGTTGTAGATAACTGATCAACAAAAAATACATTAGAATAAGTTACACATTATATGTAGGCCCACACGGAATCTGCGCGAGCAGAATTCCGCAGATTTTGAGCAGATTTTTAGCCCATCATTAATTCTGTTAATTTACTTGAGTAAATATGTGTAAATCTGAATTTATTCAGTTTTTAAATTACACATATTTCACATATTATGGTTTTAGTTATGAGACTCCCAAAATAATTCAGCAGAAATCCGCAGATTTTCAGCAGATTTTTAGCCCATCATTAATTCTGTTTATTTACTTGAGTAAATATGTGTAAATCTGAATTTATTCAGTTTTTAAATTACGTGATGGTTTTAGTTATGAGACTCCCAAAATAATTGAGCAGAAATCCGCAGATTATTACCAAAATTCTCCACAGAAATTGCAAAAAACGTCCGCAGATTCCATCTGGCCCTAATTATACGTAATGAAATTCATTGCAAAAAGATACATTTCCCAAAAAAATATATAAAGTGTATATATATATATATATATATTTGTATATGTATATGTTTTTAGTTCATGACCATCTTAAACAACTGCGGGTGGATGATGCTTTGCTCCGTGGAAAGTAAGGATTTAATTAATGAACCACTGCTGTAAATGTCTGTTATATATTTGCTGCATTTTTATTATGTCATTATTTTAAAGATTATGTCTTGAGCATCTGATTTCTTCTCAGTGATTATGTCCTTTTAAAAAGGCTGGTTATTTTACCGTCGATGAGGGACAATAGTGGTATAACAGATTTCAAAGAAAATATCTTAATATTAAAAAGGAAACATAAGCGTGAAAAAAAAAGTTCCTATCTATGTCATAACAAATGCCCCTAAATAATGCAGCTTGTAGTTTACAGCAAGCATCAAGTGTTCATTGAGATGTGTTTGAGATCGTGTTGTCTGTCATATCTTTTGTCTGTCTTTTCAGGGTTTTTTTTACTCATAAGGCACGGCTTTCGTAAATGATGACATAAAACTCTGCTGGGTAATTGCGCTAGTTTATCAAGATTTGTTTGGGTCTCCAGACTAATAAAGTTTAGTGATGTTTCTTGTCAACAATGTCTGTGACTGTGACATTTTTTTACTATATTTTTTCTTTATTTTTAACACTGTATGGCTGTAAACTTGTACTGCGTGTGGCATCCGGAAGGGCTGGCTGCTAAATGCCTGCGCAGCGTTACGCACAGTGCGTAAATATTATCGAACACTTAACGAACTGTCATCATCATTTTATCAAAAAAATATATATCGTGATAATTATCATTATGGAATTATTGCCCAGCCCCATATATATATACATATATATAATATGCTACCATACCCATTAGAGGTTGCACCGACTAGTTGACTAATCGACAAGAAGACTTTAATGCTCTGCCATGACGATTTTTGATTGACGTCGACTTGTTGCGCTGCGCAGATCATGTGGTTTGACCTGAACTACATGGCTGCTTTACATACAAAGGTGGTTCCTCAGATTATTTAAAGTAGTTTTTAAATTCTCATGTCAGCGTCAAAGATTCACGTGAACTTTGAGTGAAATTTAAATCGTCAAACAGATGCCAGTTTGATCGCTCCATGCAAACACCCAGAGCAGATGCTAGCCAATCACATTTATGCAACCCTGGAAAAGTAATGTGATTGGCTGTTGATCTCTGCGAAGCGTAGACATATTTTATAAATGAACCCTGAAGCATGCAGAAACTGTGAAGTGCGCAGCCGCGGAAGTGTGACAAACTTTATAACGTGTGTATACATCATCCACGGTGAAGAACGCGGTGGAGATGTACAGTGAGGAGACGTCTGATAACCAATGTTTTTATAAGTTTCGGCCGCTTTCTAGCGCGCATCATCATAGCGGTAAAAATGCATCAGAGCAATTCTCTAATAGTGTAATAAGGCGTAATGTTATACCCTTTGTCTTTCGTGCATTATGTTCTTATGAATAACTTCACATCTTCGAATCTGTGCTGACATGTGCATTACTTCTGCACCTAAATATCTGTTGTTTTTACATTCTTACTAAAACGTGCAGTAATCAATATGTTGACTGGATTTATTTAGAATTAAAATAAGCCTGGGTGCTAATGTTGCATTAATAACGAAATAAAAGTGTTGACAATGCATTTGTTTTGCACTGAAATCAGTCATTGGTAATATTGTGTTGTTTTTGCAATATGTTATGAGCTATCAAACAGCATGTGAATATATTTTTCCTGCAAATAAATCGCAAATTTTGGCGTGTTGCAAAACATTTACATCTTGTGTGTTATTGATGACGTCACCAGCGACTAGTTAACATCGACTCGACTTTGATAACATAAGTCGACTTCCAAAAATCTAAAGTCATTCAACCTTTACTGCCTATAGTATTACATTTATTGAGAAACTAGTCAATTGTATGTTGGACTAATTCTTACCTCATCTTGTTTAAATTTTTCGACTGGGATTACATCCACAGCTTCCAACTCGATTGGAAGGTAATGACTTGCACCTTGTCACTTGGGAATTTTGAAAAAGTGGCTTTAGTATCTGATTGATTTCAAACCTTTATTTTTTGAGTCATGAAAACATTTTACCCTAGTGACCTTCACATTGATGTTATCACAGTGAACTAGGGATTCACAGACAGTAAAATGAAGTAATTCTCCATTGACAGACTCGCCCCTCTCTCCTGATCTGTTCTTCAGAAGCAGGAGGTGTTTGCTTGCTTTTTGTGCGACGCTTCAGATTCCTGTTTGCGCTGCTGTGGGTTTTGTCCGAATAAACCATCTGTCTCTTCTGTAAGTGTCAATACAGAGACCGCGGTGGTGTGTTTTTCTCATAACCTTGCAAGGGGGTGTGAATCAAGGGATACCACAGTTATTTCAAGTCTCTCCGTTTCATTTCATCCCTCTTTGTAGCGCTAGCGATGGGCAGCGCTGGTGGCTGTGAGGTTAAGTTAGCAGGTCCCACAGCTGGCATTTACCACGTCTGGCACCGCTGGCATAGCGAGCCACTCTGATCTCAAGTGCAGGCTTGGCGCAAAGAAGTAAAACCATTCATTTGTAATGCAGTGGTGTTCTCGGAATCAAGTTTCAACAGGCTTCCACGGATTGGGAGAAAAAGCCACAAAACTAGCATGAATCCCTCAAAACAAGCTCTGTCTTTAGGTTCCTGTAGATTGGATTTACTCACGCAGACAGCATTTATAACTGGAGATTACGCTATGTGAATTGGGGGGAGTGTTTATTTTTTCCACTTTTCACCTCCACACACACATACTACGACAGACGCCACAGCTCATACCATTTTTGTCTTGTGTTGCTGTAACTGCTGCCGTGGGTCTGTTCCCAGACAGTGAGCGTAATGCAGAGTAATTATTATTTTTATACCATGTGCTTCCGGAAGCTTTCACTAGAAGTCAAAATGGCTCCCCACTGACCGGCTGATTACCTCTGAGGCTGTGCCCGCACCTGCCTTCAGTCGTACCTTGGCAGAGCTATACCCGCTGCCCCAGTGACAGAATGACAGGGCTTAACAGGGATGCTTTTTTACATGTCTTAATTGCCACATTCAATGCTTTCACTGTCTCAACATTTCATAAGATCTTTTCTTTCTCGCTTGCCTTCACAAAAAATGTACAGTGGTATTGCCGTGATATTTTCTGAAGGACTTTGGAGACTGTCTGTATTCAGGTGTCACTGTATCACCATGTGGTACTATAAATGTACAATGGTACCTTTTCTTTTGCTTTCTTGTTTCCCTTGTGTTTTAGTTCTTGAGAGGTTTTCACCTTCCCTTTCTGGACATGTACTACTTTTCCATTTTCTTTTTTTCTTTCTTTTTCTTTTTTTCAATTTCATCTCTTTTTTCTTTTATTTTCACTTTCATTTTTTCCTACTTACTTGGTAAACCTATTTTTTTCTTTTTTTAAACCTTTTTTTTAAATTATTACTTTTTCTTCACATTAAATAACATGGTACTTATACAGGTATATCATAATACCTTGCTATTAGGTAACACTTAACATTATGGGACAGGTAGTTAAAGTTAGTTAATGTTTTTTCAAACATGAACTATTAATGAACTACTTGTTAAGCATTTATTAATCATAGTTAAACATTTAGCAATGCATTATTAAAATACAAGGCTGTGCTTGTTAGCATTAGTTAATGCATTGTGAGTTAACATGAACTATCAATGAACACCTGTTTTTATTAACTAACTTTAACAAACATGAATAAATACTTTAATAAATGTTTTGCTCATGTTAGTGAATAAATTACAGTGCTTCCCACAGGTTTGAAATATGCATGCGGTGGTAGCAGCACATAAATGGTTAACTATATACAACAAATAAAACATAATTGAATTTTTAACATTATTATTATTCATTCATTCATTCATTCATTTTCTTGTCTGCTTAGTCCCTCTATGAATCCGGGGTCATCACAGTGGAATGAACCGCCAACTTATCCAGCACGATTTTACGCAGCCATTTTCCAGCCGCAACCCATCTCTGGGAAAATTATTATTATTATTATTATTATTATTATTATTATTATTATTATTAT
>CAIGQZ010032594.1:19646768-19659243 GCA_903798205.1 Danio tinwini | reverse complement strand
TATATATATATATATATATATATATATATATTTGGACCATAAATATTTGGACATCGACACATTTCTAACATTTTGGGTCTATACACCAACACAGTTGATTTGAAATGAAACGAACAGGATGTGCTTTAACTGCAGACTGTCAGCTTTAATTTGAGGGTATTTGCATCCAAATCAGGTGAACGCTGTAGGAATTACAACAGTTTGTATATGTGCCTCACACTTGTTAAGGGTCCAAAAGTAATTGGACTGTTGGCTTCTAAGCTGTTCCATGGTGTACAGTGTCTTCTGCTGTCCTCCAGGTGTGTGTTATTCCCTCATTATCCCAAGTACAATGAGCAGATAAAAGGTCCAGAGTTAATTTTAAGTGTGCTATTTGCATTTGGAATCTGTTACGGTCAACCCTCAAGATGAGATTCAAAGAGCTGGTGTTGGTGTAAAGAGCCAAAAATGTTAGAATTGTGTCGATGTCCAAATATTTATGGACCTAACTGTATTTATTTATGTATTTCATACATATATTGATATACAATGTCAATATCACACTAAGATTTTTAGTCATACCCTAATACTAATTAAAAAAGTATGCAGCAAACAAAATAAGCTCTATTTTAAACTGTTTTGGCAAACTGTGAGGGTTGACACTCTTGATAAGCAAAGAAGAGGAAATATCGACTTTGGCTGAATGTCCCTCTGCCCGCTCTCTTGTTTGTTCTCTCAGACTTTCCTTCTATTGCTTTCTCTCGTTCCATCTCTCGTCTCTCTTGCGTTCCATGCAGAAATCATTTCCATTTTTGAATTAATGAGGTTCAGCCAAACCAAAATCTCTCTCTTTCTCTCTCTCTCCACCCTAACATCACCCCCCCCTCCCCCTTCTCACCCCCCCCCCCCCCCCCCCCCCCCACCCCCCAATCACAGGTTCATGCACAAATACTGCATACTTTGTCAGTTACATCATAGCATACCGTCGACAAAAATGTATACAATTTCAAATATGTATACAACCAGGGCAAACATTTATCTCCTATCAGGGAAAAATTGGAAATGTTTCACATGTTTGGAATCAAATCGAGTCTGTCCTGACGATGTATACAGTCTAATTCCCTTTTAATGCCTTTAAATATCAGTTTATGTATCCAAATTGGATCAATTTTCTGTCTCAATGTCAATTTTTCTTCCATTTTCGGGTTTTTATGTTACCCCTATTTCTGATAATTGATGTTTTATGCATATGCAAATGTACAGCTTAATAAGAAACTAATTAAGCTAACAAAATAGCTGTTGTGATTAAGGTAGTTGTGGAATGTTCATGTAGACATTAGTCAATATGGTTTCTGATTGGCACGGCTTCGATTAACACACGGGTACATGAACTGGCTGGATGTGCCTTGTGGGTCAGGGACTAGAATTGGGTCTTGTCACCATGGTAACATTGTGCAGTGTATGCAAAATACTACAGTGCTTTGGGACCATAGGAGGGTGTTAAATCACCCTCCCCCTGCTCACCCCAAACACACAGACACTCTACCTAGTTGTTTTTGTTGAGCTGTGGTATTAGCCGCTTCAGTTCGTTAGCTTGTTTTTACACCGCAATCAATATTTTGAATTAAAATGAGGTCTGGATTAGCATAATACTGTTTCCAGCATGTGTTATAGCTATATGTTTGAAAGTCATGTTGCTTGCTGTCCATAGCTTCCTTTGAATTTGAATTTTGCTTTAATGTCAGAGTAAGAGGCAGCGATTGGTCAATAACCTGCTAAGTAGCATTGATTCCGAGCGTTTAGTTCTTCTGGCTGGCTACTTTGGTTGGGAAGCTAATCAATGCTGTTGAATAGGGGCCTCAGTGATCAGGGATTTCCTACTCCATGCACAGTGCGGTCACATCATTTGTCTTCATTTGGCGTGTGATTATTCTCTGTAATGGGCTTCATCAGAAGGAAAAGGTTAACACACCTAGCCGAAAGGACCAAAGACATGAAGTGGCCAAGATTATGCAGTATTTGCATTCATCATTCTTGATGGATACATACTTCCATTTTGCATCAGGTGGGATCTCAAAAAAAAAAAAAGAAAAAAGGAGGGTCAGTCGAGTTTTTGGAGTCGTCTAATACAGACAATTTTAAGACGCTCACAGAATATATATTGTATAAAAGTGTTAAACACTGGACAAAATCTTGCTTTGTTGCTTGCATTGTTACAGTGTATAAAAGATTATTATATAACTTGGGTTACATCAGATTATAATTAGGGGTGCACATAACTTTTTTTTTTGTCTTGTCAGTACCTGGATCTCTCTGCTTGACATTTGACATCATGACTTTTATTTATTTTATCTTTAAAATCTTAATATGAACTTGTATTTTAAATGTGATTTGCAAATGTTGTCAATTTCTATATGTGGGATTGTGGTTATCTGGTGCTTTCACATTTAGCATTATTGTCTGGCTTGCACCAGACGTCGATTTACTCCTTACCTTCTTAAGTTTGCATTTTGAACTTTGAAAAAAGGGAGTTCAGTTTCAGTGTGTTAACACTTTAGCGGCACATGAGTTTGTTATCACGAATGCAATGAAAAAGTTCAAATGAACAAGAAGAGTTGTTTTCTACTGAAATTAGAAAACATGTCAAAGAAGCGTGAGAGTAAAAAAAATTGTTTGACTAGCTTATACTTGATAAATATAAGGTCACTTCCATGATTAGGTGTTACATGTTCTTAAGCATGAGTGTATCCATGAACCGCACACTAGACCACTTTTTTCAGGTTTCATGTGATTCACGGTTGCGAATGCAACTCCGTCCGTCCACACAGACACACATTTTATTTTACATTCTTTCTCTAAGCTTCAAGCATAGCAAATGCTTATGTACTATGTCCCATGCCATTTGAATCATTACCGATTTTCACATTTCAGGAGTTCAGCGAGGGCTTTGTATAAACTACGACAATTTGCGTTCATTGAAAAGTAAGAATGATCAATAAATCCATATGAAACAGTCCCTTAAAAGTGTTGTCGCATCTTCAGTTTCAGGCTTAGGCATGCTTTGCACTCACACTACAAGTGTACCCTGCCAAAGCCCAACCGAATGGCGCTCTGCCACATCTCTTCCAACCAGGCCAGAGCCGGCCAACTGAACCACACCTGAGCAAGATTTGGAGCACTCTCTGTTGTCAAACGACCCAGGAAATGCACCTGGACATGATTGGCAGAGCATGGTGTGAGTGCACCCTTAATGACACTAACTTTATAAGGTCAAAGTAGCATAGCCTTGCCTTGCAAAAGAGATCAAGATATATGGGGATCATTGGCATCAAAAAAGTTACAAAATTTGTGAAGCCAAACAAAGGAGAAAATAACATGGTCATTTGTCCTCAATTAGCAGAAAACTCCAGGTGAAAAGTACTTGTATGGCGTCTGTTGATTTCCTCAATGATGGACATTTTGTATGTATATTGTGTGCTTCACTGATCTGCTGTCTAAAAAGGGTCAGTGGAGGTTGCGTTTTACTTTAGATTCCAAATTACTCACTTTGTTACACCTCTAAAGCTGGCTGTTTTCAGCACTGAGCTACAACAGTGTCTGATATGTTTTCTTTGGAAATGGAAAGGCTGTTAACATCTTTAGGAAGTGGTTCTTCAATCTACTACCCTTGTTCTTGCCCCCTCCTGTTTTGTCTGAAAGATAAAGTTACTTCCTCTTCCCTTTGCCCTGCTCCCTTGCACCCTCCTCCCCTGCTGGGTTTTATTGGTCTTAGGAGTTGTCCATCATTGCTCTCGCTGTTTGAAGTGCTCCAGTCGTATATCACTGCCTTTTCTCACTGGATGTCCTCCCACTTCCTGCAGGGTTCTCCAAGATTTTTTGTTATGTGTGCCTCCCTGACTGTGAGCACAGTTTCTCTACACTCTATTTCTCCGGTCACACTTAAACACACTTCCAAACACCCACACCAGTCTTCACCCTTGATATCTTTACTGTGTGTTTGAGTTGTTTATAGCCCCTACGTTGATAGTTGTGGTCAGTTGAGGTGATGTACCTCTGGAAGGCCAGAGCAATGTAAAATCTTTTCTTAGGTTTCTTATTTGTTTGATTTTTCCTTCTCTTCTGTACTTTTCCCCAATAGCTAGCTGCTTTTGTGCCTTTTATGTGCTGTTATGTTTATTTACTTCACTTAGTTTCACTAGTTGTCTTGGTTGTTTGCTAATGCTCTCTTTGCTCTTTTTGTTTATACCTTGCAGTCCTTTTTCTCAGTTCTCTCCCTCTCTCTCTTCATCTCTCGGTTGAGGACAAGGAGGTGAAAGCCAAGCGGATTACAGTGGCAGTTTAATCTGGCCGACCTACCAAAGCATTTTTTTTGCACTTTCCTGCAAGCTTATGAGGCTGTGATGCTGAGGGGGTGAAGGGAGGCTAGGAGGGCAAGGGGTCTAAAGAGTGTGGAAGGGAACATAGTTTGTTGAGGAGACCATGTTAGACGAAACCCAGATCTATGCCAGATGAGGATGGTGGGGTGGGGGTTGACAGTAGTCTCTGGGTGAGCAAGCAAGGCATGCTAATACTATTTTGTTACTAATTTGTTTCCATCTGTCCAGGCATATTGCATCTGTGACTGTGCATTCCCAGAGTGACAACAAGCTAGACCTGTTCCTAAAAGCTTTTGCTAATAATAGGTTTTGGTAAGATTGCTAAAGTTTTGTACAAACTAAATAGATGTGTCTCTTGACTTGGTGACGTTTTTATTTGTTTTAGTTGATCAAGAACATTAACTGTCTACACTATAAAAAATGCAGGGTTCCACACAATTCATTCATGTTGTCCCAACACAAATCGATTTAGTTAACACTTTTAACAAATTTATGTGTATTGAAGATAAAAAAATAAGTTGTCCCAATAAAATCTCAAGAATTGTGTTAGTTCAGCCTATTTTATATAAGTAGTATGAACAATCAAAAAAAATAATAATAAATTTTTTTGAATGTAAAAACTGGCTGAAAGGTTGCTGAGATTGACCAGTTTTTTGACTACTTACTTTTTTCATTCTTTCTTTTTTGTTTGTTGTCACTACAATGTTATAATTGTTCATAAAGTGTTGAGTTTTAAAATGTGATGTGAATTTTTTATTTAAAAGGGAATCTCATCATTTCTTGTACTCTTGTCTAGCTGTTTTCAAACAAGTGTTCTTAATCTGTACACCCCTAGAAATGCATCTCTTCAGGTCAGGCAAACTCAAATTCAACCTAATAATTTAAAGCAATTTGTTGTGACAACTAAGTAGTTTAGAACATTATCCATTGATATTAGGGCTGTGCAATATTATCAATACATCTAACTATCGCTATAATTTCTTTTACGATAGTGTATCGATAGTCCAACCTCAAGTATCGATTCAAGTTGTGCCAAATGACGTCCTCCTCCGCTCCTGTAGATGTCCAGAACTCGCGATCAACAAAACGCCAAGTAGTACGGTATCAGAAGTAAGCAAGAGTGAGCATGGCGGAAAATATAAAAGGCGCCTCCAGCTTTTAGAGCTGACGTGTGGCTGCACTTTGGTTTTAACGCTATTAGGGTTGGGTCGATAGACGATGCCATCGCCGATGGCCTATAGACATCATGATGCTGCTGAGGCGGTATCACCGATCCTCCGCACCGCCCCCGTTGCAAACGCGCTCGTGAAAGACACACACTCAGGTCCTGTTTACACTGATACAGCTTAGTTTTAAAATGGCATTTTAGAACGAAAATTATCCACATCCAAACTGGCATTTCACCAAGCACTTCTGAACAGCCCAAATTGGTCAACATAGCCCAACCCTAAACGCTATACCAGGGAGTAGTGAATTAGACAAAAAATAAATGCCATTTGTAAGCTTTGCAATATACATAGTTCTCTGTTCAATCACACTGTGCAGTTCTAATGAATTGGAATGGATGGAAAATAAATTGGAATTAGAATTTTAAATTGTCTGCCGACTTTATCAAGTTGTCAATATAATGTGACACACATACTAATACAAACTATTGCAATATATCACAATATTTATTGTTTCAAGATATATCGTATCATGACCCATGTATCGCGATATATATCGTATCGTGAGGCCCTTGCCAATACACAGCCCTAATTGCTATATATAATCAAGTCCAGTTCTGATATTTTATTAAAATCAAATCATGACATCAGTTTAAGGTATCCACTTGTTAAGTGTGACGTCACGCGAGGCGGCTTCCTGGGTCCAAAAGCTGTATGGGGAGACTCATCAAATGGAAATAATAAATGTTTTTAAAGCACTGTGATACTTTCGAAAATCCTGATCGCAATATATATGTCCATGCCTACCTAATGTCTGATGGCTAGAAAGTGATCATTTTTTATAAATTGTTAAAATGTTGTTATTTGTGATGCAGCAAGTCAAGAGACTGATGCGTACACTATGAATTTAAATATATAATATTCACTTTAATGTGTGATATGACTAAAAAAAGCCATATACAAATATTTTCATAATTCAAATGAGTAGCGGCTTGGACCCGGAAACAGTATTCTATACGTCATCGATACGTCACGACTTAACAAGCGGATTACCTCACCATTTGTCTAGAAAGTTTAAAATGCCATGAAATACCAGTTATATAGGATTGCTGCTGCAAAAACTCAAACTCAAGCAAAAGCTGTTTCAGTTTAATGAGTGAAGCCATATTGTTCCCCTGATAAATTTATCCAGCTTTCTAACCAGCAATAACAGAATAGTGGTCAAACAAAGCAGTAGCGCTTGTCTCACTCTGCACCTTCTTTGATGTGGCTCATATCACTGGTACTTTCATCAGCTCTCCCCTGCTGTGCAAATTTGGAAAGAAGGGGTCCCTCCTCCAACGGGATTAGCTTCAAACTGGTACTTGTCCGGTAGCGTTAAGGTTTTTAAAAAGGGCTTAACTAACCTCCACTCATGGGAGACTTCTGGAGGTTAATGTGGGCTCTCGAATTGTTTGCCTTGCAATTAACATGCTGGATGGCCCTACGGGGGGACGTCAAGAGCTGTAATAAGTAAGAAACAAGACTTTATGCTACTGCACCTATAGATGCAGTTGGGTGCAGTAGGAAACATCTTACGTATATAAAGCGGAGGCTTAGCATTTATTTAGCATGAGAGGCTCCTTACGTGTGAACTGTCTATGTGCTATATTTGATTTCAAATGACAGGTTTACAGTTATTAGTTTTCCTAAGTGTTGCAGTGCAGATTCCTTAGTTCCATGAATGTGGAGGTTTTATGGTCATTCGGAGCTATGGTCAAGAATGCCAGATGGCTCGGCTAGTGGTAACATCTCACTTTTCAAGAACGTGCAACTTGGAGGATAAAAGTGCAACTCTTGAGCCAAGCATTTTAAAGCCAAGTCCCAGGAACAAGGATGAAGAAATGAAACTGCAGCACACAGTGGACTATCTAGTATTTGCTTTGTCTTCCATCTTGGGTTGGCTTTGATTGCTTTTACTTCATGTTTTCTATCTTGTTACGAACTTTCTATCTTTTTAGAGAGGCCAACAACCTTCTTAACATGGTCCCTGCAGGAGACCTTATTTTAGCATGCACCAGGTGCACAATGTTTTAGGCTTGTTACATGATACAGAGTGAATGCAGAGGGGATCTGCATACAGTTCTTCATTGGGATAGGGCAGGATGCTGGGGCAGATGGATTGGAGTGGACCGGTGGAGGGTGTCTGAAAGGTCAGGTGGAGGGCGTCGGGTGCCAGGAATAGGAGTGTGAGATGCCTACTTTGTTTGCTAGACATGGAAGGGTGTTCTCTTGATCACATGCCACCCTGCCCTCTTGGTGACCCATCCAATGACAATTGGCAGATCAATGGAAGGCAATGCTTCTTTCCCCGCCATCTGGCTTATCACTTCCTTTTACACCCTTTATCTTTCCTTACACCAAACTACCTAAATTTATTTGATGCAGATGCATATTGGTTTCTTCTCCTTTCTCCATCCCTTTTGACTCTCGTTCTACCTCTCAAAAATACAGCGTTCTCTGGATCCGAGATGCCTGAGGGACGGAACACAGACAGGACCTGTCACCATGACAACGGCTTCTGTGAGCTGCCTGACACCCAGACTCTATTGTGGGAGGGGGTGGCGAGAGAGAGACAGAAAGACAGAGAAGAGAGAAGGGAGGGTGTGGAATCAGACAACCCCTTTTTTCCCCCCTGGGACTTTATGGTTCGCTCGTGTTCACATGTAGAATTAGCATAAAGACAGAGAATTGGAGAGAGACAGAATGCTGTATCAAGTCTGAGATTAGAGCGAGAGACAGACACTGTGTGCTGGGAGTTTGCTGGACACATGTCCTCTTGGTGTCCTCAGGGTCTAAGTGTCCTTTTAGTGTTTCAGATCAGAATTAAACCCACATCATTTTTCACCTTGCAGTGCTGAACATTTTAACGACAAATATTTGGTTTCCAGTGTCACTAATCACATTACAACAGATGCAATGTTGCATTCCATCCATAATTCCTAATGGAATTAAAATGAGTTCCAACTGATTAGATTGTTTCTTGGCTGATCCTAGTGTTGAAGTTCCTTTGACAGAAATGAGCACAATCAAGTAAATCTGTTGACTTGGTGCAGTGTCATGGCTTTCTTGTTACCTTCCTGTAAAGATGTAGTGTGATTTGCAGTGCGTTGTGGTCAGCTGGAGCCCGGATGCCGGCTGTGAGGTGGTAGAGTGGAAGCAAAAGTGCTTTCCAGGTAGAAATTATCTGCAAATATAGGTATAATTAATCTGTAGATGTCCATTAGTTGAGATAATGCCATGATTGAATGCATGTTGTCAGTGTATCATGTACCTTGAGAATCTGGTTGAAAAGTAGTGCATGTGACTGTGCCTGAAGTGCCTTTCATACAGTGGATCGCCTCATATTGATGATGACCTTTGTTTTCCTGAGCTAAAAGACACCTTTTAAAATAATATTGTTTAGTTCTTCAAGGAAGAAGTAGAGGCTGGCCTGGCATGTGCTGGGGCATGAGACTGGGGAGAAATATTTCTGTCAGACTGTTTATTTATTGATGGGAATGCTAGCACAGGTTAGCATGACATGCACATGGTCGCATGCTGCTGTTTGGAGAAAAGCAATGTGCTACTGAATGCCTCTTCTTCAGCTACTGTGATTTTTATTTTTGAAGTCTTCAGCTACATTGTATTCCTTAAGACAGGGGTGTCCAAACTCGGTCCTGAAAGGCTGGTGTCCTGCATAGTTTATCTCCAACTTCCTTCAACACACCTCCCTGAAAGTTTGTAGTATACCTAGAAAGAGCTTAATTAGCTGGTTCAGGTGTGTTTTTTGGGGTTGAAACAAAAATATGCAGGACGCTGAGTTTAGACGCCCCTGCCTTAAGAGAACAGATTTGTGAGGTTAGCATTGATACAGCATTTGTTGACAATTTAAAAAACTTTTTTGTGAAAGAACTTGAATTGTTTTCCCAGAGATGGGTTGCAGCTGGAAGAGCATCCGCTGCATAAAATCGTGCTGGATAAGTTGGCGGTTCATTCCGCTGTGGCGACCCCGGATTAATAAAGGGACTAAGCCGACAAGAAAATGAATAAATGAATGAATGAACTTGAATTGTTGTAGATGGAAGAGAGATTTGACCACTGGGTGGGCTGACCACTTTTGGCCACAGCCAGTTACAAGTTGGCCGACTCCGTTTCAGTGGTTTTACTCACAATCTGCATAAAGGGATTGTGGATTTGGACATGTGAGGGAACTCAAAGCCACTTTAACCAGTCTGAAGTTTGAAGTACATAGGAACTCGTTTGGACTCTTTATATGTTATGTCTGCCTTTTAGTTGCGTAGACTTGATGTTCTTGCTAACTAGGTTATTTCTGCAACTACGACTTAATTCTTTATAGTTTCTTCTTATCATTTTTCATCTAGAAATTCAACCTGCCCATAGTTTTCTTCTTTATTATCCTTTTTTTTAGTGCTTCAAGCGCAGAAGTCCAGCATTACAAACCCTTCATTGTCTAAGGAATGCCGTTTATGTTTTCCCTTTTCCAAGCCCCTGTCTGGCAGGAACGAGGCCCTCTCTTTTTCCTCATGCTTCCAGATCCTCTTGGGTACCAGCAGCTTGCTAGGTTTCCAACTCTTTCCCAGTTTTCGGACTACGTGAATGTTAACTATAGTACGCTAAGCTCCTTAACTCCATAGCGGGAGCTCCAGAGACTCTTTCCAAAGAGAAGTGATTTCTGCCTGCGTTGAGGGCGTACTTGAAAAGAAAGAAAAGCAGAGAGAAAAAGGAAAGGAGGGAGAGATGGGAAACTCCCCTTTTTAGCAGGCAACATCAATGATCCCAGTGGGTACGCCCTTCCCACCAACCATTCTAGCAATGTATGGATTGTAATATGAGTAGCTTACATGTTTCACATTAGAACTCGGATGGCAACACTGGCATTACATCCTTCCTACGTCATGTCCAAACCTCCTGCCTCTTGCCTTTATCAGTCCTTTGCTTTTAGACATTGTGTGTCTGCACTTGGAATGAGCTGTTTTTTTTTCTCCATTTTATCTATGGGTGTTTAGCTCTGTAAATTGGGCTCAAGTTGACATGGAAGTAACTGACGTGTGATATTGAAAGTTAAAGATGTTACATATAGAAAATATATCCTTGATATGTCTGTCAAGTAATTTGACATTTTTAAAGTGAATTTTGTACACTTACTTGCCTGATTACTTGACTGTTTACATCCTACAACCCATTTCTGTTGCTTCCACCTTTTTATCTGTATCATTAAAAAATAAAATGCTTTGGAAAATGGTATTGAATGTGGATGAGGATTGGATACTATGGTTTAATGAACTGCTTCGCCCAAACATCCAACCCCACTCAAGTTCCTTTGGTGAACTTTCTGATTAAGTCAAGGATATGTTTAAGACTATTAACTAAAGCTACATACTCAAAATTTACATAGCTCATTGGTAAGTCTTCATTTCCTCAAAGTATATTGAGCTTTTTGGTCAAAATACCATCCAGAGGTGGCAAGATCTTAGTGTATGGTTTCTTTTTCGTTTTTAGGTGGTTGTTGTGATTTATCATTTAAAGTCATAAAGGCTGATTTATACTTCTGCGTTGAGTGATTAGCGTGACCCACGGTGCCTACCTTTCGTGTAGTCGTGCATTTATACCTCTGTGTGCTGTTTTCTACTGTGTCGTGTTTCTTCACGGGTGTTTTTTTTATGCTACAAGTAGCTAAAAATCGCTCATTCAGAGGCGGGAACAAAAGTTTCCATCTGGAGCTCCTTCACAGGACTCAACAGTTGTAAACACTCACTCCCTCAGGCTCACGGCTCTCAGCACCGCCCACGCTCGTCACCTGTACCAAGTTGACCAATCACAGAGCTTGCACTATGTGTTGTTGCAATGTGTAGTTAAATTTTTTGAGAGGTGCGCGTCAGCGTCAGCCACGTCGAAGGCTCTGCGACCGCGCGAAGGCTGCACCAGACCATATACGTGAGCTTGACGCAGGAGTATAAATCAGCCTTAACACTGTTTGTGGCCATTATAAATTACCTCACTGGGCCAAACAGGATCAGGCCCAGAAGCATGCTAGGCATGTATCAGTACAATATTGTTGCTTTCTGTCTGTATAAACTAATCCTGTTTGCATAAACATTGAGCATGTAAGCTTTTACACTGATATTTTATATAATTTTTTGGAGAAAACCCATTCAATTTGAGCTTTCAAGCTCGATAAACATTTTTGATGAACAGATTCAGAGTCATAGAACCGCTCTGCAGTTTGGGAATTATTGGAAGGATTTTCTTTGAGCCCTGACTTTCAGGGTTGGAGGCGGATCAGTTATTTTCCTTGTCAGTGCTAATCATAATTAAGGTTTGTTTGTGAATGTTAATTGAACAATATTATTTTCTACAGAATATAAGCAGCTAATGCACATCATTAAAGTTAAGTTTTCTCTTTTTGAGAGAAATTAATATGAAGCGAATTTCTTTATTATAATTTTTTTACTTTTAAACATCAACCTCCTAGTAAAAAAAGTCAAAGTCACGCTAGTTATTTAACTCAGTGTTGTTTAGTATGGTAGGAACTTTAGTGTTGTAGTATAATCACAACATAAGTAGCAGATCAAAAGTGGCTACACATAGCTGTCATCACTGTCTGTTTTTCTGTTTTGCAATTATAATGCAACCTCAGCATTTCAGAAGCTGTTCTAGGCGGGAAACTTTCCACCTGTCCACACATTAACACGCTTGTCTCCATACATGGCTTATGATTAGGCCCTTGAGCAAGCATAATTGTGGGCCACTGAGATTGAGATAGCTAGGGGGGTTCTGGGAATACAGTGTGTGTGTGTGTGTGTGTGTGTGTGTGTGTGTGTGTGTGTGTGTGTGGGTGTGGGTGTGTGTGTGTGTGTGTGTGTGTGTGTGTGTGTGTGTGTGTGTGTGTGTGTGTGTGTGTGTGTGTGTGTG
>CAIGQZ010032594.1:19615834-19646668 GCA_903798205.1 Danio tinwini | reverse complement strand
TGTGTGTGTGTGTGTGTGTGTGTGTGTGTTTGTGTGTGTGTGTGTGTGTGTGTGTGTGTGTGTGCATTTGCAGGGTGGGGGTGTACATGAGGGGGTTCCTCAGCAGATTTGTTTACTGGTAATTAATTCACCTGATTGATACAACAGCTGTTGACGCCATGGGAGGGAAAGTGAGGGAGCGACAGAGAGAGAGACCCCTCGTCATAGTGGCTTCCCTATGTTACGCAGTGTAGGTTGCCGTCCCAGTGCCCCATTGATTAAAAGGCACATCTGTCAGCCAACACGGCTGATTATGGCTGCCAGTCCTCACTGGCTAATCTTTATGGAGTCAACTTCACTGACAGAATTATTGGAAATGGGGTATGTACAGTAGGGAGTGAGTGAAGTGTGGAGGAGGCAACGAGTGTTGAAATGCAAGTGGGAAAATTGACGATATCTTAATGTTAATTTTGAGTGTGTAATAAAAAAAAAATCACATATTTGGATTAATGTCCAGTCAAATCGCTGGGTATGATTTATTTGAAAAAGTAAAAAACAAGTCACTTCCTTACTGTGCGTTCACACCGAAGGCGACAAAAGCGTCAATGTTCGCTCTGGCCACCCTGGCGTCAACGCTGTTTACCTTTACAACTCCGGCATCGAGAACGTCAAAATTTGCTACATTAATCTCACATTTAAAGGACCGTTGCAGCATATCAACAAACCACTTACATTCCCACATAAAAAAACATGCTTTCTAGCGTGAAAATGTTGCGCCTCTTTCATCAAATTCATTTAACTATGAAAGATCAAATTTTTGCGTAGCTTTGCTCCATTTATCGAATATTTTTAGATGCCTGAAATATTCTGAATCAGCAATAATGTTTTGTATTGTTATGAGTTTCCTGCTTAAAAAAACATATATAACATTAATGCACATCAGAAACTTGCCAGTAACTTTTTTTATTATGTCCCTGTAAGAAAATATAAACAACTAGAAATCTGGCGACTGCAATATTAAAACACATGGAAGTGACTATGTTTGGAACCAAAGTTCACAGGACTGTGTTCTCTGGACTCCTTTCAAGCGGTGGATTTCTACATTCCTATAGCTTGCCGCCGAACAACCTCATAGCAACCCCACCACTATGCATATGTAGCACCCTCTTACTATTTTATGGGAAAGGCCCTGGATTCTTATTAGTTAGATTCCTCTACATTGTTTTTTAACCCCAAAAGAAACCCATAACATGATACCAAATAATAAACACAACCAATCTGGTACAAAATTACCTTTCCAAATTTACTTAAATACAATAAAGTAAACAAATGTATACAAACAAAACAAATGTTTCAAAACAAAGCTTTTCGTTTTCCTTTTTCAAAACTCAAATAAACATCAAAAGCAACAGTTCATTTAATAAAGCTCAAAAATTGTCCATTTGAAATGAATAAAGAAATAAATAAACCCCATTGCAGGCCTGTGTTGGTGCTTGTGTTCATAGTGGCATAAAACACAGTTGCTCCTTTGCCCAAAGGGCAAATAAACAACAGTTCGCTCTTACCGGAGCCAGGGAATACTCTAGAACCGGAGTTATAGTCCGTAGAGGAATAGGAGAGTCGAAAAGGGTTTCGCATCCAGCATTACCAGAGAAGCCACTGAGTTTCTCAAGGTGCTCTCTGGGATGTCCTGGTTTGTTGGCGATACTCACTTGCGGTCCACAGACTCAAACTTATGGATCTCTGCATTAGTGGCTAACGCTGTATTTAGTAATCACAGTGCAACAAATAGTCTGGTGGTACTTAAGGACGAAATTGCTATCCTCACAGGATCATAGACGTTTTAAGCTCTCTTCAGTTCTCTATTCGACAACTAGCCGAGCAAATAATCTCTCTCACGCCAACGTTCATTCCGACGACATCCACCACACGATGCTCTTCCGCTCCCTTCATATACGTTCCGAGATATTAATTTCCTGTCATCTTACAACCACTTCCACCTTACAACCATTTCTGGTGTATTTCCCGCTTTAGAGGTTTGTTCCATTGACCATAAGTATCCTGAGAAGTAGACATCACAGGATATTCTGTCATGATTCTAGTTCGAAAGAGTGTTTAATTAAATTACACGATGTGACTTCTAATCAATCACATGATTACATTTAAATAAGCCTTCACAGTTGTGGTGTAGCACAAAAAAGTAAACATCAGCCGATTTCCCATGAGCAGGGGGTAGAAAGCAGTGAACACTTGGTATGGGTGATATATACTTAAAATTATTAGAGAGAACCAGGATTGAGAACCTTGATCACTCTCATATGTATGCACAGATCAGTTTAGCAAAATCGTGAAAATTATAAGCAATTATAATCTTCAGGGCAGCTTCCATTGTTACTAATCTGTCATGTTCTTCCCACTATATCATTATATCGCTCATGTGCTGAGTTTGTTGCCAGAGTACTGGTGCATGTGTTTGTTGGCCGGTGATCTGGGTTACCCTTCTTGTCTGGGCAAAGATAAGGTAGGATCCATTCCTCATCCTGGATCCCTGCTCCAGATCGATGCCCAGATTAAGCCTTCCCTCCACTGTCTGCTGCCCAGCCGAGCTCCACAATTGATACTGATAATTAAAACCGCAGTGGCTAATTACTTGAGAGGGTTTGGACTTTGTATGTCTAAGGGATGCTAGGTCAACATACTGGCCACCGATATTATTCATGGTGTGTTAATAATTTATTAAGTACATTAATTGCTGAGCCTTTGATCGGTTTGCTTTCTTTTTTAATACAACCAATTCCTAAATGTCAATGCTATGGTTGTCATTTGACAAGTAAGATCACGTTGAACATTTAATCTAAATTCAAGCCACTGCTTACACCAAGAGAACCTTTTGTGTGTCGTTAGAAAATGGCTCCAGTTTCACAAGTTTGTAATTCAGATATAAACACTTTGGAAAAGGACTTGATGCGTTGCACGGCTCAAAATTAGGACTGTTTTGGTCGCATATGTTTCCAAAGGTTTATCTATGTGACTTCAAAATATATTTGGGAGCATTTGTGCGAGTACATAAAACTGTTGCTGTGTGACCTGTTTTCACTGCATAATGTTTCCCGCATGCGCAGATATAGGAAACATTCAGGCAGAATCCATCTTTGCACCTAAAAACACGAAACGCAGGGCTCCGGAATAGTTTAAAACAGTTGTCATGTCAACTTGCTGTTGTAAACAAAGCCTGCGATGCTTGCTCCGCCTTCAAGCTCTTCTGATTGGCCCACTGCTCTAGAACTGAGCGCAAATGAATTGGTTAACATCAGCTGTCGATCACTCAGTCAATGCCTTCTGCTTTCAGATGACAGGGAGCTACATCCATGAAAATGTAAAGCGCTAAAGATGAGTGAATGAAACAACACTGACAGATTTAGTTTTAGAAACCACCTGAAGTTCATCGATCTCATTGGATTAAGGTCAAGCTTTCAAAAATTTACTCTGATGTTGATCCTCTCTGTGACCATTGTCGCCAGGCTCCTGCAACACTGGCACATATGTTTTGGTTTTGCCCAATTCTATGTAGATATTGGTCAGAAATATTTGAGAGAATGTTTCAAGTAGTTGGCAAACAATTAAACCTGTATCTACAACAGCACTGTTTGGTACACTTCCTTTGTCAGTTCAAGAGTTCACACTTAGCTGATGATTGATAATAAAGCTTGTTTGGCATGCTGTCCCGGGAGAGAGCCCTAAGCTCAGAATATCCTTGAGCTCGGGGCTCCCTCTCGTTTGTAGGGCGAGAAGAGAGTTTGAGCTCAGGTGGGTCTCGAGAACTCCCCTACTTGTGAACTACTGAGATATATCTGACTAAGAGTTGCCTTAGGATGCTATTTTTAAGTAGTTAATTTACTTATGGTGTATGTCTTTGAACGGTGGGAGGAAACCGGAGAACCCGGGGAAAACCCACGCGAAACACGGGGAGAACATGCAAACTCCGCACAGAAACGTCAACTGGCCCGGAGAGGGCCAAACCAGTAACGTTCTTGCTGTGAGGCAACAGTGCTACCCACTGGGCCACCGTGCCGCCCTATCAGAGAAGGGGAGGAGTAGGGGTGGAAGGGGGGATTCTTCAAGACGAAGATGACTGGAGTAAAAAGCTCTGGTAATTCATATTGTGTCGGTATTCATCTGATTGGTACAAATATACAGAGCTAATGTGGTACCAGCTGTGTTAAATCATAAGCACATGATCCTCTGGAAATTAGTTTATAAATAAACCACACTTCATTGTTCACGATACAAAGCAGATTTTGTTGCTTTTGTGTCCCTCCTGGCCAGACGCTGTATTCTACTATGTTGGAAGTCATCTGCTCCACCTACTCACTTCATGTGGATTAATGACGTTTTTCACTTCAAAGCTGGAACAAATTAGATACTGTCTGAAGGGTTCTTCCAAAAACTTTTATAAAATTTGGTGTTCTCTCCTTGAATATATAGAAATGTATACTCCCTGCTAGAGATGCTCGGATCAGCTGAAACGTCACCCGAATCCACTCCTTCATTCTAATTATCCACCCGCCCCCACATATTATTTTATCTGATATATAGGCTATATGCAAACCCAACCCGCACCCGATCAACACTTTAATAATTTTAATTCTTTTTTTTAAACATGATGATAGGTCACTGTGGATCGTTCGTTATTACAGCAGATTTAGCTTTTACATATACAGTAAAAAAAGATAACAAAAATGGTGCCACTTCAGCCTAAACAGCAGCTATGTTATGTTTACTTGGCCTTTTCATTGCACTGTGCAAAAACAGAATAGCATCAAGCCTACTGTGCCTAGATTGGGGCTGCACTAAATGAGAGTTTGCACGCACAGCTTGTTGCAGGAATGCACAAGCTTCTCCTTGCAAGGCACTGCAGTCGTGTAAATAAGTGATCTTGTTTCTCTCAGAATGATAGCAGATTTTCCTCTGATTACTCCTCTAACTGAAAGTTTGCACAGTACTCTTGCACTTCATCCAATATTTTGGGCGTCTCTCTCATCTTCACATTCTGCAAAGTCCACTCTCTACTTTTTTGCTGGTCAACTGCTATGACCACCTGTAATTAATCATAATGTTTTTTTTTTTACCCGACCCGCCCGGCCCGTAAATCACTACTCCCTGCATACTGGATGATAGTTCATTTTTACATTTTTTGCTGCTGTGTGACATCTCATGTGACATCATGCTCAGGCTTTTAGTTTGGTGTATAAACAATTGTTTTGGTTGGTTGGTATTTATTTTATTCTATTTTATCTAATTATTATTTTTTTATATATAAATGTATCTGAGGGTCAATAATTGTTACAATCATTTAGATCCTTGTTTACTTCGCTCTCTCTCTATGTTAAAATGTGTAAAATTTGTACATTTTTGAAAATTTCTTATAAATAAAAAGAAACCAGCTGAAGTTAGAAGTAATGGCACAACTGATAAGTGATCAAGTGGTGAATGTCAATCCACCACTTATACTTTTCAAAGAGTGGATAAAAGAATGGAAGATTGGGTTTAAGTCAGCTATGAAAATGACTAAAGCATTCACTGTAAAGTCTGTGGGACGAAGTTTGCAGGTAACAGCGTTTGCCACATCTACACAATATATAAACGTCAGAGGTTTTGTTTAATACTTAATTTCATTGTCAAGATGCTGTCAGCCATGCAAGTGGCATTTATATGTAAAATGTAACACTAGCTATGTTTCCATCCAAAAATCGGAATAAACTTTATGCGCAAAACTGAATTATTGCATAAAAGACGTGTGAATAAAGCAGTGTTTCCATCCAAACAGTCAAACGAACAAAATCATCACTTCCTAATTATCTGGTGCCAAATATCAACAGTAAAAATTGAATTTGCTGTCGTAGGAAAAGCTGAGTGAATCTTTTTTTCATTTAATAAATGACTTGCGCCTCAAAAGGCAGTCCTGACACGCAGTGAACGCGTGGTTGCGTTTGAAGACGTGAGATGCGGAGCACAGACGCTCTTGATTCTGGAGGTCATTAATGATATAATAACACTAATACTGAAACGGTAAAGGCATTTTATAGTGACCAAAACAACATTTTAAATGTTTTACTGCGTTTTGCCTGCTGGTTTGTCCATTCTCTTTTTTATCATCACATGATCGCTTATAACAAAATCACATGACCTTTTTTAATGCACATACTGGAATTTGTTCGGTAAATGTGTTTCCATCGCAGTTTATGCACATCTTTTCTTATCGAATAAAAAGTTTATCCTACTCAGTTATGCGCATACGTTTTTATTGGCATTTTCAAAATTGATGTGCATCTTGGCGTTTCCATCAACCGTTTTTTATGCGCATATCCAAAATGCGCATAAAAATAAGTGGATGGAAACATAGCTACTGTGTACACCATCACAAAAGGGCTTGCATTCACTAAAATGAAAGTAATATTGCTGCTCATGAAAAGACCGTTATTGCTATTAGGACGACTTATGCAAATAATAAGTATTATGTCAATAGCATCTGTGCAATATCAAACACCACTCGTGAGAACAGCACAGTTATTATCGTTAACCAAGTTTTATGCATGTCAAGCCGGTGGGAGCATGCATATTTAGTTTTGATTAGTGTTGATTTCAGTTAGTGTTGAATGCAATAAATCTTTTAATATAAAGCGTGTAGTAACGCTGCTCATACTTGGTAGGTGCAACTAAATTTTGAAAGTTAGGAGCACCAGTGCTACGGAGAAAAATGGTTCATTTCGAGCCTTGCGTTGAATGAAAATTGTATCAACTCATGCAAGAACGTGGTGACAAGTAACAGTTAAAATGTGTTTCTGTCATTGCATTTCTAAATGAGACGTTTAAACAAATAATTCAGAACAATGTCTATAAGAGTAATTGAAAAGTTCAGAAACGCAGGTTTTGGAATGAATTGATTTCATAAGCGAGTAATTGAAGCATTCACTAAATAAAAAAATGGACTACATGTGTTTTTTGGAATGAATTTTATTCAATTTTATTATTGACTATTCAAAATTGTGGGAGTCACTATTTTATTTGTGAATTCTTAATTCAAGATGAATCCGTTTCAGTAGATAATAGGGTGATAAACATATGGTAACAGTTGGTATTAGATCAATAAAAACTGTTAATCCTGTTTCTCTAGGTGTGTGTGTGTGTGTGTGTGTGTGTTCAAATAGCAAAATATGGATTTCTGTTGGTCAGTGCAGCAAAGCCATGTAACCATGTTGGAAATGTTCTCACTCATTAGAATCCTGTTGAAATGACTGCGTTTTAGCAGTGAAAATGATCTAGCAATGCTAAATGTTACTGCATTTTATAGAGATAAAACCATTGGAACGATCTAGCTTTGAGCAAAGAGAACAAAATGAATATGCAAAGCATGGCATGCGAAGAGTTAACAGGAACTGGAATGTGTCTGTTTATGTGGTGGAGAAGGAGAGAGATAGCAGTAGCAAACAGCCAGGCCTATCAAAAGCCACAGGCTCCTTTAAACTCTATCTTCATTCTCCTCTCTCGGTTTCTCTTGCGCTCTCTCTCTTTCGCTCCCTGGCCGGGCGAGTGATTGACGGCCTGAGGGTTTTAATGGGCACCAGAGAGCGGGAGAGCCAAGGTCTGAGTTGTCATGGCAACAAGCCGATTGGGCCCTCTGCCGCTCTACCTGAGTGCAGCAGAGTCACACTGTATGTCTGTATGTGTGTGTGCGAGCTACCAATGACTCCTGTTCCCACTGATGGGCCGCTGGTCATTCTTCTTTTTGCGTTAATCAAAGTATTCATCCACTCTCCTTCTGCTTTTTCACTCGTTCATGTGCCTTGCTAATAGAGCTGGAGCCATTGTGCTGGTAAAACCTACACCAGCCGTTGTGTAAACAAAATCTCACTGGCCCGATCTGTCACACGGCCCCTCCTTCTTCTTAACCAAACACACTCGCCAATCCCTCCACAGCATGCAAACACGCCGCCCGGCCGTACCTCACCTGTTATCTGCCCAGCGCCAGCCTCAGGCCCCTCTTTCTTCCCTCGTTTATGAGAAAGTGCGTCCTTGTATATAGATTACATGTAAATCTGGGGGTTTCTGTGGTAGATTTGTCACGTTTGTGACAATGTCTTAAAGGGATAATTCATCTGAGAATGAAAACTCCTGTCAGATACTTCCCTTCATTAAGTTCCAAACCTGTTAGTTCCTTGAAACTCAAATGGATGAGTTTAAATTTAAGTTCATGTCATTATTTTTCATAAATGTAAGCATATAGTAGCTGTCAATACTGTCTTCTGAAGCTATATTAAAGGAGTAGTTCACTCAAAAATGAAAATTACCCCATCATTTACTCGCCCTCAAGCAATCCTTGGTGTATATGACTTTTTCCCGTCAGACGAACACAGTCGGAGTAGTTTTAAATGTTATCCTGCTCTTCCATGCTTTGTAATGTTGTTGGATAGTGGCTTTTATTTTGAAGCTTCCAAAAGCACATAAATCTGTTGCCAAACTAACACATAACGCCACCAGGGTGTTTTTAAAACAGAAAGAATTGTCATTTTATAAACTGCGATCACTGACTTCCAGTGGCAGCCGAATGCACATTATGCGACTGACATATACGATGTCAATGAGAATGAATCAGCTTTGAAAAGTCTGAAGAATTGCAGCACGTGTCCATAGAGTGGAGGAACTATGACGTCACCTTGTAGGCTACTCGGCCGCTACCATAAAACTTGGATATTGATTTTCCTATAGGCTTTACGAAGATTGCAAATAATAAGCTCTTCAAACACAGTTCATTACACTTACATGCTTTGTATAACTGGATAATCCTCACACGTAAATATCACTTTTATCACTTTTGGATCTTAAATGCAAACGCAAGAACTGAAAAGCTAACATAAGGCTATAAACAGACTACAGTGCATTCGCCTGTGACGTCAGCACCTCTCTTCTACAGACAACTTTTCAAGCTAATTTTTCGAAAATATGATCCATGACAAAGATTTACTCTCTCGGTTTATTATATTACAATCCACGCTATATATTATAAACAAATACAAATACGCAAAAACACATCTGTATAGACCTACGTGCCTTTTGGATAGTACGGTTGTAAAAGTTTTAAAACTGTATTTATAAATGTTGCTACATACAGTAGTATTATCATAAGACTTAAATAAGTGTATCGCTCGTGTGCATATAGCCTGCTTACCTTAGTAGTTGATGACAGAAATGAGGCGTGAGGGACAGGTCTATATGCCTGCAAGTTCCATCATAGACACAGAGCAACATTCAATATTCTTTTTGTTTGTCACAAAGTACAGCGAAAAGCAGTGCATACAGTCACATATGCTTTACATTTTAAGGAAGAGTGTAAATATTGCAGTTATGTCCAGATGAAGAAAAAAACTGAAAAGTCAATTGATCACGTTAAAATGAAAGTTAGTCATACTGGAAAGAAATCCACAAATTAGTTCGGAAGATTATTGGTAAACCTTTTGTCTATCTCGTTATTTATCTTCTAAGTTGCAAAAAACGCTTTCCTTATTTAGATTTTTTTTTATCTTGTTTCTAGTCCAAATATCTAGAAATTCTTAAATCAAGAAACATTTTCTAGACAAGCAAAACTCATTGACTTGATTTAAGAAATAATATGCCAAAATTAAGTGAGTTTTTCCTTAAAACAAGCAAAATAATCTGCCAGTGGAATGAGCAAAATAATCTTATGTCGAAAGAAAAAAAAACAAGATTATTTTGCTTTACCCCATCGGCAGATTATTTTGCTCGTTTTAAGAAAAAACTCACTTAATTTTGGTACATATTCCTTAAATCAAGACAATATGTTTTGCTTGTCAAGAAAATGCTTCTTGATTTAAGAATTTTTAGATATTTGGACTAGAAACAAGATAAAAAATCTAAGTAAGAAAAGCATTTTTTGCAGTGCGCTCCACACATTAGTCATGGTCTAGAATCTGTGTTACACTTTTGTACGTATCTAGCAAGAAAAAATTCTTCTGTTGTGATCTTCTCCTAACATTCCTTCGGCCAATATGTGGATAAATCAGATTGCCATTTTCTTACCCTTAGAAAAACTGACTTATGACTTGCATCAGAAATCATAGGATTTCCGGCATATCTGGAATCCTCTTTGGGAGTTTTTGGAGAATGTATCTTGAAAATTAGAAAAGTACTACAAACTATAAAATACTATTTATGAAAATACTTAAATAACAGACAAACCCAAATGTCCAACGCAAGCGGGCTGCGTTTCAGATTAGTTCAGCTCGATTATGTATAATGTCTCTGACATCACCTATAGTCCCATTTAGCAACTTGATAGCAATCGTCTTTTTAAAGAAGCGTAACCGATTTAAAAAATCAAGAGTGGGATGTGACTGATGTGTTTTATGTCGTAGAAAAAACATGAAAGTATCTAGAGTTTGGAAACGGAAATGGAAACAGTTGGTGTGGATGCTGGAATGAGTGCCCAAACAAATGTTACTCATATTTGTCTGTGGACCTACAGGTGGAGCTGTCTATCTTGTTGGCATTTCTGAGATTTATGCAATCTCGAATAATACGCGTTTGCTACTACATATGTGTGAGCACTAAAGACAAAGAGACTCATGTTCCTGTGTACATTGGTGCATGGAACGGTGCCCTTTGCCCTCTCAGGGTCAGCAGTGAGTGTCTGGGCTATTAAGGTCAGCGGCACTGAGGCGGTTTACCCTCCTCCACTCAGATGAGAGCAAGGGATCTGATTACAGGTTGGAGGAGGGGGTGCTGGGTCACGTGTAATCCCTGTCTACCCCTTCTTTACCATCATGGGAAAGACATGGCTGAGTTTGGCTTTGTCTGGGGTGTTGGGAGGCACTCACATGCTTGATGAGAGATTCTACATTCTACATATTAGGGAATTGTTTTTGTGACAGGTGGAAATGAGTGTTTTTGTGTTATTTATTTTTGCGTTTATTCTGTTTCAGAGTGCGGCAGCAGCTCCCAGTCCTGTGATGGGCAACATGCCGCCCAACGATGGCATGCCAGGTGGACCCATGCCTCCCGGTTTCTTTCAAGTAAGAGCTACTCTCTCCTCCCCCATCTTTCTATTCAACCTCTTGCTTTAACCCTGTGCGTTAAGCTTTTACCATTTTTCTGTCCCTCATCCCACCCCTCCTTTCTCTAACCCCCTTTAGTTCTTCTAATCCCCGTCCAGATGTTTCTTTCCTGCTATCTCTCCCTTTTCGTATTTCCATTCATTTCCATTTTATGTGTCTAAATTTGTAGTTCAGTACAGTAGCAACTCACACTGACACAAACAGAGAGTTGTGGCCCCTGATCTGAGATCAGTATGAATGCCTCGACAGTTTAATCCCCAAGGCCAAAATGGGTAAAACATGCAAGCTTGGTTGTAGCTCTTTGGCAACACATATCTAACAACATATCTCTGTATTTAAATTCAGGGCTGGGAATTGGGGGAATGCTTAGGGGCATGGTTCCCAAAGTCAAGGTGCCTGTGGGAGTTCCTACGCCTAGGTGATATTTATTGCAGTATTTATAGTCAAATACTGGTTTATAGCAAATACGCTAGTCACCTTTCTAAATAAACACACACTACCTTAAAACATGGTAAAAATTGTACTCCAAGCATTTTTTTCATTATGTGTACAACTTGTGTCCAATGATCAGATGGAGTATCTGATAAGAGTGTATAGAAAGTGTATAGCAAGACTCATCAGATCAGCCGATCTGAATTAGTGGACTTACAGAATTTAAGATTAGATGAAGCATCAGGCAGTGCAGATAGAGTATGCTGTGGAGTATATATATAACAAGATTCTTTAGATAAAATCTGATAAAGTGACTTTAAAATCAAACAACATACAAAGCATCTGATAGAGTAGATAAAAGATCAGATAGAGCAGCAGATAAGAGGATCCAGCATGTCGATACATGATTGAAAAGTATATATATATATATATATATATATATAATTTTCATCTATCGACATATTGGATCCTCTTATCTGCTGCTCTGTCTTATCTTTCATCTACTCTATCAGATGCTTTGCATGTTCGATTTTACTCCACGGCGTGCTCTATCTGCACTGCCTAATGCTTCATCAGAGCTAAAGTCCTGCAGACGTCCGACACTTCTCTAACACCTTGTTTAGCTGGTTCAGGTGATTAACAGGGTTGGAGACTCCTGATAAAGTACTTAAATATTTAGTCAGATAGAATAATGGATAGGACATCTTATAGAATGTCTGCAACATTAAGGCCTGGTTTCACAGACAGGGCTTAAGGCTGATTTATACTTCTGCATCAAGCGCACACGTATGGTCCGGTGTAGCTGACGGCATCACTGACACGCACCTCTCAATAAGTATAACTACATGTCGCAACGACGCGTAGCACAAACTCTGTGATTGTTCGACTTGGTAGCTGTGACAAGTGTGGGCGGTGCTGAGAGGCGTAAGCCCGATGGAGAGAGTGTTTACAAATGTCGAACCTTGTGAAGGAGCTCCAGATGGAAACTTTAGTTTTGTATTTACCTAATGATTAAAGTTGTTGCACAACCGCTGGTTCCCGCCTCTGAATAAGCAAGTTTTAGCCACGTGTCCATTAAGGTAGTGTTCAGAAAAAGCAAACACCCCTGAAGAAACTCGACACAGAGGAACATAAAAACCCGCTGCCAGCTAGCGTTTCGGAAGTGTTATTGCAGAGCAAACCAAACAGCGTGCAGAAGTATAAATGCACGGCTACGCACAAGGCAGGTGCCGTGGGTCACGCGATCACTCGACACAGAAATAGATTGCTTTGCCTATTCATGCCAAAGTCCCGTGGAAAAAGTGATTGACAGGTGGTAATTTGTGTGTAACTTTATTTCTAATTTAGTTATAATTTAGTTATAAGTAAAACAAAGACCATGCGGGTCAGGTAGTTGAAATTGTAGGCTACAAATAATTAATTTATTATGAATTAAATCATTATTCATAAATAATTAATTGACTGCTGCCTATGACGACAATGCCATCGTCCATCGGGATGTTTCACATTAGACATTGTACGATGCCAAATTGGTTGACATCGCCCAACCCTAAGTCAGATATTAGTAGATATTAACAAATAGCTCAGATAAATTATTTGATTGAGTGTATAAAATATCAGTGTTTTAGGCCCAATCCCAATTCTACCCCTCTTTAGCTTGAAGGCGTAGGGCTAAGGGGAAGGGCTAGATAGCCGTCGAAACCACATTTGAAACCAAAGGGTACCAAAATTTCCCAGAATACACCCTCTACAACGGCAGCATGGCTACACACAGAAGTAAGGAGATTCACAAACAAGCATATGTTTTAATACTTTCGTAACGTCCTTCATGTTTTACTGTCATGCTTTAAAAAAAAGCTAAAATAAAAAAAACTTTTTAATCCTGAAATAATCCATAATAACTCCTGTATAGCTGTATACCCACAACACACTTTCACATCTGATACTCAAATACCCTGTCAGAAAGTCTAGCGGCTGGGAATGACAATCCCATTTCTCAGGGGTAAATTTTGAAGCCCTTCCCCTTCACACTCTGTTTCAAGGGCCAAGGGGAAGGGGTACAAAAATAGAATTGGGTTTGGACCTTAGAACAAAAACCCATGAATGACATGGTGAATTTACGTGATTGTAAAATTTTGCTGCTAACAGTGCATGCAAAGCTTCCATTTCTGTGTCCATGTTATTATTTATAGGTCATTAGGGCTGGTCTGTCATCTACCGGTAGCATTATGGTCATGTGATAGGGGCTTGACGAATAAGGGAAGCATACACAATGACCCAAAGACCTAATCAGGGAACGAATGTCGACGCCAATGCCTTTGTTTTCAGATGTCTCCATTTGCTTCCTCAACACTGACACAGAGCACCCGCATTTCCAAATCGAAGGCATAACTGTAGCAGTTGTTATTTGTTTTACCTCTATAATGCATTTGTGTAAACGGGACCTGAACATGTAGTAGAACATCAGGGCAGATTGAAGATTGCATATAGTGCCAGATAGAGCATCCTGTAGAATGCATAGAATGTCATACGTTTAGATAGAACAGTTGTGTCCAAACTCGGTCCTGGAGGGCCTGGTGTCCTGCTGAGTTTAGCTCCAACTTGCTTCAACACATCGGCCAGGACTTTTCTAGTATATCTAGTAAGAGCTTGATTAGCTGGTTCAGGTGTGTTTGATTAGGGTTAGAGCTAAACTCTCCAGGACACTGGCCCTCTAGGACCGAGTTTGGACACCCCTGAGATAGAACATCCTTCATGCTAGTAGAACATAGAGTATAATACCAGATAAGAGTGCAAGAAGGAAATTTTGATTCAAATGTTGCAGATTGTCAGGTAGAACAGCTGAAAGAGCATCCCATAGAGCAGCAGATGCTGAGATAAGCATCAGGTAGAGTGCCACATGGGTTGGCAGATAGAGCACTGACATGGATTTTGAGTTGAGGAGGAGAGTGTTAATGTTGTATGAGCCATGTTCAGAGCAGGGAGCGATCTGACTGTTGCGTGAGTGACATTGCATTCTATAAATAGTGCCTGTGTGCATAAGAGCGAGAGAGAAAGAGAGAGAAACTAAGAAAGGGAGGAAGAGGGAGGACTTTGTGCTCCACTGCAGTAATTCCCTCTTGGTAGCAGCCCAGGGCATGGCAGAAGAGAGGCATGGAGAGAGTGAAGACAGAAAATGAAAGAGGAAGGAAGAGAGAGATGGCAATGAGGCAACAATTGCAAGAAAACAGGCTCTTCAAGGCCCACGTGCATTCCATGTATGCTTCCCTATTCCACGCGCCCAGTTGCTGTGGTCTGGTGACACCAATTATATCTTGGCATATATCCTAGTGGCCAGTATATCACTCTTTCACACCTCTCAAGAGCTAACTACTGCTCCCTCCCACTCTCGTCAGCTGCGGCTGCTGGACACAGTTGTGTTAATAATTGGAGCTGCTCTTTTTGTAGCTGTTTTTAATAGGATTGCGATTGAAACGAGTTGTAATTTGTGCTGATTCTGCAGAGAGATTCAAAAATTTGTTGTATCCAAAAGCACCTCCTATCCATGTCTTTCAGTTTATTGATGATCTTTCTATTGATTAAAAAAAAAAATCTGTGATTAAGCAACAGAATCTGAATGGCAGTTATTCTTTAGTTGTTCCTGGAACAGCACTTCTGTTCAAAAACGTCTTCTGTCTTGAACATATACCTACCCCTAAACCTAACCTCAACAATAAATAACCCTTAAAATCAGGGGTTAAGAATTTGAGTAGAAGCTCCTAGCTCTTGTTTTAAGCCTAAACTTGACATCAATTGTAAATATATTCCTCAGATGGTTTAAAATGTTTATCCAGGAACATGTTCTACTTGGTGAAATTATGTTTCACCCAATTTCATGTCCAACAAAAGCAGGAGTAAGTACTGGTACTCGAGTGAACGGTACTCTGTTGCAGTTGAACAGAAAAAGCATTTTGGTAGTTGAGCTATGCAGCCAAAGCATGCATGCCTGAGCCTCTGTTTGTCTCCAGCACAGCTCCAGATGCAGCGGGGATAATTAGCACATGCAACCGCAGTAGCTGCCATGTGATCAGCGCAGTCCTGCGAGACAGGGACAAAGGTGAAGAGGGCTAAACGCTTCCGTACACCCTCTCTCCAGACTCTCCTAATCTGTACCTCACAGGCCCAGACTCCCAGCAACCTCCTGCAGAGAGACGAACAAAGTTTAGGGAGACAAACACAAAGCATGCTTGTTGGCGTCTGGCCCGGATCTTGGAAATTGCGTATGATTTCTTCCTTTTTTTTATACCCCCCCATTGCATGGGTCGCGTCTTCAATAATCTTCACGTTGAAACTCCACTGCACCAGCTCCTCTTGGGAGGACCAACTAGCAAGAGGGAGGCAGGGAGGGAACTAAGTCAAGAAGTGGAAAAAAAAGAGAAATAGTTTTAAGTTTAGCTGGAAACATCTAAAATGGATGGGTTTGTTTTGAGGGAAGAAGGTGGGAGAATTTCATCAGCCTGTCTTCCACAAAAAAATCCACCTGAAAACCAACAGAACTCTGAGAAAAGTGAAAGACTGGCAGACTCTGGAGGGGGAGAGTTCCATCAAGGTTAAAAGGACTGAAGGATCTTGTTCTGACTTGTTGCAAGGTGCAGGAGTCTTGGGACATTGAAATAGGTCCAGCACTGTACAGTGTTGTAGTCCTGTTGGAGCAGAAATGCCCCCCTTACTCGAGTATATCTAAATCACTGTATATTTTGAGTGACTTTTTTTATTGATACGCTTTGGCTCTACAGATTTACAAATTCCTTGTTTGTGCACATTTTTTGTACAAAAATGTAAATAATTAATTGTTTGCATAATTTGGGGGGGAATTTAAAGTTAAAGGGCCTCTCTGATGTGAGCAGCCTTGCAAGATTTCTTGTTATCAGAAAGCCCTAGTTGTCAAAAATGTCATCTAGACCTAGAATGGTATCACGTTGCATTTATCGTCTCGCTTTGTGACAGATTCTGTGACAGCTGCACTTATCAGAATAATTACTTCCAAGACTACTGAAGAACATCCTTCTGAAATGGCACACTCTCAAAAACACCAATTGCTTAATCCCTTGCCGTTTGCCAAAGAAATGGTCATAATTTTTTAGCAATGTACACAGAGGCAACAATGAAATATGCATCGTGTTGCTGCTCCAAGCTTTGTTTTGCTTGGTACTTTGTGTCCCGCCAGTCACTCTGCAAGTAGCGACACACTGCCCCCTTTTGGTTGGGAAGTAGCATTGCTTTCCTGAAGCATTTTGGACTGTGTGGTTGTTGCTGTCCTCTATGCCACTGTCCCGCTAGGAATACTTTGTGCCATTGCTTACTCTGCGGGAGGGGCTACTCTTGATAGGCTTGTAGTTTGGTGCCAAGCCGTTATCTCCTTAGCTGGGTAGAAAATGATTTTATTAATTGCTTCATTTAACACCCCCCCCCCCCCCTCCTCACCCAAGACACACGCACACAATCCAGCCCAAGTTATTCCTCAGTCACTCTCTACAGGGATGTGGTGCAGGAACAGGCATCTCGGTAAAGGCCATATGTCTCTCCTACTTACTCATAATGGTCTCAATTGAGAGACATGGAGGAGGCCTTGTGGTGGAGCCCTGTTATAGGGTTCAGCAGCTGCCTTGCCCTGTAGGAGATGCCCTTTGTTGGGCAATAAAGGGTGGATTTATTTCCAACATATACCACAGAAATCACCTTGTTTTTCTTAACCTAATCTTAGCCAGACTTTTTTGGTCAACCTACTTTAGCAAGAAAACAAATGAACAGCTTGTGTAAAGGTTTTAAAATACAATTTCTCAAACGTATGTTTTCTTTTATTTTAGGGCCCACCCGGGTCACAACCATCCCCACATGCACAGCCACCTCCACACAACCCCAACAATCCCATGATGGGGCCACACGGCCAGGTAAGAAACTTGTCCACCTGTTTTCTTGCTACTTTTTACTCTTAACCTGTGGTGTATGCACGTCCTGGGAGTAGATTAAAATTTCAGGAGCTCTTACTACTTTCCATTGACCTCTTCTATCATCAACTCTCTGTTCTTCTCTTTTTTTTTTGTTTGATTCATTCCCAAGACCTATATATTGATACAAAAGTTGCTTCTTGGGCTTGTTTTTGTACCATTTTCCTGCTTGCTAAACATAGTAGTGTGCAAAACGTCTTTTAAAATCGACTAGTCAGAAATTACTAGTAGACTAATCCTACTTAACTGTAAACCCCTATATGTATACAATTATCCAAAATGCTTCGCATCAGGTTTAAGGTGTGCAGTTCATTGCGTTCTCGAAGAGTTTAACCTGTTTACCTCTGCATGGTTTAATTGGGGGTTACCATGCTAATTAAAGTATGTCATAAATTTTATTTGCTATAATTTGAATACAAGAACAAATAAACAATCAGGCTCGCAATGAAAAATGTTGGATTTCTGGTTGACCATCACGACCGATCCCTAGATAGAGCACAAAGCATTACATTACCTCATTCTCTGTTCTCTCTGAAAACACAAACACGCACACACATATTCCTCGCTGACAGTGACGATGTTGCTAGATAAATAATGCAGGCCTCGGCCCAGCCCGTGAGGAGTGGAAGTTCATCTAGCCGGGACTCTGCAGACCTGGTCCCTCCCTACACCCTGCACTCAGTCCTTCATAGTCCATCAATATCCTATTAATAATGCAACACACACACACAAACACACACACACACAAACATGCTCTTGCGTTTACACATGCAGGGATAAACACAGGCACTCGAACACAAATACGCAAACACAAACACAGCCTTGCACAAACACAAACTTGCTGCAACTTGGAGCGAACAGAGCTGGAAACGAAGACTTTGAACAAGGAGCTCAATCCTAAAGTAGACTTACTACTACTAGATGTAATGAAACTTACTAAGATATTTTTTTTTATCAGTGCTTCGTTTTTGTACATTCCACTGGATGACTTCACCCACAGTGAAATCTTATTGGTTGAAAGTCCAACGCCACATATCTTTATATGAAACCTCAAATATGCTCTTATTGGCTGGGATTGTGTGGCGTCATGCAGTGGCTTTGCTTGGTGCTGATTAGACAAATTACTTGTTGCTGTAACTTGTCGCTTCCTGCCTGGCTTTCATTTTGTTTGTGTGCAAGTGGTCTTTCTGTTATACTGCTCCACCGTCTAACCTCGATCTATGTTTTTGGTGTAATATTTTGTTTAAAATAACAGATGTTTCCTTTATTAAACAAGCAGCCTCACCTTGTCAGTGTAGAGAGAACCTATGTTTATGAAATGATCTCTTCAAACACAAACTGATGGCATTTATCTAGCGTGATAGCTCCCCCTGCTGTTAAACATTGCACTGTGCATCTCAAAATCCAAACATTTTCTTTTAGTTTTAATTATAAGTCCATACACTGTTCTGTTTACATTTATCAATCACTTCTGGAGAGTTTAGTATAATCATCAGAGGTTTTGAACCAATGATTTTTTATTTATTGATGCAAGGATTTTGTATTTGTTTTGCAAGATTATTCTCGGCATACAAAGTAGTGGGATATTACACCCTTACTGTTGATTCAGTTCATACACTCTTTCTCCATAGCCTTTCATGTCTCCGCGGTACCCAGGTGGACCCCGCCCATCACTCCGCATGCCAAATCAGGTACTAGCTCCTCCCACCAACCCCTCTTTTTTTCATTTTGCTTCCTCATTTCTCTGCTTGGCATTTGTAACCTGCTCTTTTTCTTTTCAGCCTCCTGTTGGAGTCCCGGGGTCACAGCCACTCCTGCCAAACAGTTTGGACCCCACCAGACCGCAAGGTAGCGCACCATTGACTGTTACAACCAACTCTGTTTGGAGAGATCTATTATGGAAGAGCTCCTATCGCTCAAGCATTATTAAAATGATTGTTTTTCCTTTACTCCATCAGGACATCCAAACATGAGCGGCCCAATGAGGATGAATCCACCCAGAGGAATGGGAGGCATGGGCCCACAGGTTAGCTGTTGATCAAACAGTTTAATTAGGAATACTAAAAAAGGACGTAACCATTGAAAATATGGAAATAAGTCTAATTAGATTTTTAATAATCCATGTAATCCAAGATTAAAGAAAAATATATTATTTATTGTGTATTATTTAAGGTGTTATTCTTATTTTAGTTATTAACAATATTGTTACTACATAGTTCATATACATTTTTTTCAAATTAAAAAGCAACCGAATTAGAGAACTAGTCGTTTTATAGAATAAATATAGTGATTTATTGTATATTTTAAAATCAAATCTAAATTTAAAGAAGTGAATTGGAAAGTAAATAAATTACTTATAAATGTTATTTATTATTTGTAATATTAGTATGCATATAAGCAGAACAAATATCACCATTAATAAAAATATAAATAATATACAGTGCTCAGCATAATTGAGTACACCCCATTTTTAAAATGAATATTTGTATCCATTTCTCAGTGAATATAGGCAATGTATTTTGGTGCATTTAAACAAAACAGATTTATTAAACAGATATATTTATTAAAATAATATTTTAGTCACCAAACATATTTAGAAATTGAAAGATAATACAATTAAATTCAAGCTAAATATCACAACAACAAAAAAATACAACCTTCAAAATTTAAACTACATTTTTTTTTTTTTTGCTTATCTTGATTTTTCCTTTTTTTATTTGTATTTAATATTTTTCCCTAACATAAATTTGGGTGTACAAATCTTTGGGTGTTATCATAAGTTATCTTATTAGATAAGCTCCAGATTTGGCTTCAGTACTGACGAATCTAATGTATATGGACAAATATAATATTGTATAGTTTCCTATTAAAAATATCAATTTAAAAGATGGATTTATTAGGGGTGTACTTATATATGCTGAGCACTGTAAATAACATTTCTATTCATATATGTGGGTATGTGTGTGTACAGTGGATGACACTTTAAAAGGACCATTACTACCGCGGCACTAAGGGACTAAGAACTTTTTTTAAACTTTTTTTTTTTTTTTTACTTTTTTTTATTCTTTATTATTTGCTATATATTAGTATGAATATAAACAAAACAAATATCACAATTAATAAAAATGTAAATAATATATATAAAACGTCTATTAGGCATGGGCTGGTATAAGATTCTGACGGTATGATAACCTTGGATAAAAATATCACGCTTTCACGGTTTCACAGTATAGTGCTCACTGCCGTAAAATATATTCTTTTTGAATGTCTGGGTAAAAAACAACAACTTTTCTTTTCCCCTTTAAAAACAATATATTTTATTTTGTGAAAGATTTATAATATCTTGGAGCAGTAAACATGTCAGGCTAAATAATTCAAATGAATCATTGATTCTGCTGTCTTCATTAGTTTAAAAATCACAGATTTCTTTACAATTATTCAGCTTTTCTGCTGGAGATACTGTATAGATACTGTAAAAACAAAACAAAAAAAACAAACAAAAAAAACAACATACCTTAGGAATGGTATTACAGAAAATGTTGGCGGTTTAAAAACCTTGACTTTTCCAAACCGCGTTATACCTTGAAAACGGTTATCGTCCCATGCCTAACGTCTATTCATTTATATGGGTATATGTGTGTGCAATGGGTACAATTTCAAAAGGACCATTACCGCCGCAAGTGGCGCAGCCGCAGCACTAAGGGACTGAGACAAGATGCAAACTGACAGAAATTTACAGTAGCTGTAAATACCCTGCTACTTGTAAATGAAGATGAAATAACAAAACAAAGCATTATATTTCCTTTAATAATCATTAAAAACTTTCATTCATTCATTTTCTTTTCGGCCTGGTCCCTTTATTATTTTGGGGTCACCACATCGAAATGAACCACCAACTTATCCGTTTTTTTACGCAATGGATCCAGCCGCAACCCATCTCTGGGAAACATCCTCACACACTCATACACTACGGACAATTTAGCCAACCCAATTCACCTGTACCGCATGTCTTTGGACTGTGGGGGAAACCGGAGCACCCGGAGGAAACCTACGTGAACACAGGGAGAACATGCAAACTCCACTCAGAAACGCTAACTGAGGCTCGAACCAGTGACCTTCTTGCTGTGAGGTGACAGCACTACCTACTGCGCCACTGCGTTGCCTCATTAAAAACTTGTTAAGCTTTATTGTCATTGTAATTTTTGTTTTGTATGTATATGTAAATAATCTATATATGTCTATAGTCTAAAATAAGTATAATATATGAGTATATTAATTGTTATATTTCTTTATTAAGAATTTTAGCTTATTTAATTTATAAATAAGCAAGTTGTGAAAATTGTAGAAATTCTATAATTGTACTGTAAAACTATTTATATTAGACTAGATACTGAATTAGCATTTAAAGTTGAACAAAAGAAATCATAACGTACATACACTGGCATGACATTTTTCATATCTCTACTTTTTTAGAACTATGGTGGTGGAATGAGGCCTCCTCCGAACTCTCTCGGCGGTCCAGGAATGCCTGGCATGAACATGTGAGTTTATGACAACTCTATAAAACACACACTCTGTCTATACCACTCTTATACGCAAACTAATGATTCTTCTTGTGTTTTCAGGGGTCCCGGAGGTCGAGGGCCTTGGCCGAACCCAAACCCAAACTCAGTGAGTGACCCTTCTAAACATTTCAATTTCCCAGGAATTCTGAGAACCAGGTTTCATAATGTCTCTTCTGTCCCACAGATAGCATACTCGTCTTCATCACCAGGAAACTATGTGGTGAGTGTCGCGATCAAGATTATATCTGACCGTCTTGCTCTGTTCTTTGTGAGTAATCATTTTTATGCTCATCTCGCAGGGGCCTCCAGGAGGTGGCGGACCTCCAGGAACTCCCATCATGCCAAGCCCAGGAGGTCAGTTCCAGTTCATCTGATCCACTGGATTTTATCTGGAATTTTTATATCAGTTGTTCTTTTATTGAAAGTTCATAACAATAGAAATGACCTCAGTGACTGGAAATGAGCTGCAAATTGAAAGCTTTTGTTTTTTGGAGAAGCGTCCTGCAAATAGAATTAAAGGCCTGTTTGCCTTTCAGGGATAAAGCTTAAAAATCGTTCTAAATTAAATAACAAAAGATGAAAGCTATAACAGAGATGGCCCAGCAGAACGATATGTGAAATCACTTCTGATTCGCAGTCGAAGAGCTTGAGGTTTTAGACTTACAATACAGACCCTCCAGGATGCTTTTCTGATTTTTATAGACTAAAGTTACCAGTTTTCCTCAAAAATATACAGCGACAACAATCGCATTATTATCTTTTTTTACTTAAAGGTCCCGTGAAGTGCTTTGAAATGTGCATTTTTATTCAATGTTTGATGTAATCTCAACCGAAACATGAAGAGAGGCTAGGACATAGTGTAGCTCCTCCCCTTTTTAAAAAACGCAGCCAATATTGTTTTGTTTTATCACCGCTCGGCCAATGGTTGAGCTCAAGAATATCAAATGAGAAGCGTCTTGAAGGGGCCCTGGCATGTCAGATACTAGAGAGCATTTGATTGGTCAGAAGATTGGATGAGAAACTGAAGTAACGTGAAGTGACGTGAAAAAAATCGTTGATGCATTTAGGTGGAAATTACCAAGATGTCCTCACTGCAGCCCTCAGCTTGATTACATAGGCGATCGTCAACTATGTAGCGGACCTTGTACCGCCCACTAAGGTAACGCCAATGCTACTGTGACGGTTGGGTTTAGGGTAGGGGGAGCTGTAGGCGATTGTTCTTGTACCGCCCACTAGGGGTAACGCCCATGCTACTGTGACGTTGAGGTTTAGGGTAGGGGGAAGTGTAGGCAATTGTCAACTATGTAGCAGACCTGGTCAACTACATCATCAAGCTACGACTGCAGTGCGGACTGTCTTGAAATTACATATTGCAAGCTTTACATATTTATGTCAGTTTTATATCTCCTAAATGCTAATTTTGTCACTGTTTTGGTGCGCATTAGCTTATAGATATCCTAAAAACTAACATTATCAATACTAACATCTAAATACATACTTTTTATTTCATGGGACCTTTAAAATAACATAAAGCTCAATGTTTAAATCTCAATGTTTATCAAATCAAGGACTCTGAAAAAAGGTAAACGAAACATTGTTAAAATCATTTCTACATTTCATGCAAATCATGCTAAAAATATTTAAATCAAAATACGATATGACAGTTGTTTTTAAGCATTTTTATGTTATACTATCCTACTAAGTGAAGTATATTTATCAACTAATTCCGAATCATGTGCTTATAATTGACCACAGCCGGTCCCGTATTAGCTAATACATGGTCCTCCAATGAGATGATTCCTAAGTCACTACTAGTCTTCATTCCACAGACATCTTCATCTGGAAGAACCCCCCCTTTACTCCCCTTCTTCTCCCCTTTACCTAGATTGGGAAGCACGGCAGCCCAGTGGTTAACACTGTTGCCCTACAGCAAGAACACCATCGGCACTGATCATACGTAAACTGACTAAGCCAAATGAGCATCATAGTCTAGCTCCCAGCATCAGTATATTTCCTTCTTAAAGCAGTTCACATTTAGCCACATCAGCAGAGTTTTTGAGACCTACCTGGGCTAAATAACCCCTCACACCCTGCGAACAGGAGGGAGCCCTGGGCTCAAGGACACCTTGAGCTCAGGGCTCTGTCCCGGAACAGCATGCCAAACAAGCTTATTATAAATCATCAGCTAAGTGTAAACTGAAACAGATTATTGGGAGATTTAGGTAACATGCTATATATTCAACTACAGTTGAAGTCAGAATTATTAGCCCCCTGGATTATTTTTTTCCCCATTTTCTGAAGAGAGAAGATTTTTTCAACACATTTCTAAACATAATAGCTTTAATAACTTATCTCTAATAACTGATTTATTTTATCTTTGCCATGATGACAGTAAATAATATTTTACTAGATATTTTTCAAGACACTTTTATACAGCTTAAAGTGACATTTAAAGGCTTAACTAGGTTAATTAGGTTAACTAGACGGGTTAGTGTAATTAGGCAAGTTATTGTATAATAATAGTTTGTTTTGTAGACTATCGCAAAAAAAATAGCTTAAAGGCGCTAATAATATTGACCTTAAAATGGTTCTTAAAAAAATGTAAACTGCTTTTATTCTAGCTGAAATAAAACAAATAAGACTTTTTTAGAACGAAAAAATATTATCCGAAATACTGTGAAAATTTCCTTGCTCTGTTAAACATCATTTGGGAAAAATTAAAAAAAAAATAAATAAAATTCAAAGCCCCCCCTAATAATTTTGACTTCAACTGTATATATATATATATATATATATATGCATGCTATTCAAGTATAACGCACTTAAGGCTGCCCAAAATCGAAAATAATTTTGAGCTGTTCTGAATTTTGCAGTATCTGCTTGATTTTGCTAATCAATTTTGGTCACAGTATCGTAACATTTAAACAGAATGTTATAATATGTTGGTGTGGGTACTAATATTGGTATAATCACTTTATAGTTCTCATTCATGGCGTGAAGTAATGTTGCCTGTTTTTTTTTTGTTTATATATTTATTTGTATTTTTTGTAGACTCAACGAATTCCAGTGAAAACATTTACACAATGATGAATCCGATTGGCCCTGGCGGCAACAGACCGAATGTAAGTTGATTACTTTTTACAGTCCTTCTGGTAATATAGATTTGTTTTGTTTTTTTGGAATGGAACTAAAAAGCTTTGTGATTCTGCAGTTCCCTATGGGGCCGGGGCCTGATGGGCCAATGGGGGGAATGGGAGCGATGGAGCCACATCATATGAATGGGTCTTTAGGTGAGACATCGCCATTTAAATAACTAATTGATTCAAAATAGTAAATGTTTTGATGATTGTCTTACCTCTGTCTGTGTTTGATTACAGGCTCAGGTGACATGGATGGGTTGCCAAAGGTAAGAGCTTTAATCTCTGTATATATGTGAATCAGTGTTTTTTGTGTGTGTGTGTGTGTGTGTGTGTGTGTGTGTGTGTGTGTGTGTGTGTGTGTGTGTGTGTGTGTGTGTGTGTGTGTGTGTAAAATATACTGGTATCATGTATTGTATGCGGCGGCACGGTGGCTCAGTGGTTAGCACTGACACCTTACCACAAGAAGGTCAATGGTTCGAGTCCCGGCTGGTCCAGTTGGCATTTCTGTGTGAGGTTTGCATGTTCTTCCCGTGTTTGCTTGGGTTTCCTCTGGGTGCTCTGGTTTCCCCACAGTTCAAAAACTGCATTATAAGTGAATTGAATAAACTAAATTGGCTGTAGTGTATGAATGTGCGTGTGAATTAATGTGTATGGGTGTTTCCCAGTACTGGTTTGCGGCTGGAAGGGCATATGCTGCATAATACATATGCTGGAATAGTTAGCGGTTCATTCCGCTGTGGCGACCTTTGAAATAGAGACTAAGCCAAAGAAAAATGAATGTATTATATTTAGGTTTTTGGTAAGTTTTGCTGGTCATTTTAATTAGTTTTATTTTTTAAATCATTTTAATTAGATTTGTATTTCATTTTTTAAATCTTTTGATTAGTTTCCAAGGCAGTATTTCATATATTGTTTTTTCTTTCAATGTTTATTTGTGATTTATTTCAGTTTTGTTTCAATTATAGACTGTTTTAATAGATTTAAATAGATTTACTTAATACATGTAACAATTCCTTAACAGTGCTGTAATTATCACATATTCTTTTTTATTTCGTTTGTGAAAAGTATAATATTGTTTTTTGATAGTACATTACATTTACAAGATCTATTTTATCTCATTTTATCTTCTAACATGTATAAGTAGAAATGTCTGACAGTCAAATCTAATAGAACTCTCCATTTTTATGATAACAATTTCAAATTCGGAACTTAACTTAAATTTGGCAACATTACAAACATTTTCCTTAGACTAAACTTTCATTTTTACACTTGTACTTTAACACGTCTGAGCTTAGTATTGTGTATCCCTAAGTTTTTAGACTAACTGTCATACGTCTGCATATCTAGAACTCTCCGAACAACATGGCAGGCATGAACAATCCCCCAGGGACTCCACGGGACGACGGGGAGATGGCAGGCAACTTTTTAAACCCATTCCAAAGTGAAAGTGTAAGTACACATCATCACACCGGCTCACTCTATAGCTGTCCTCCCCTGCTTTCCTAGACACAGCAGTAAAGACCTGTTCACACCAAGAACAATAATTAAAACAGTAACTATAATAGTATCCCTACCATCACACAATAACACTCTGTGAGGTTTTAGCACGGAATACCCCAAAAATCATTTACTGTCAAATATATCTCTGCTTTTTGATGTAAAAAACTTTGTTTTTTTTAATGTGTGTACCTTTACATGCAAATAAACTGCTGCTGCTCCTCGCCCCTTTTCAGAAGGAGGAGCATTGACTGATAGTCAGGAATGAGCTAAGATGGAGAATCTCACACAGCCAAACTGTCTGAAACTGTCAGCAGATGTTCAGCCTTATATGTTTGAATTCCCGACTGCGTTATACATAATACATGTGTTTATGAATTATGCAGATGGTGAGCATTTTGGAATAGAAGAATGGCATTTAGGAACATTTCAAAAATATAATGTGTAATTTTTCATTCTCCAGTAGATATTCACGGTTTATTTCAGCCTTAGACTTCACTATAATAAAATAGTGGCAGTTCCTGATGTGTCTTGTTCAGATCGTGATAATGTACAGTGGTCTGTCGTTATTCGTGGTTCTAAAAATAGCCTACAATAGGCGAAATCCACAAAGTATTCAGCTTAATTTTTTTACAATTTGTTATAGATGTTTTAAGGCTGTAAAACCCCTAACTATGCACTGTATACACTTTTTTTCAGACAGGCTTTACCATTTTCACATGTTTCTCTCTTGTTTAAACACTCTCAAAGTTCAAACCGTCATAAAAAATAAGTCCAGTATTATAGAATGAAACCAAAGATCAAAACCTGTTTTCAGGCCAAAAACATTTGTTTGAAAATATTTATTTAGTCCATATTGGCACACTTCAGCCTCGTATATCTACCTTCCTTTAGCATGTCCAGAAGTCAAACTTTTTGTGCGATGGTTAGCATCTTGTGCCTTTTTGGTGCTACAGCAGGTGCCTTTGATGGTGCAGAACGTTTTGTCGACATTGCTGGGTTTGTTGGGGAGAAAACTTGCAAACATACAGTGCAGCACTTTAGAGTCACACTGCTAGCGATCAAAGATTTGTCAATTTGGCAAGCTGAATGCATTCTGTACTGTACAGAAGACACGGCATAGAGGATATTGGTTGACAATGGTCTACAGCCAATCAGGACGCAGAACACAATGAGCTGTAGAAAAAAAGCATGCATGTTATAGTGAGGGACTACTGTATACAAGTGTTTTTGTAGTGGTTATGCTGTGGTGTTAATGTCATCAATGAAATTAAGTATGAAAAATGTTTGTTGCCTATAACTTGACACTTGACAATGCTATGAAACTTGACAATGCTAGTAAGGGGACTGAAAACTATAAATGACTGAAACTAATAAAGGAGCCATGATTTATTTTTGACAAAAATATAATAAATAAATAAATAAAAACTAACCAACATGAATTTTAGTTGGAACGTCAAGCCATTTTGGTTGACGAAATTAACACTGATAGTTTATTTTTTTCCATGTGATATTCATGTTATCACTACATAAAATAAACTTAAAATCTATTTAATGTTTTGGGGGATTTGGCACTCACTAACTTTGCTAATATTAAAATCACTGTGCCCAAAACAATTACGATATTTATTTCAATTCAATTGATCTTTATTTCTATAGCGCTTTTACAATGTAGATTGTGTCAAAGCAGCTTCAGAAAACTGAAAAAAAAACTGCGTCAGTCCAGTTTTCAGAGTTAAAGTTCAGTTTAGTTTAGTTCAGTGTGGTTTTATTTTCACTGCTGAAAGTCCAAACACTGAAGAGCAAATCCATTGATGCGCAGCTCTACAAGTCCCAAACCAAGCAAGCCAGTGGCGACAGTGGCAAAGAACAAACTTCACAAAATGACGAAAGTGAATGAAAAAAACCTTGAAAGAAACCAGGCTCAGTTTGGCACAACAATTTCTTCTCTGGCCCAACTTACTGTGCGGAGCTGCGGTTTATGTGCCGGAGGCTGGAGAACATTTAAGAAAATCCTAATTTGTTAGTCTTTACCAGATCTTTATCATCAGAATTATTGTTCTTGGTGTGATTGGGCCTGTGTTAAAAATATTTCTGCCATATCAAGTTTGTGTTGTCCTACGAAATGTTAATTGCATTTTTGTCCCTCCACTTTCTCGTTGCAGTATTCACCCAACATGACGATGAGTGTGTGATTCTTCTCTTTTTTTATTTTATTTTGTTATTTTATTATTTTTTTTTTAACGCCTCCCCATCCCACTTCCTGTTCTCCTCGTCTCTGCTGCATTTGGCATGTTGTTGTTTTGTTTTCATTTGATTTGATTGATTATTTTTTTCGCTCAATCTTCAACTCCCTTCGACACTCTTGCCTGTTTTGCGGTGACGCTCGTCAGCCGCTCGGCGAAACAGCGGAGCGAAGGACGTCCAGGACAAAACCCAAAGCAAACAGGCATCGGGTCACAGGAAGAGCCTTCTGATGGACTCAACCTGCCTGCTGGGCTTCGTGTCTGGATCGGGACAATAATGGCCCCCGTTTGAACCACCGTGTGCGTGTTTGTACGTGTGTGTGTGTGTGTGTGTGTGTTGGACTGTGCCAGGAAGACACTTCACAATGAGCTGCACATCAGCATTGAGGCTGGTGGCTTTATTTCAGCCCTGTTTTTGTTTTCTTTCATTTTTTTTTTGTCTTTTTATCAGCAATGAAACACTTAAACTTGCGGTTGTTTTGATTGCTGTGTACATTTTAAAATGAAAAAAGAAGCTAAACTGGTGACGCTAGGGGGCAGGAACGGTCTCATTACAATATATTTGTATATTATTGATAATATTATTGTTATAATTTTCATAATTGCTATGATGATGATGATGATGTACGCATAATTTTATGGATTTTCCTGTAAAGGGCACATTTGTATCTCAACAACATCAGAATGACAGAATAAGCACACATTCAAATGCACAATGACACTTCTGTTTACATGATTTTAGGTATTTGTTTGTCTCTTTGTTTGAAGTCGTTTCGTCGGATGTCTTTGCATATATACCTCTTCCTGTGTTCTTCATCGAACTGATGTCAGCGCTATTTTTTCTGAGATGTACAGCCTCAATTTTGTGTGTCTATGTCAACTAAGTGGCTACAATCACTGGTTTAACGCACCCGTCGGCACTGTATTTAAAGATTAGAGTACATTTTGGCATCTGCGAGGCGACGTTTTCATATTCACTGCCATTGCGTTTCACTCCATCAATCGAACCAAGCAAACCGGTCAATAAGAAATACATTTTACCATCCATTCTAGACAACTTTATCATTCGCATTCATTGTAATTTTGCCACTACGTGTTTTTGCCACGTTGTTTTGCAAGTCTTTTTAGAAATATTACCCATGTGTTTGTAAAAGTAGTTGAAGGCAGGCTGCTCTTACAGGCACGAGTTTCTCCTTGTGCTCTATAGTCCCATGTCTGTAAATATAACTTTTTTGTTTTGTTTTTGTTTTGTTTTTTGGGTCATGGACCTTATTGGTATTTTCAATACACTACTTGTCTGTGAAGCTCATGTGTGGTTTCATTTCTTTTTCTTTTCATCTTTGGTGCCAATCGCAGAGTTTACCATCAACAGTGGTGAAGTAATATGAGGATTTTGGTAATAGAAAAATAGGGAAGTTTGCATGTAAAGAAGTCTGGGTTATATTTTACTGCTAAATGAATAGTATATAATTTGTTTAATTTACGGAATAATTAATTTAATTTACTATTTTAGGGCCATTTTGTGTTATGAATTGAAAATGAAGCACCTTTTCCCAAACATTGCATTCGATTTGCATGTAGATTTTTGTTTTTTATCGTATTAATTTAATTTACAAATTTTTTATATTTTTTGAATTGTCGAATTTTTTACGTCAATTGAATCTTTTTTATTTGACATTATTACATCTGTATTTTAAAAGCTTTTTTGACATGAAAATTAACATTTTGCAATAATTTGAGTTTTGCATCTGTATTTTATTTTTATCATGTTACTTTAATATAATTGATTAATTTTAATTGATTACATTTTTCAGATTATGACGACTTTGACCATATATGTATGTATATATATATATATA
>CAIGQZ010032594.1:19592773-19610834 GCA_903798205.1 Danio tinwini | reverse complement strand
GAAATTTACAACATGCAGTTTCAAGATATTCATTCAGTAATTTTTTTTGTTCTGAGTTTGTCACACAATTACACTTTTTGCAGAGTTCCGAGTTTACATCTCAAAATTTCATATCTCACAATTCATAAAAACCTTTTCAGAATTCAAAGTCACTGTCTGCAGTTCAAAATCTTTTGAGATGTAATCCAAAATAATCTCTGATATAAAATTAGCAAGAAATCGATTCTTTTGCACAATTTTGAAATGATTTTTAAAAAATTATAATAATTATATATATATATATATATATATTATCCTGTGGTGGAAACAACCTTCCACAATAAACGCTTTGCTGTTAAATGGGCTTATGTTGTATTTGTGCACAAGAGGAAATGCTTGTGAGTAGACGACATGAGCAGTTAATGCTCAACTGTTGTTGGTTTTGTTATTTATCAAGATTTTTGGTGGCAAATAATGTGTGCAGATTCTTATAGAATCTGTTTTATAAAAGGTCAGTTAACACTTTTCTCTGAGGATTTTCATTAAAACCAATGTGAAGTAGTGCATTAATGTATGTTAAACAATGGGTGGGAGCAGACTATTTTTCTCTGTGAAACACAAGAGTACATTAAAACTGCTTTTTTAGCTTAGCTTAGCATAGATTATTGAATCAGTTTAGACCATTAGCAATTATATAACACAGTGCCTGAAAATCTGAAGACATTTGTGAGAAACAATTCAGAGCTATTATCGTGCATTGCATAATATCGTTGCCCCTGCTGCAGTCATGGTACAGCAACAAAGTTCCTTTAATGTTATGCCAGAACGAGAGTATAGCTCCTAATCACATTGGCCTGGAAAATAGCAACTTTCCACATTGTAACTACAAAGGAGTCCAGCTTGAAATAGGATAATTATTTAAACTCTTTGGTCATTTTTCAGTGATATGCTAATGATCTAATCTGATCCAATGATCTATGCTAAGCTAAGCTAATGGATGGATTCAAAACTAAACTGTTTAGCTGAAGTGGACTTTTTTTTTTAATAGAGTTTCTTTAATTCTCCTTTTTCACTTTTTTGTAGATTGTTTTAGTCACCAATCATGTTTATTTGCAAAGAAATGACGCAAGATTTGAATATATAATTTTATGTAATTAGGAATAGCTATAATGAATGGATATACATTAACAAAACTACATAAAAACAACAAAATTTAGGCTGGAAAAAAATCTAACAATTGGTTAAACTTAATTGGTTTAACTTGCATTAACGTTTTCTTTTAGGTGAATCTAAATTTAACATTAAAAGTGATTTTTGATTAATGAAAAGAGATTTTTGATTAAAAGTGACATTTTTGATGCGGCGATGGTTTGTTAAAAGACGTACATCAACATAATTCATTACAAAAAAGTGTGTCAGATAATATTTAAAGGCTAAACATTTTTTACAGCAGTTTTTAAAGCATGCAATTAAACAGTAAGTGTTTTTGACATCTAAATACATACATTGGTTCAAAACGACTGAACACAAAGTATTTTATTTTTGTATCTCTGAAAAGAAATTGTGTATTTTAAGGATCTTAAAGCGTTCGCAAAGTTTTGTTATATTACTAAAATAGATTTTGTATTGTATTTATTCATTTAGAATGTGTCAGAATGGACGCGATTAAACATCTTGTTTGTCTCAGATGGCGGACTGTGATGTTGTGAACGGCTCGGCGGATGACCAGGAGGTGGCGCCGTTGGCTAAGAAATCTGCTGGCGCTTCATTGCTGGACAGCAGAGAAGACTTTGAGATGCTGGAAGACTTGGAGGATGACGTGGATGACGATCTCCCACCTTTAGAAGATGCAGGTGGAGGAAAGAAGAAGAGCAGTCCTGCTAAAGACCCTTCAAAAGAAGACAAAACTGCAGAAAGAGCTCCTGTGGAAGCAGAAGAGTGGCTGGATGTTTTAGGTACACTTTTAAACACATTTACTAGCTGTCATTTATTAAATGATGAACACTGTTAAAGTGCAGATGGTTTATGGATCTTAGTGTCTGGGTTTCAAGTACAATGTTTTGGCTTGTTTAAAAGGATAGTTCACCTAAAAATGGAAAATTCTGTCATTTACTCACTCCTGTTCAAAACCAGTTTAGGTTTCCTTCTTTTGTTGAACTTTAAGAAGATATTTTGAAGAATGTTGATTGCTGGTACCCATCGACTACCATAGTAGGAAAAAAAATTAATACTAGGTGTAATTTGGAAAGTGAAGGAGTACGTTTATTACTTGTTTTGGCTTAATTAGAGTAAGTGAACAGGGTAAAAAAAGCTACTAATATTACACTAAACAACCACAGTTGATTACCTTAAGAAATGTGAAGATTTTTTTGTATTACAAGTTTTCTTAAACGTTGTTTAAATATGCAAATTAGCTTGGTTTCAAATTAAATATGCATTATTTTGTGTACATTTATCGCATAAACATCTGATCGTTGAATGAAGTTGGGTTTTGAAATTCTTGTTTCACTTTATTGACAAAAACATGAATATTTGAAATATTATGTTTAAATATGCAAATTAGCTTGGTTTTAAATTAAATATGCATTATTTTGCGTACATTTATCGCACAAACATCTGATCATTGAATAAAGTCACGTTTTAACATATTTTTTTTCATTTTATTGAAATTAAAAAAGGGTTTTAACAGAGATTATATTATTTTACAATATACAAAAAGTGGAGATTTGTGGCTCAAATTAGGAGCAAAAACTAATTTAAAAAACATTAATTGCTATTCTATAAGATCTAAGGAGAATCCATAACAATTGTCCATTATTCTGGAAAATAAAAACTTTGTTACTTTCTTCTGTTTAATAGAAATACGATATTTTGATTAATGTCCGAAACTTGTTTTTCCTACTGTGGAAGTCAGTGGTTATAGGTTTTCAACATTTTTCAAAATATCTTCTTTTGTGTTCAACAGAAGGAAGAAACTCATATATTAAAAAATATATGCCCAAGTAAAAACATTCAGAATATAGATGTGAATAAAACCTTGCATTTTGATGCATTTAAAGCTGCCAAAGTGAAGATTTATGGCTCAAAGTACGAGCAAAAAACAACATAAGACATAAATTGCTATTCTATAAGTTCTATAAGAGAAACTATAACAATTGTTCATTATTCTGGAAAAAAAACTTTGTTACTTTTTTTTGTTAAATAGAAAGAAGATATTTTGAATATTTTCCAAAACTTGTAAGCGTTGAATTTTATGGCATTTGTTTTTCCTACTGTGGAAGTCAGTGCTTATAGGTTTTCAACATTTTTCTAAATATCTTCTTTTGTGTTCAACAGAAGAAGGAAGTAACTTGTATATGTTAAAAAAAATAAACCGTCTCAGCAGGGTGTTTTCACACCTCTAGTTTGAAATAGTGAATTAGTTTCGACTTCCCGACCAACTTAACAAGGGGGCGGAGCCAAGAGCTGTGTATGGCTGCAGACAGAGAGAAGCAACATGAGTGAGAGGACCAGCATTCAGCCGTACATATACGACTCGGACACAGACCAAGCAGAGAGTACGAAATCATTTGTGTCTTTGTATAGTTTTACAGCCAACTGTGTGCTAGTATAAAGCTCCGAGCTTGTAGCCTACACCGAGACTAATAACCAAGCACACTGAATTAACTTTGACTGAAGGGCATCACACACCGCATTCACCGGTTCACCTGCTTGAGGCTATAACTAAAGGGCGTCATACACCGGATGCGTCACTCAGAGCCACAACGCAGCACACCAGACGCACACATTTGCATGTTATTTAAAATGAAACTATTCAGATAACGCTCTGTGGCGCGGCAGAAATATGAACAGTGTCCTGAGCAGGGCCAGCGCGTCCATAGAGACAACCTAGGCGGCAGAATAGTGAGCAAACCCTCCCGGTCCTTACTTTCATCCTCGACAACGCGAAATGCATGGCGCTGCGCGTCGTTAGTTAGTTATTTCCAATAGAAGGACGTGCACGTGAAGCAATGAACGCACTTTCCAACTGCACCTAGTTAAGATGACAGGGAGCTTCTGTGACCGCGGGAAATGCAAACCGCTAAAGATTAAGGAAGACGCAATGAAAAGTTCACATGTATGCAAACCCACCAAAACTCACAAACACTGGCAGCGAGGAGAGCGATAACGTGGTGAATGTTGAGCCCAATGAGCCTTACATCTAAAAATAGAGCAAGGGTGTTTCTTTGGTGACGCTGCTTTGACTCACACACTGAAAATGGCGGACGTGAAACAACATACTGAGGATATGGTAATGCTCACCTGTCAATCAATATTGGTGGGCGGGGGGACCGCACTCCTACGTCGATTTTAAAACCGCTCCAATTGGTCCACCGTTTTTATGTTGTTAAATTAAAAAAAAAGGACTGGGTGTGTTTATATCACCCCAATATGACAGTCTATACTCTATACCTACACATATGTCTGTCCAAACAGCTTGAAAAGGAATTTTTTTGCCGTAGGTGCCCTTTAAAATCATTGTATCATTGCTGCGATATCCACATTTCCTCTACAGTTTCATGTAATTTCCGGTGTTTCATTCTTAATTTGTTGACTTCAATTTAGGGCTGTGTATTGGCAAGGGCCTCACGATTTGATACATATCACGATACAATATATCAAGATATATTGTGTTACAATAAATATTGTGATATATCGCAATAGTTTTGTATTAGTATGTGTGTCACATTATATTTACAACTTGATCAAGTCGGCAGACAAATTAAAATTCCAATTTATTTTCCTTCCATTCCAATTCATTAGAACTGCACAGTGTGATTGAACAGAGAACTGTACATATTGCAAAGCTTACAAATGGCATTGTTTTTGTCTAATTCAGTACTCCCTGGTATAGCATTAAAACCAAAGTGCAGCCACACACCAGCTATAAAAGCTGGAGGCACCTTTTTATTTTCCGCCATGCTCACTCTTGCTTACTTCTGATATCGAACTACTTGGCGTTTTGTTGATCGCAAGTTAGCAACATCTACAGGAGCGGAGGAGGAGGTTGTTTGGCACAACTTGAATCGATACTTGAGGTTGGACTATCGATACACTATCGTAAAAGAAATTATCGCTGTAGTTAGATGTATCGATATTTTTCCACAGCCCTACTTTAACTGCAGTTCGGCACTTTCATTCACGAATTTTACATGTATGCCCCCCGTGACAAACGAGATATTGGATGCGTGGAACTGCTGTTTTAATGGCATTTGATAATGAAAAAAAACCTCTGCATGTCTTTTGGTAGATGCAGAGACTCGGAAGGTGCAAACAGTAATGTCAAACAGCCGTGTGTATATAGACTATACTGCCACAAAATGTGGCGAAAATCATACGCAGCGAAAATCATACACAACGATGATAGTTTTATTAATATGTTTACATTTGGAGAGCAGCATTTACAGCAGATCTTTTTTATTCCATAATATTGTAGTGATATTAACGTACTGTAAACTTAGTAACTAAATCAATTTGACTAAGGTATGTCTTTAAAAACTGAAAGAGTACTGCTGACGACACAAACTAAACTTGGCACAACTACCAAATCTGTAGAGACAGGACAATCAACACGAACTGGAGCAGCATATTTTTTAAAAGGAGACGAGCGAAAAATCTGGCTTTTCAGGTAAAAAATGTTTCTTACAAACATATTTTTGTCACATGTTAGCAGACCATTGTACTCCACAAATGTGGGCCCACACGCGAACGGTGCCCTCATCCTGGAAAATGGAAACAAAACCTTCATTGCGACACATTTATGAAGACAACACTGATGACCCATGTCTTCGAATAATTCTTCTTCTTCCGCTAGTTTTAATTACGGTTGGCAACACAAAGTGGCAACTCTTTGCCATCTGAACACTGTAACAGGTTAAAACAGTCTTCGAAGCTATCAAGCATATTAGTGAAGTTGCGCCTTATTCACAATAGAGTGCGCTGATTGCTTCGAACGAAGTCTTTGTCATGAATTAATGATGAAAACTCAAAGACATCATGTTGTACCGGCCGGTACAGACAGCCAATCTCCACACTGGATTTTACACAATGATCGTATGGTCGTGACGCAGCTTCAAAATTTCTTTTCAAACCAGAAGAATGAATTTGCTCAAAATAACGCAAAACAACCAATTTTTTCTTTTTACATAAATATATGTGTCCTAATAGTGTTTTTAGCAACGTGATGGCTGTCAACATCTCAAAAATGTGTTTTGTGACCCTTTAAAGCTGCCAAAGTGGAGATTTATGTCTCAAAGTAGGAACAAAAACAACATAAGACATAAATTGCTATTCTATAAGTTCTATAAGAGAAACCATAACAATGGTCCATTATTCTGGAAAACCAAAAAACTACATGAAAGGACAGTGCTTTTACCTGTAGACTCTAAGATTTTCTCTCTGAACCCACAGGAAATGGGCAGCTGAGAAAGAAAGTTCTGGAAGTTGGAGCGGGTCCAGACAGCAGACCACAGAAGGGCCAGAATGTCACAATTCATCTTAAAACCGCTCTTACTAATGGAAATGTGGTAGACGAGCTGACAGATTTATCTTTTACACTTGGGGATGGGGATGTCCTTCAGGTATTGTTTTATTATATCTCCTTAGTTGTATTATATATGTTTATTATATCTAATTTCAGCAACTCTTGGTTTCTTTTTCTTTCCTTTTTACTTTGTGTTTTAATCTATGACAGGGCTCTCAAAAAATTGGTAGGGGGGCCATTTCAGTGACTGACAATTCATAGGAGAGCTGTTTTAACATTCAAGCACAAAAAAAGTGGAAACCTGACATAATTGATGCATCTTAGGACATGGCGTTTATATTTCAAGCATTACCTGTCACCAGTGATTAGACACAAACTCAGTCATTCTTCCACAGTCAAAACTCCAGCTTTTGTTGGACATAGTTTAAATTGCTATTATAATACTGCAAGTAATAGGCATAATAAAGATTATTATTATTCTGTCCCAACCAATTTTTATTGGAAATTAAATAAAACATATAAAGTTCATATCGCAGCCTCTTGTGATTAGCAAGCGATTTTGATTAATTGCACAGCCCTACCGTGACGTCACCCATAGGTTTCTGAAGTGCTCAAATGAAGCTACAAGCGGGCGTGGTCAACCGTTGCCATTTTGTTCGTGCGTCCGACCAAACATGAGCAAAGAGGTGGAGCGTCAGTGGAGCTACAGATGCTTGCTAGCATTTCGCTTAGACAGGCTTTTCATTGGGAGAAACGCTTATTACTTCATTACCTGTGACTCGTTTGTGTTCTGACCACATGTGCTTGGTTGTATACTACATCAATAAAGTGTTTAGTCTTTTAAAAACACAGTTGTAATACTTTAAACCACTAAGCATTGTTCTTATTAGGTTTTTCTACAGGAGGAAAACACAAATTACTTCCAAATACTTCAAATATAGTCTGTGTTAGTAAATGCAAGACTGTATGTGAAATCCAAGCATAACACTGTATGACAACGTTTCAAATGACTGATCAATAGCCTACAGCTAAACAATCTGTCTGATTCTGGAGTGCATTACAGTTCTAAAGAAAATTATAAATGATCAATTATCTTAAAACAAATACATTTATAGATATGGTATATAAGTATATAATTTCTCTCACCTGGAAAATGGAGGCAACTTGAATGGTTTGTGAGCACAATTAAGTGCACACAGCATGCTATATTATCTGATAATTGTAGAAAGTAATTCCAAAAAGCAACTGACTGTTTAAAGCCACATAAAACAAAACAAAAATACGAAATTAATGCAGAGTTTAGCAGCTAATCAGCCGGAATCAGCTGAGGTGACGAGACACTCAAGTGGCCACGCCCTTAATTATGCAGATTTAATATAAGTTAATAAAAAGTAAACGAATGAGTTATAAAAAAATTCACCCCCCTCACAGTTGTCATAAAGGGTAATGTTAGCTATATGCATCAAAACTATCTTTTGTACCAGGCTGTAAACATGTTTTTATCAGCTGTAAAATTGGCCAACTTAGCATTGCAGTCAGTGAACATCTGGAGTTCCTGGAGCCAGCCCCCAAAAGTCGATGAATTGCAGTTTCAGTTACTTCCTTATTGGCTTTACGAGGAGAGCGGGATGTTGCCGCTTGATATATTCACATTTACTTTAACATGTTCAGTTCAACCAGCAGTAAAAATTTTTGTAGTATAATTTTTTTTTATACAAATCTTAATACGCATATGAGGCATCTATTAAATGAGAGAATTTGAATCGAATATTAGCCAAATGATCTTGACTGCACACTGAGAGAAATCGAATGTAAATATAAAGTGCAGTACTTTAAATGTCAAAACCACAAGTGGCTATATGTGACTGCACAACGATAGGTTTTGGTGTGCCGAATCTCGTTACATTTTTGACGTCAGTATAAAAAAATTTAAAAGCATATAAATCCAGGAAATGGAAGCAACTATTTACAGCCAGGGTGAGAACGTGTCCTAATATAATTCAGTTGCAAGCTGGAGAAGGGGGGGGTGGTGTAAATGCCCCACTTATTTTTCCACTTTTAAAACTTTAGGATTTAGTTTATATTATATAATATAACTGATTGTATTACAAATGTTTATCTTGTATTTAAAAGACTCCTAATAATACAGTACAAGTTTTTCTTGTATTAATAACATGAAACGTGTTGTAGCATCTGTCATATTTAGGCACTGGATCTCACTGTACAGCTGATGGAAATGGGTGAAAAGGCTTTAATTGAAGCGGCTGCTAAATATGCATATGGTCCCCTTGGCAGGTTAGATTCAATATACTTTTGTCTATTCATAAGGCCCTTTTTCCACATAATATTAAAAGGACAATTCCCCCAAAACTGAAAACTCTGTCATCATTTACTCACATTACTTTCTTCTGGTAAATAGAAAATAATTTTTTTTTTTTAAATGTCGGAAACCTGTAACCATTGACTTCAGCGGTATTTGTTTTTTCTTCTGTGGAAGTCAATGGTTACAGGTTTCTGACATTCTTCAAGATATATGTTTTGTGTTCAACAGAAGAAAGAAACTCATAAAGGTTTAGAACCACTTGATGGTGAGTAATTTGTGATTAAGTTTAAATTTGTGGGGCCCTTTAGCATGTTTTTTGATCAGCCATTGCTTGAAGTCTTAAATGATGCTTGTCGTAAGCCTGGTACACACCAAGTCGACATCAAAGGACTAGCAGCAATGAAAACAAACTGTGTTATCTCATTCACTCATGCAAAGAAGTCTAATAATTTGATAAACCATATGGTTTGCAAATACTTAAAGGTGCTGTATGTAAGTTTTTGACTCTTCTAAAGCATAAAAATACCATAATGTGTTTGCAGATATTAAAGAAACATGCCAAGTGAACACTCTTGTTTATCTGAAAAACAATGCTGAAGTCAGATATTCTGCTTTGAAAATGTGCTTTATGTGCCGGAACGCTGTCTTTGCTTGGATTCTTTTAACCCACCCACTGCCACTTTAGCCAATTATATTTCAGCAACCCAGGTTACCTTGTTGGAAAACTACCTATTTCATTCTTTCAGTCAGGAAGGCTCTCAAAGTATGTGTCAGCGACCGATAATACGACCTCCGGTGGACAGTAGCAGACTCCAAAATGAGATGCAGATTCAGAGTTTCACATGAGGTTATTAATTCGCAAATAATATAAATATTACTAACGCAAACATTAGGGGAGCAGGTTACATTCTAACCGCGTGTCCTAACAACACGCTATGTAACGAGATATACAGTGATAAGCAATTTGGTTATTTGCACCAGACGAAACACGACAGAAATGTAAATACAGCCATTCAGAAGCACAGAATAGTGCACTTACTGCACTTCAACAAAATAGTAAGGTTTATAATCTAATTAATACATATTAAACCTCTTTAACATTAAAAAAATGTACATGCTGAATCACTGATAAGTGTTGGCTTGCACTGAGTCACAGTTCTAAAGTTCAATTTCAAATGGTTTATCTTATTTTCAAGATCTGTTGCTGCTTTTAGTAGTATAGCAACAAATGTCATGTAAAATGGCATTCAAAGCATTTAAGACTAAATAAAGCACAGGAGGTGTACCTGAGGTGATCATAGTTTAGCTTGTTTTTCACCTGTGAGAAATAGAAGCCGTTTCTCAAATAGAAATTTCAGGTGTTGGTTTGGACAAAAACTCCTTTTAGTATGGAAAGTATTTTTTCTATCACCTGCCATTGCTTTTAGTTAGAAAATGGTTTAAATCAGCCTTAAATAAACCTTTAGGCTTGATAGTCAGGCACACTCCTGTTGGTGTCGTCAATCTGGCAATCTGTCAGTGAAAATGTGTTTTGATCCAGGAGTGCAATACCTGGTTTAACCCCTGAGTGTCAAGCTTACATACTGCACCTTTAAGAAATGCAACAAAATGTCAACTAGCTTCTTTGTTTCCTCTTGGCATGCATTGTTTGTTTAGTTTTTGGTCACTTCAGTTTATGTTTTTGCATTCTGATTCGTAGCTGAGCAGCCAATCAGAGCGACATTAAACAATCTAGCCTGACAGATGCTCACCGACGGCAAACATACAATGACCAAAGTACTAGTTGCATTCCAAACAGAACTTTTTTCAGTTACTTGAAACAAAAATTTTTTTATGCTTTTTGTTACACTCATATGAGTACAAGCATACAGTATTTCAAGTTACAATTGGACCTCAGTATGTGACTCTAAATGGCATACATTATTTCCAGGTGTACTAACAATACATGGTACTAAAATCTTCTTAAAGTATAAAAAAAATTTAAAAACATAAAAATCTAACTAAATAAATAAATAAATGGAAAAAGAAGCAACTATTTACATCCAGGATGAGAACGTATCCTAATACAATTCCTTTTCATAATGATCTTCATTATTAGGTATTAGATAGAATACATTGTGAATATATACAATACATGGTACCTATACACACATTAGCTTTTATTTATCTATCAGTTGAGCATCTTCTATTTATTTATACAAAAAAAACTTTTACTCAAACACATAGCAATAAACTCCAAATCCAGAGAAACTGAGAATGGTCTCTTAATTTTGTTTCTTTATTTACTTATTAATTTTTCATGCTGGACGTCCTTTGCTTGACCCCTAACTCTCTGGGTCCTCCTTCAGCTCTGCTCCTGCTGTTCCTCCTGATGCTGATCTCGTTCTGGAGGTACAGCTGCTGTCTGCTGATGAAGCCCTGGACGTAGAGCTCATGCCGCCCTCTGAGAGGATCATTCTGGCCAACAGGAAGCGAGAGCGAGGAAACGTCCACTACCAGCGCGCCGACTATGCCTTTGCCGTCAACTCGTATGGAATTGCGCTACAGATAACTGAAGCAAGTTCTAGAGGTAATGCTCTTTAAAGGCTGTGTAAACTGGAAGTTGCTTAGACTTTAACCGTGTCTCAATTTAGAGGCTGCATCTTACGAAGGATGCATTCGAAGTGCGCTGCGTCATCGTGGTGCGACGAAGGCTGCCTCATCTTTTAAAAAAATTCAAAAGGCTCCTTCAAATGCAGCCTCCAAATGTGTCCTTCGGAGGATGTAGCCTCTGAAATGAGACAGCTTTTTATTTCAGTATGTTGATGTTCTTCCAACTGTAACGGAATATTGATAAGGGGGCAGTTTTTTTGCACTTCATTTCTTTATAGCAAACTAGCGGTAAAGAATATTGTAGTTGAAGCGGTCAAACTGACGTCAAAAGAGAAAGTCGGTCACCGTTAAAGTGGATTAACTTGACGGATTAATAGTTCACATAAAGAATAACAAGGTGCGGTAGTGAAATAAACATTTTGCATTTTGATGGACTTAAGGGTATCAATTTAGATGACCTGTTTGATTTGATTAGACTCTGATTCACAAGCTCTCGATTTGATTCCAATTTTAGGGAATATTCAATTTTCAATTCACCTTTATTTGTATAGCGCTTATACAATGTAGATTGTGTCAAAGCAGCTTCACATTCAAGATTAAAAAAGTAAATTGAAACAGTGTCAGTTCGATTTTCAGAGTTTCAGTTCAGTTCAGTTTAGCTCAGCTCAGTTCAGTGTGGGTTAATAATCACTACTGAGAGTCCAAACACTGAAGAGCAATTCCATCGATGCGCAGCTCTACAGATCCTGAAATCATGCAAGCTAGTGGCGACAGCGGTGAGAAAAAAACTTCACCAATTGGCGAAAGTGAAGAATTTAAAAAACCTTGAGAAACCAGGCTCAGTATGGCAAGACTATTTCTCCTATGGCCAAACATCTTGTGCAGAGCTGCAGTCTAGGCGCCGGAAGCTGGAGATTGCTGGACCTCAGCGAAGACTCGTCTGTCCTTGGAGCATCACAGGAGTCTCATGCTCTCCACTCTTACATGACCACCACAGCAGCTGCTCAGGATGCGGCCTGGTCCAGGATTGTGAAAACCTCGAGATCATCTTGTCGCTGGTCTTGAATCGCATCAGTTGCGCTGCATAGTCTGAGGGCCTCGGGATGAGTACCCCAAGATGGAAAAGATAATAATTAGCATAGCTGCTGTTCATAGTGTATATAAACGAGATACAAAAACCTGCGTGGGGCACAATCATGCGTCATACCGCTAAGTGATGCACTGAGTGTATGCTTTGTTAAAAAGATAGGTTTTTAATCTAGTTTTGAACTGTGAGAGGACATTATCAGGAAGGCTATTCCAGAGTTTAGGGGCCATAGATGAGAAGGCTCGACCTCCTTTACTCGACTTTGCTTTTCTAGGTACTACCAGAAGCCCTGAGTTTTGAGATCTTAAAGAGCTGGTTGAATTGTAGCGAGACAGGAGGTTGGCTAGATTATTTAAGGCTTTATAGGTAAGGAGCAATATTTTATATTCAATACGAAACTTAACACGCAGCCAGTGTAAAGAGGATAAAATTTGGGTGATATGATCATATTTTCTAGACCTGGTACGAACTTTGGCAGCTGCATTTTGTACTAGCTGAAGTTTATTAATAGAGGATGCTGGGCAACCAGCGAACATACTTTACTGGCCTGACTTGTGAGAGCAGTCCATTAATATTCACAAACTGGTAGCGGTCAACTAAGTATCACTTAAACCATTGAAGAGCCTGTTCTTGGACACCTGTAGAATATAAGCGGTCTATGAGAATATTGTGGTCAATGGTGTCAAATGCGGCGCTAAGATCGAGTAAAACTAATAGCGAGATGCACCCCTTGGTCAGCAGCTAAGAGTAAATCGTTGGTTATTTTTACTAATGCCATTTCTGTACTGTGATGAGGCCTGAAACCTGACTGAAACACTTCAAAAATATTGTTTGTCTGCAGAAAGGAGCATAATTGGGTAGAAACTACTTTTTCTAGTATTTTAGACATAAATGGAAGATTTGAATTATAAGTCTATAATTAGCTAAGTTGCTGGGGTCCAGTTGTGGTTTTTTAATAATAGGTTTAATAAGAGGTAGCTTGTAAGGATTTGGAACATGGCCTAAGGATAAAGAAGAGTTGATAACGTTAAGGAGAGGTTCTCCTATAACAGGTAGCAATACTTTCAGCAATTTTGTTGGAATTAGGTCTAACATACACGTAGCTGGTTTGGAACCATTTATAACTTTAGCTAGCTCTTCCTGTTCTATGATTTTGAAGCATTGTAGGTTATTTTGATTTAGTGGAATGTTTACTGAATCTGAAGTATAAGGCGTTGCAGAAAGTTTAGCATCTTCTATTTTCTGTCTAAAGCCTTCTATTTTATCACTGAAAAAATTCATGAAGTCATCACTATTAATATGCGGTGGGACATTTTGTTCCAAAGATGCCCGATTATTTGTTAATTTAGCAATGGTGCTAAATAAAAAATATAGGATTGTTATGATTATTTTCTATCAGTTTGCGGAGGTGCTCAGCCCTGGCAGATTTAAGAGCCCTCCTATAGCTGGACATACTGTCTTCGTACGCAATTCTAAAAACCTCTAAATTAGTTTTTTCCATTTACGTTCCAGGGCACGGGTTTCTGTTTTGAGACCGCGAGTATAATTATTGTACCATGGTGTAGTTTTATTCTCTCTAGCCTTTTTTTAATTTGATGGGTGCCACCGTATTTAGTGTGCTAGTAAGGATGGCATACTACTGGTTACTACATCAAGGTCATTTGCATTTGCATGTGCATTTCGAAATAAAGAAAGATCAGGTAAGTTATTTGTAAATTCATCTTTGGTGGACGGAACGATAGTTCTATCAGGGTGGTATATTGGTGCAGATCTGCTAATTTCAGGTAAACGCAGCTTATATAGTAAGAGGTAGAGGTATGTAATATCATCACTTTGGGGTATAATGTCTACATCAAAGACCTCAATTCCGTAAGACAAAATTAGATCTAATGTATGCTTTAAGTGATGGGTAGGGCCAACAGCTTTTTTTTTTTCCCAAGTGAATGTAGTAAATCCATAAACGCGAGCCCTAATGTATTATTAGCGTCATCTACGTGGATGTTGAAGTCTCCTAAAATTAGTATTTTATCAGTTTTAACTAGTAAGTCAGAAATAAAATCAGAAAACTCTTTTAGAAAATTGACATAGGGTCCTGGGGGTCTATATATGGTGATTAAAGCGAGAGATAACATAGGTTTTAGCAAAATATCCGGAAGCGTAACATTAAGCGCTTAAGAATACATTTTTAATACAAATGCTACTGTTATTCATAACAATTATCAGTAAACACTTTATTTAAGGTGCATGTGTAAATTAAAACAGAATTTCAGACGCATGAATTTTAGTCAAAATATAAAATATAAAAACGTTTTCAAAGTCAGAGACAAGGAGTTTTATTATTTTTTTATTTCAGAAATTTAAATATATATATATATATATATATATATATATATATATATTGTAAATATAACACAGCAATAAAACATTTTCAGTCAAGAGCAGTGAATGTTTTATTAATATAGAATTAATATTATTCATTAAAGTTAATTAGGATTCATAACTGCATAATATAATAATTAATTAATAGTGACGCTTCGAAATTTAAATTCTGATCTGAAACTGAAAATGTTCTGGGTGTGCTTGGCTGAAAACCGAAACCAAAAATGCTTCGTAATAATGATTTATTATTGTATTTTATAATATAAAATAGTTTTGTAAGACTTTCTAAAATTAACTTTAAATTATAATGATTTTAAAAAAACACAAGCCAATAAAATAACCACATTTTGACAGTAAAATTGTATTGAATGTGAACGAGTCGAAAGGTGTCATTTTACCAGTGTTGCCATGACAGCAGAGTAGCACTATTGTACAAGTATACTAGGAACAAGTATACTATATAGAAATGTCCTGTCGGCATGTTATATCAGGGCTTGACAATAAGCACTGCCCTATGGCCACTGTGTGAGACGGCTCAGGACAGTAAACAGCATAAATTGCAGATCGGGCCAGTGCTGCCTTGTGAGTTTAATTTGGCTGCGACTGTTTGTCAATTGCGTGCAATTGCGTCTTGGGGTGCTTTCACACCTGAACGTTTGTTTTAGAACCCTCTCAGAACAGTCTCGTTTGCCAGTTAGCGTGGTTCGTTTGGCTTTTTTGAATCCCACAATTGCGCTCAGATCCGCACCAAATCAATCAACCTGAGATTGCGTAAATGAGGTAGTTTCAGCTTGATTGAAACGAACTCTGAAGCGGATCGATTGAAATGAGGAGGCAAAACGATCCACCGAACTGCCGAACCAGGCTATATCACAGCGTATTACATTTTATGGTTGTGTAATAGCCATATATACAGCTATATGAAGAGAGAATTATGAGTAGGGCGGGATGTCATTCCTACTGATAAATGTGCATTTCATGTCGAATACGAAAGTGAAAGCATGCTGAAATATTACCGAGTGCTGTTTATCTGTTAGGAAAATTGACAGAAATTATCATCTGATAATTTTTCCATATTTTAATCCTATAATATTTTGTATTAGGTTGTTTTGTTCATTTCTGCACTGACACACCGAAAGAAAGATCAACATTGATCTGCTTCTTGATCTGACCTCAGTCTCGCTTCATCTGTTATTTCTCTCTATAATTTAAGCCTATAATGCATAATTCTAGCCAACGTTTTTTTAATAAATTGATTGATTCAATAGATAGATTTTTACAAAACTTGACAACTAAAATAAGGCTATACGTATGAGAAAGTCTTACCTCTCTGATTTATATTAGGTGACGATGTCTGTGGGTGTCAAAATTAAAGTGCACATTTTCGCTTATATTTGCTTACATTTTTGCTTATATTTCTACATATTTCATAATATATTTATTTATTTATATTTAGTTTCATCACAATTATATTTTTTTTAAATGTCAGTTGTATTTAAAGAAAAATTCTTCTGAATAAAAAGTGTATGTATACAGTTATGTTTGGCTTCTGACACTTCATTTAAAATATGTGGCCAAGAAATAGCTATTAACTTCTCTTTTTTTGGAGGGGCAAGTGAAAATTTTGCCAGGGCAAATAAAAATCTGAACCAGTAGGGGACCAGTAGAAAAAAATCCTTAGCGTTGAACCAATGTGTACATTGTGGAATATCCACAGAGTGGAATATAAGGCTGTTTTGAACTTTGACCGTGGCGTATGCGTAAGCTAGTTGATGGAGCACTCCACTGTTCTTGAGCTTTCATCAGTGCAGCAACAAACCGCCCTTGTATGATGCAAACCATTGAAATGAATGGCTTTCAAAGTGCAGCGTAGCATTTCTTTCGGCCTATTTTAGGCTGCTTTTCTCTTTCAGTGTTCATTTTTATGCCCAGCCCTGTTACCCGTGTAGTTTATATCAAATTATACTATGAGTCTGTTGAATGTTTGTTTCTCGTTGGCTGATGAACAGTCTGAGGTGTGCTGTTATTTTAAGATAAACTCACAACTAAAGTAGTTCCAGGCAGGTTTTGACCACATTACGGTCCCACATCACCTGCTATACTAAACAATTTCACTTATTTAACAGCCTACATTAATCAAGTGTCAATAATCTAAACAAAACAGTGGCCATTAGATGAGATGTGTGAGAAACTAGTCCTAAACGCAGGAGCAGTTTGAGGACAAAAACCTGATAGATGTTTTGATATGCAACAGTGTTTTTAGATGGGTTTAAGTGTAGTAGGTGGAATAATTAACATCCATAAAATTTTTATAAGGGCGGCACGGTGGCTCAGTGGATAGCACTGTCACCTCAAAGCAAGAAGGTCGCTGGTTCGAGTCCCGGCTGGGCCAGTTGTCATTTCTGTGTGGGGTTTGCATGTTCCCGTGGTCGCACAGTCCAAAGAAATGCACTATTAGTGAATTGGGTAAGCAAAATTGGCCATAGTGTATGAGTGTGTGTGAATGTATGGGTGTTTCCCAGTGCTGGGTTGCAGCTGGAAGGGCAGCCACTGCGAAAAAACATATGCCGGAATAGTTGTCGGTGCATTTCGCTGTGGTGACACCTAATAAATAAGGGACTAAGCTGAAGGAAAATGAATGAATTAATATAAAATAAGGCACACTTGTGACCACCTTGGTTGTGCATTATAGTCTAATAATTCAGCTTGCTGTCAATTATTGCTTAGATAATTTAGTGGTCACATCTGCAATCATATGCTTATCTTTTTTTTTTACCCAGTGGACATCAGTCAAGAAGAAGAGGAGGAACTTCTGGACATGAAGGTGAAGTGTCTCAACAATATGGCGGCTGCTCAGCTCAAGCTTGATCACTATGAAGCAGCGCTGCGCTCCTGCGTCTCTGTTCTGGTGCACCAGCCGGACAATGTCAAAGCCCTGTTCCGCAAAGGCAAGGTTAGTTTCCTGGGTTCGGATAAGGATCGGTTTCACTCACGCTCATTAAATAGTAATGTCTTCCTGAGTTTGGACACAATAAATGCAGGTTGGTCGGTCATTCGGTTGCATTTAGGTTTCCGGCCACTGCAGAGGAAGTTCAGGACAGCCTGAGATGTGTTGAGATTAAAAGGTGCTGATGTATGTGTGTGTGTGTGTGTGTGTGTGTGTGTGTGTGTGTGTGTG
>CAIGQZ010032594.1:19574569-19592673 GCA_903798205.1 Danio tinwini | reverse complement strand
GTGCGCGTGTGTGCGTCTGCAGGTTCTGGCTCTGCAGGGAGAGTTTGCTGAAGCCATTAAAACACTGAAAATGGCTTTGAAGTTGGAGCCAAGTAATAAGGTAACAGAAGTGACAAAATAATTGTATTTATTTCTTTATCTATTATATCCTTTATTAATCTTATTTTATTTATAGTATTATCATATTTTTGTTTGATCTCATTTTAATTTTGTAATAGATTTTTTGAAATGTATATCTTTATTTTTGTTTATATCTTAATCTTTTATCTTATTTAGATTTTTCTCTATTTTCTCTATTTGTGCTTCATGTTATCAGTTTATATTTATTTATTTTTTCGATCTTATTTAGTTGGTATTTTATTTTAGCTCATTAATCTTGCTGTGTTTTTATTTCAATTTATTTAATCTATATATATTTTAATCTTCTGGTTTAATTTCTATATTATTTATTTTTGTATGTAATTTTCTTTTAGTTTTTTTATCTTTACGTAATTTATTCAGTTTTTTATTGTGTTTGTCTTAATTTAATTTTGTGCCATTTTTGTTATCATAATTGTATTTCATTGTTTTAATGTTATTTTTATTTTTTAGCTTTAATTGTTTAATTTATTTCATTTGATCTTCATCTGCCTTCTATTTTTCCTCATATTTCCTTTTTTAAAATCTTATTTCTTTATTTGATCTTATTTTTACGTTTAACCCTTATGTACTGTTGAATGTTTTCATCCACTCTGGGGTGATTTTGTGTCTTAATTTGGCTTAACATTTTCTGTGTTTTAGCTAGCAGAATGATTTTTGGTGACAAATCTTATTTTGACACATATTTTGAGAAAATGCTTTGGAATTTTGCTTTGAAAGAACTCACCGATACACTCTGGGCAAATTTACTACCATTTTGTTATGTTCGAAATGAAAACCTCCACTGAATTAAACGGCTGTAAAAATGCATCAAATAATTTTTTTTTCCATTTTTTGCATAAAATTTGGTGATAAAAACACAAACAAAATGACATATTCAATATAAAAAGTAAATGTGGACTGGACTTTTTTTTTTTTTTACCTTATCAAAGTCTTGGACGTGAAGCAACATTGCCTTTGATTATGTTTTTGAGTAATTTTATTTTATTTTTTCTCCATAATTTACTATTGGTGGCTGTTTTTGCCCCATTGACTTCTGTTATGAACACATTTTTTTTATTGCAAAACCATGACATCATATAATCATGCCTTTTTGATTGTTGGTGTTTTTTTCCCTGTTGAGAAGAGGTCAAATTAGTGATTTTTAGTGTTGATCATCAGTTGGTACTATTAACATTTTAGATAGGCCTGTGCAAAAAAAGCTTCTGGATTTTATATGGAGTATAATAGCAAATAAAAGTGTGTGTATGTGTGAGAGTGGCCTTTGCGCACATACCTTGATGTGTCTGAGAAAATCAAAATATGCATCTCAGCTCTCAGAACTAAATGGAGTAAACAAAAACAAAGACTGTGTATTTATGCACCATCAAATGTGGTTATAATGGAAGTCAATAGGGCAAAAACAGTAAATTAGGGAGAAAAAATGAAAATCTAACAATGCATCAAAGCCAATGTTGTTATTAATTGTTCAAGTCCAAGATTTTAATAAAAGGTAAAAAAAAAAATCCAGTCCACAATTACTTTTTATATTTAAAATACGTAATTGTGTGTCTTTTTTTTCTCCAAATCAGTGACATCATTTGTGAACTTGGCAATTAAAGAGTTAAAATCCAGTAATTTCAGTAGTTCTGATCAGGACTGAGGTAGATTAACAGATTTATGCAAAAAAAAAATAGAAAAAAAATATTTATCTGATGCATTTTTACAGCAGTTTAATTCAGTTGATGTTTTCATCCCAAACATAACAAAAGGGTAGTAAATTTGAACAGTGCACAAGGGTTAACATAGTTTCATAGTTGAGTCTTTCATTAAAAATCACCTTAAGTGCTATTTTATTTCATATATTTATTTAATGTTATCTTGTCTTAAGTAAATGTCAAGAACTAAGAACTACTATTTAAAAAAAGTCCCATAACATGCGCATCGTCACCAGCAGAGGGCGCTGCAGACCCAGAACAGCCTGTTCAAAAACTCAAAGTATCACGTTTCTTTCCGTGTCTATAAATACCCATCTCCCTCCGCGCACTGGCCATATCTAAAGCAGCGCTGGCCTGCTCTGCTTACACTGCCGGATGGATGAGGTTCCCTGCGTCCCACCATCTGACAGCTCCTCTCTGCTGTAGGACCAGCCAAAACACCTACGCCTGCACATTTACACCCTCTCTTCTCATGTGTCTGGCCTTTACAGAGTCTCCTGGGCTCAGTTCCTTCATCCCCTCAGATCACACAGCGCCGGTTTGCCTTCACGCCACTTGTTTTTGCTATTAGCCGCTAATTATACTGTAGCTGCAATTAAACAAAATGGCAGGTTGTCATGGGATATTTTGACTCGGGCAGCTCTTGAAAGTCAACAATCAAGATGCCGTTTGTTTAGTCGTCGCTCTTCGCTTATTATTAATGACAATGACACACTGTTCGGTTTAATTGGGTTTATTAAGCTGTAGTGTAATTTCGATGTGTATAGTTTAACGCGGTGATTTAGCAGGTCATTTTTCAGTGTGTGACTCAGCAAGTTGAATAATTATGCAAATTGATCATCCTTGACACTAAATTCTAAACTTTTTTAAAAGGAGTTCACTGAAACAACATGCCTGAGCGAGTTGATTCGCTGAAGTAAATCTGATCTGTTGAAATATGTAGTGAATTGATTCAATTACATTTTGTTTAGATTCACATTCAACTATTAAACAGATCAGTTGATGAATAAAACATTCGACAATGTCTTTTACATTTGTGATAACTTGATGAAAATAAATTACTTTTTTAAGTAAGTCTGTAGAAACAAACTGAATTGATTCTATCAAGTAAATCCGAATGTTTCGGAATCATTTAAATGATTCACAAAACTCAACAGATCATTGACTCATTCAGCAATACCTCTTTAAAATGTGTGATAACTTCATGACAAGAAATCATTTTTTTTGTCTGTTGTAGAAACAAGTGAACTGATTCGATCAAGCAATTTGGTTCATTTCAGACTCACTTTAATGATAAATCAAAAAATAAATCTATAAACTAGTTTGATTTATTGAGTCAAATCTTAAAAACTGATTTGGTAAAATCATAGTCAAAACACATTGACTTAAATGATTCACTCTCTACTGTTGAATGAATCAGTTTGTAAATTAATATAAGATCAGCTGAAATATAAATGATTCAACCAAACATCTTAATGAACTGAATCGCTACAATCATTCATTCATTTATTTTCTTTTCGGCATAGTCCCTTTATTAATCTGGGGTCGCCAACTTATCCAGCGTATGTTTTACACAGCGGATGTCCTTCCAGCTGCAACCAATCACTGGGAAACATCCATACACACTCTATTACACTTATACATTATGGACAATTCAGCTTACCCAATTCATCTATAGCGCATGCCTTTGGAGTTGTGAGGGAAACCGGAGCACCTGGAGGAAACCCACGCAAACACGGGGAAAACATGCAAACTCCACACAGAAACGCCAACTGACCGAGCCGAGGCTCGAACCAGCGACCTTCTTGCTGTGCAGCCCTCGCTACAATCAATCTAAACAATTCTGATTCATTTGAACAATTCACACTTTCAAGTTCAAGGTTCAAGTCAAGATTTATCCCACAACAAAATCATGTTGTTTCTTGAAACAAAGTAATCTAAATGTACTGATTCATTAAATGAATCAAACTCCTCCGCATTGGCAGAAACAAACACATGACCTGAATATAACAAAAATTGTGTTCTTGTATAAATCATCTGACTACACAACCTGAAAAAAGTCTTGTCGTTGATCCCAGTTGTAAGAGCAACAAATAATAACTTTCTGAAAGCAAAGAAGATCAAGGTGCTCCAGGATTGGTCAGCCCAGTCACCAGACATAAACATTATTGAGCATGTCTGGTTTAAGATGGAGGAGGCATTGAAGATGAATCCAAAGAATCTTGATGAACTCTGGGAGTCCTGCATGAACGCTTTCTTTGCCATTCCAAATGACTATTAATAAGTTATTTGAGTCATTGCAGAGATGTATGGATGCAGTCCTCCAAGCTCATGGGAGTCATACTCAATATTCATTCTTTTTCCACTGCTCAAAGACTTTATATTCTATACTGTACATTAGTTCTGTTAATACTTTTTGTTTAAGCAAAGTCAGACCTTACTGTCCTAATTTAATAATTAAAAATCAAGGCATGATCATATTTTATTTTGGTAAATTAAGTGTAATCTAGAGGCCTTTGCCTTTCATATAAGACTCTTCTGATACCAAATGATCAAGGAGAAGTCAAGTTATTATTTGTTGTTCCTAAAAATTGGACAGGTGACAAGACTGTTGTCAGGCTTCACTCTGTTTTAGACTAGATGAAGGTCATGGATTTTGAGCTCTTGAATGAGGACAAATGATGTGTTTGTGACCAAAACAAAGACACATTTCTTCAGTACAGGATGCTTTCAGTTCTGCTTTTGCGGCATTGCAGCTGATATTGGGAAACAGGAGAATACGGTTGAATCTCAAATCGGCTTACGCCTCGACTTTTGTTAGGCTTTCACTTAAAACCTGACGGCACTGTCATGTTTGATCCATTTCTACCGCTCAGCTGTGTTTATATGCCACGGTGAGCAACAGTTTCATCAGCCACACACACACACACACACACACACACTTTTTACTCTCTCTCTGCCCTTTTGTTGGCAGACTATCCACGCTGAGCTGTCGAAGCTTGTGAAGAAACACTCTGAGCAGAAAGGAGCCGAACAGGCCATGTATAAAAAGATGCTGGGTAACCCGTCCAACAGCAGTGTGCAGAAACACCGTGCCAAGTCCTCATGGGTGAGAGCACAAACTGTCCTTATTTCAACTATTTAACACTATGTGCTGTTTATTTATGAGCTGGCCTGTCTGTGTTTACGCTCAACAGGAAGTGGATTTTACAAACGATCAAGTGCATGATCATGCGCACCAAATGGACAGTTAAAATATTTGTACCAAACAATTGTTCAATGCTATATTGTTCATTTAATGGAAAAGTTAAGCCCAGTTCACCTAGTGATATTTAATAGTTTTTATGATTCTAGCTTGTCAGACTTAACGAACATGATCCCCATGTCATAACGACAATCGAGACGTGCCAAGCACGGACATACGCGAATCTCATCTGGAGTTTGACGTCATCAATCTATGACACTGCCAGAATTTCATCAGAGGGAATATTTGATCATTAATCAGCCTTTGGTAAACAAGTCTAAACAATGATCAAAGACCAGAGACTTTAGCCTAGGATTATAGGAGTCGTTAAGTTCAAGTTCGATTTATTTATATAGCACATTTACAAACGTCCACAAGGCCACACAAAATGCTTTACAGAGAAGATACAGACAAGCAGTATAGACATAATAAACAAGACAGCAATAAGAGAGCATAGTAAATGTAAATAGATTATACAGAAACTGTTTCAATGCCTAAGAATAAAAACGTAATTGACCCTTTAAACAATTCTGCCTTGTTAAGGGATGCTACCACAGTTGACCATATTAAACAGGATTAAAAATGAAACCCATGACCCCCCAGGAAGGGACTTATGCTTCAAATGACCTAGAAAATAGATGAGTCTTTAATTTAGACTTGAGAATTTGCAGTGATGAAGACATTTTTAATTCTAGCGGCAGCGCATTCCAAAGGTGTGGACCAGCTATAGCGAATTCTCGCTTACTCCTGCTTTTGAGGTGGGCCTTTGGGACTTTTAATAGAAACTGATCAGCGGAACACAAGTGTCTAGATGGAGTGTGAGCCATAATCAGTTGAGATAAATAATGGGGGCCCAAGCCATCTAAGGCTTTATACACAAAGAGAAGAATTTTAAATTTGATTCTTTGTCTCCCCGGTAGCCAGTGGAGTGACCTCAAAATGGGAGCGACATGTACATATTTCGGGCTTTTTGTTGAAAATCTAACTGCTGTGTTTTTCACTGTAAAAGCAAGCAAACTAAGAACGAACTAAAAGCGAACTGTAGGTGAGCCATCTAAGACTTGAGAAGCCCAAAATTTGTCTCTAAATCGGGGCCTTATTGGCACAGTGTGAGCTGGGCTGTAGTGAGAATAAATTGAGAACTGGATGAATATATGAGCACATGAGGAGATGTAGGAAACCAAGAGATTCATTCATTTTCTTTTTGGCTAAAGCTGCGGTCACAAGAGTTTGAGTGTGTGTAATTCTGTAGTACGGCACTACGAAAAGGGGCGGGATTAAACAAGATTTTAAAAAGCAAGCGATTTGTCCATATTTTAAATTTCTATTCAGAGAGGTCATGTTTTGATCTTCGATTGGTCTCACGCAGTCAAGTGATGCGATTTCGCAGGTCAGAGTTCACCAAGCTTGAACTTTGCAACGCATCGAACTGAAACTTGGGAGAAAAGTCCAGTGTGACCACAGCTTCAGGAACTAGAGCACCCGAAAGAAACCCACACGAACACAGGGAGAACATGCAAACTCCACACAGAAATGCCAACTGACCCAGTCAAGGCTCGAACCAGCGACCTTCTTGCTGTGAGGCGACAGTGCTACCCACTGCGCCACCGTGACGCCCTAGGAAACTAAGGGATGTGAGGGAAAAATGTTCAATGCTACTTTCCCAAAGAAACTTTGCGCGTAATGACGAAAAATGCATTCTCTCACAAAAGAATTGCCGTTAACCTCAAAAATGTTGGGTTCTTCAAGAAATAAAATGCGCAACTTTTGCATTTTCTCACAGAAAGCTATTGCTTTTCTACAGAAACCTTGCATTTCCTCACAAAATGTTGCATTCTCCAACAAAAGTACTGTGAATGGTGAATGGTAGAAACAAGCTGCTATTGATGTCTATAGTAAAGGCTGATTTATACTTCTGCATCAAGCGCATGCGTATGCATCAGCGCAGCCTGCACGTGGTCATATAGCCCTCACCATGGCCGTTGCCGATGCTGAAGCAAACCTCTAAAAGAGTTTACTGCAGGTCACAACGATTCACAACACAAGCTCTGTGATTGGTCAACTTGGTGTTGCCATTGTGTGGGCAGCAGTGAGAGCCGCGCGAGCCCGATGAAGCAAGTGTTTATAAGTGTCGAGTCGCCTGAAGGAGCTCCAAATGCAATGTTTTTACCTTTTGATTAATGTTGTTGCATGAGGTTCCCGTCTCAAAATGAGCTTGTACATTAACATTAGTCATAAGATAAATACAAAACAGACATGCATTAAGGTAGCGTTTCGAAAAAACAAAACACCCATAAAGAAACTCGACCCAGAGGAACATAAAAACCTACTGCCAGCTAGCATTTCGGAAGTGTTATTGCAGAGCAACACAAAGAGCGCGCAGAAGAATAAATTTAGATTTTTTTTTTTTAGATTCAACTTTATTGTCATCACACATGTACAAGTACAAGGAAACGAAATGCAGTTTAGGTCTAACCAGGAGTGCAATAGCAGCAAGTGCAGGATACAGGTATAAGTTATAAAGTGCAGTTATAGAAAAATTATGGTGATATTTACAAATGGATGTACTATCAACATTATATACAGGTTGTGTCGGCTATGAACAGAGATTTACAATAGATGGATAAATGTACAGGTTGCTATTAATAATCAGAAGTGTGCAGATAGATAAACATAATTACAAATGTATATGTACAGTGGATGTGTACATAATTTACAAATGTACATGTGCAGTGGGTATGTACAGTTCAAATAAATGAATCAGTGCAATGAATATGTGCAATTTTTAAATGTGCAAATGTTAAGTAGTGCAGTGATTATGATGAGTCTGAGTTATGAGGAGAGGAGAGTGGGGTGTATTAGGGGGGCAAAAAGTCAGTGGGGAGCAGAGTTCAAGAGGGAGACAGCTCTGGGGCACGGCAACGCACATTGGATGCACCATGGGTCACGCCACTCACTTGACGCAGAAGTTATAAACCAGGTTTAAAGGCTAATTTATACTTCTGCATCAAGTGCATGCGTATGGTCCGGCGCAGCCTTTACGCGGTCGCATAGCCCTCGCTTACGCTGAGCCATACCTCTCAAAAAATTGAACTACACTTTGCAACGATGCATAGCGCAAGCTCTGTGATTGGTCGTCTTGGTAGCTGTGACGAGTATGGTCGTTGCTGAGAGCCACAAGCCACGAGTGTTGACAAGTGTCGAGTCCCATGAAGGAGCTCCAGATGGAAACTTTTGTTTTTTATTTACCTTATGACTAATCTTGTTGCATGTCCACCGGTTCCCTCCTCTGAATGAGCGAGTTTTAGCTCCTTGTAGCTTTCAGAAAAAACAAAACGCCAGCAAGGAAACTCGACACAGAGGAACATAATAACCTACTTCCAGCGTACTAATAACCTACTGCCTACTGCCAGCTAGCATTTCAGAAGTGTTATTGCAGAGCAACACAAACCGCATGCAGAAGTATAAATGCACAACTACGCGCAAGGCAGGCGCCGTGGGTCACGCTAATCACTCAATGCAGAAGTATAAACCAGGCTTAAGAACCAAAAAAATACTATGGAAGTCAACAGCTGCTTTATCCAACAATCTTTAGTATATCCTTTGTGTTGAAAAGTCTCTGGATCAAGTGGAGGATGGGTCATTTTTGGAGGGGTGGACTATCCCTATAATTATCGTCAAAATGGCTGTAGACGATGACCGTTTTCATGTTTTAAACAAGTATTTGTCTTTTTAACAGGGTCTCAGCTGGAAGTGGCTCTTTGGGGCTACAGCCGTTGCGATTGGTGGTGTAGCTTTATCAGTCGTCATCGCGGCTAGAAATTGACCAAAATCAACTGTGATGGATGATGATGTGGTGCTGAAGATCTTGAGCTCAACAGGACCCTGGAACACCTTACTGACCTTTATTGTAAAAAAACTAAAAAGATTTGAAAGAGAAATGGTTGTATGTTCCGTTCAGCTCCATCGCACTCTATTGGTTTTAAGTAATGTCCACCTTTTACTTTCAATGCAAGAAAGTTCAGCTGGGGAAGAAATAGATGCGAGAGATAATATATAATAGTTCCTATTTATGTACAGAAAAGTTTCTAGTTGTAATTAAGAGATGTGTGGATGTACAGAATGACGCTGGACCGTTTTGCTGCAGAATTCTTTGACTGAAAACAGCATTTGTGAAGTTTCATGATCTTATTTTTGGTGAACTGAAACTTGCCTGTGAACATTCAAGAATATGATTGTAGGTTTTTTTTCATCTTTAGCTTCTGATACTAAAGAAAGACAACACTATTTCAAAGGTCCTTACACTTCTGTGGTACACTACACACAATTTCTTCTGCTTTAGGCTCATAGGCTTCAAAATGTCACTGCACCAAGGCAGATGTGTTCAGATCAGCTGTCTCTCAATTATGTTTTTCAGAATTTTTCCATTTTCATGACCGTCTTTCGTTTTTTTTTTTTTTTTTTTTTACAGAGCCTACAAGAATTCTGTGCATTCCGTTAGAATTATTTATTTAGGATGACAGACATGTGACCATTTTTTTAATTATCCTTACATTGATAGTCTCAGTTCCCCATTCCACTTTCTTTTGTAGTTTTGTAACTTCCAGCATTCCCTTTAAAGTTGTTTTGTATTTCTTCAAATAAACTTTTGCACTTTCTGTTCATATGATTGAAAATAAAGTGATTTCTTCAAACTGGTTGCTAGATGTGCATTTTCTGAAGAATAATTGAGGTTGAAAAACTAAAAGCAGTACTTAATAACAATATAACTCGCTGTATGAAGTAGTATAATAAAAATAATGTCTCGTTTATGACGTATAGGTTCGATAAAAATGTTATAAAGGAACTTTCTAATTAACGTGAATTAGATGTGAATTGCATGATGTGGCGAAACCTTGTCTTTCGCTGGAGTCTAGTGGGGCAATCCCTATTCATGTTTTTTTTCCCCTGGCATTGACGTTTTTCTGACGCAGTTCTGTGAAGGTTCAATCCAAATCCCTCCCCCACCCCCAGCCAAGAGTTTTACAATGTACAAAAACACAGCCAAACATGGTTAATTCACACATTTCAAAACAAAACATTTGCCTTATTGTCTATATAACTTCGAAAAGAAGTCTCCAAGCGCTTTCTAATGACGCCATTTACCGGTCATTAGTAGCCATATCCAATTCGCGAAAAAGAATTGTTCGAGTCGGATCTTTTCAGTGAAAGATTCGAATTGGTGGATCTCGAGTGAACAATTGTAACTTAAACCACTGCTTTAAAGAACTTTTATAGTACAGTACAAGCAGAAATTATGTTACCACACACGTATATTTAAAGTCTATAACAGCAACTTTCAGCTGGGGCATTTTCAAAATATTACTGACTGAAAGGTGTGGTTATCGCCAAATACCATATTGTAAATGAAGTCAGAGAAGTATTTTAATGTAATCCACTGTTTCTGCCTAGCTAGTAGTTAACTAAAAAAAATAAACCTGAGATATGCAAGATTAGTTTCGAAACTAACACTTGTGTATATTGTAATACTTTTTGCATAATTGTGATGTGACCAAAAGTTGTATTTTGTTTACAGATAAAAATGCTGAGTTTTTTTTCTTATACGTTTACCACTTCTCCTAGCCAAATATCATATCTGTAAATGTAGATTATTAAATAATGCCACATTTTAATGTGTTCAAAACGTTGCATGTTTTGAAATCCACTCAGTATCCTAAAATCATAATAATAAAGGAAAACACTTTCTTCTCATTCCTTTTTTCAAAATACTTAGTAATACGTACTATTATAAAATGTCTTTATAAGCATGTAGTATCACTGACCAGGTAACAGAACAGGTGAATCATTTTTGAACCGGCTTTTTGAATTGAACTGCTCGAAAGAACCGAGTCGCCAGGCTCCCCATCACTGGTCATCTCTCTCGTGATTACCGCAAAGCCACGCCCCTTCCCGCCTGTACGTAATTCACGCCTGATGAATATTCATACTCTCTGCTCGCTCGAGCTGCTTGTTGCGTTCACGGCAGAGGCGCGTGAGCGTGGTGGGAAATGCGAGCAAGATGGCGGCGTTGAAGGAGGAGCAGTGTTACGGACTGTCCTGTGGAAGAGTGAGCAATGGTAGCAAAATCTCCGTCTATCACGTCAAGCTGACAGACAGCGCGCTGCGGGCGTTTGAGGACTACCAGAGCAACAAGGTAAGACGCGCGTCGAGCGCAACGCGAGGCTGGATAAACAGAGCTAACAGGCTAACAGTGAACAGCAGGCGACAGTTATTTCCCTGCCTGACAGCAAATCACCCACTCAGCTCAACACATTCCCCTTAAAGCGAGCAGGAACTTCGGTGTGGCGACACAGTCCCTGCCCTTTGCTGCTTTGTTGTTGGTGGCTTCCTTATCAAGCACTTTATACGCCAATGAAGCCGTTAATTGAGCCCACAGCAGGTGATAAAAGAAAATAAGTTGTTAGACGTGTGTTGGTCTGGTGGCAGACAGTCTAGTTTGGTTTAAAGCACTTGGCTGGCAGGTTGGTGGAAAACCTGAAAGTGTGGGAATATTTTGTTTTATTTCCCACCCCTTTTTTAGACCTGGGAACGTCTTGGAAATTAAGGATGAAAAAGTTTTGATAATTTAAATAATAGGTTTACATTTTTTTTTGGTTATGCTTGATTCACAGCTAGGGGCCCGGGGCCCTCAACAAACTTGTTAGTGGCCACAGTGAATCAGTAATGGTTAAGGTAAATATCTCCCAAAAAATGATTAGATTTGGGAATGAGTAGTATGTTTTTATTACTATTCTACAGCGGTCTGATGTTTCTTCTAATTAAAAAAATATATTTAGAACCTTTTTAAACCAAATGACATAAAAATGATGTTAAAAATCAGATTTATTCCACCAAAATTGGTTTACTAACTAAAAACAAACATAACCATGCCTGATAGCTTGTTACTTTGTGCAAAACAAATTGAATACATTTTTAGATGACAATTTAGTTTGAATTCGAAAGAAATGTCATTTAGTGAAATGTAGTATTTTACAGAGTAAAACAATAGTTAAGTTTTACGGTAACGCATAATTAAAAAAAAAGTTAAAAAATATTAAGAGTAGAAAAATGTTTTTTGTCAAGCCGTAGTCTCTGCGTAGACTTCCATTTATCTGCATGCGAATGCGTCAGACCGGAAACGCAAGCTTGTGTGACAAGTTTCGTAGTTCGCTGCGATAGTCTAGATCGGACACGCAGCCAGCTGGAAGTGCGATATGCACATCAATATAGCAACATTTTTTTTATGACACTGTATAACAATAATTAATATTTTTACAGTACTGTGACGATTGAGGTTGGGGTGGGGGTAGACGTTAATAAAATACAATAAATGGGAAATTTAATAAGTAATATAAATCTCATTACCTTCCGGACGCAACCATATCCGATCTAGCAACAATCGGTGGCTGCGGTGCAAAGTTAAAGCTTGGTGAACTCTGACTTGTGAACTCGCATCACGTGACTGCGTAAGACCAATCGAAGAACAAAACATGACCTCTCTGTACAGAAATGTAAAATATGGACCAATCGCTCATTTTTTTTAAATGTCTAATTATCTTGTTTAATCCCGCCCTTTTTCGCAGTGCCATATTACAGAATTTCGCAAGCTTAAACTTGAGTGTGACTGCGGCATCATTCAGTGTCACAATTATGTAAAAATAAAACACATTTTCATCTGTACTTATTAAATTCTTTTGTGTTATATTTTATAAAATTTAGTTATTATTTACTTTAAAACAAAGTCTACCAGTTTTCCAAGCCAGCAAGCTTATCTGCTTATCTAAAAACAAAGATAAAGCAATGTGAGGTAGTCAGGATTTGACTGAACCCATGACGTCGCATTGATAACATTTGTTTGTTGAATATGTAGGTCCTAGAAACAATTGCTCAACCTTTCAAGCTGTAGAGGTTTGCTTTTGATAACTCTGCTTTTTGCCAATGAGCCTGAACCTGTGGTTTCTATTTTAATCCAGTCCCTGCTACTAATTTAAACTCTTTTAGGTGGACACTTTTTTCCACATAGCAAAGCAGTGAACGTGCGCCTTTTGAGATTGTCAGTGGTTAATACCATTGGAATCCATCAGTAAACCGAGCATAAACATGGTTGCCACATCTTCAAAAAACCCCAAAGTGAATAATTCATTGCTTGTTTTGCGTGACTTTGTCTTCTAGATTAAAGGATTGTGATCTGTTGCAGACTCAACAGGGTGGTCAGGTAGATGATATTTGATAATAACATACATTGATTTAACTGCGCTGTTTCAGATCAAAGGATGCTGCTTTTGGTGTGCTGTTTGTGTTCTGTATAATAAAGCAAATGCAACTTGAGCTGAGACGCAACAAAGACCAAGACTCTCCATATTTAAACTGGAGTGGAAGTTGAGTCACACTTCTGATGTCAGTAAATTGGATGATAGGAATAAAATTACAGCTCTCGGTCTACACCCAAACTGGTGGTAACAGTGTGGTAAACGTGAGCTTAACTTTAATTCTGTTTTAAGTGTTGCTGCCTCTCTTATGTGCTGATTAATATGGCATATTCTTTAGATGCGATATGTGAAACTCAACCCGACTGGTTGCATGTGACACTGTGCGGGAGGCTGAAGCTTTGCTCGAGTATTTTTAGCTTCCAAGTAGACTGCACAAATGCTACTAGAAAGTTGGTTTGGTCAATTGGCTGTTTGGTTTATTCATTCACGATGACTCCTCACCATCTTGTGGAGAACTTGATTATTTTAATTGTTGCGACATATAATATGTGTTTGGTGTCTCCTGTTTCGTTTTAAAGAGGTCAGGAACTGAGATCTCAACTTTTGAGCTTGTGAGCTTTTAATATGCGCTAGGCATGGGGCGATTATAAGATATACTGTATGATAACCTTAGTTAAAAATATCACAGTACCATGGTATTGTAATTACTGCACCAAAATATGTTCTTTTAAAATGTCTGGGTAAAAAACTACTTTTTTCCCCCCATTGAACACAATACATTTTATTTTAAGAAAAATTTGTAACCGTAAACATGTCAAGCTTAATAATTAAAATAAATCATTGACTTATTAACAATTATTAAACTTAATAATTTTTGTTTGATTGGGATGATTTTGTTGGGGAGTGGATAAAATACAATTAAAAGCAGATATAAATAGCGGCAATATAAATAGCACTGATATACATCATATGTACAATAAAGCCAAATATTCGCAGTAGAATAGTTTCAAAATATACACCAGTTATGTGTTTTTGCCAAGTCATTTGTATAAAATATATTAGCCCAGGGATAAGCCCTGTTTTTTTAAAACAGGCTCTTAATGTTTAGCCTTTAATAATTATTCAAATATTAGTGCTATGGTATTTACATTATTTGCAAATTCTTATCAATTTGACACTACTTTTTTTATCTATGCATGTAATTTTTCTTTTGCTTTTACATGGGGAACAAGGTGCTATTGTTGTTGTTGTTTTAATGGTGGTTTTAATTGTTCGATGTCAGCTGAAGCTTTGCTCACTTTAGGATATGCACTCATTTCCCTAATTAGTTATTGGGTTATTATCATTTTAAGTTAATGTTCATGTTCTTCAGAAGCACTAACAACTCGGTAACATCTTTGAAAGATAATGTTAAGAAATTCATGTTTTGAATACTGCAATGCTTACATCCTCTTAAAATAGGTTGATTTCTCATTTTAAGATTAAATAATAGAAAATGATAAAACATTTTTGTCTATTGCAACAGGACAGTAGCTGGACAGGAAGCAATTCTAGAGATAGAGGATGCTATTAGTGCTGACTTTTATATACATTTTAAGCAAATTCAATTAAAATTCTCAAATTTTACTATAATTGATTATACAACTTACAATAAAAATACTTTTTTACTAGGGGTATCAAAATTAATTGCTTCGATGCAGACGCGGACAATTCGGTATCGGTTCAGTAATAGATCATAACCGGTTATTACGTACTGATGTCATTTATCTCGTATACAATGTTGCGGTAGCTTACTATGGTGAGGGAGGCGAGCTAGATTAAATCAAATACACTTAAACTACTTAACAGCGCAAAAACTGCACAATTCTTGTGACGGCGTGACTTCTCCTCTCTTGGCTGTTACAGCGGTACTTCTAGACAAAGACGCGATCGCGTGTCTGCGGAGTGAGTTTTCTCCTCCGCATCTATCATGGATCAGCTGTAATCGCTGCTGCTGTTTATCAATGTCACTCATTGGTGAACAGCGCCAGATCGTTAGAGACAATCGCAGCCCTTTTTGTTGGGGGCATGACCAATCATAGGGGTGGAACGCCCCATTCACACGGGGCTTCAGCGTCAACGCTTGACAGAGGGTGTGTCTGAAGCTGGGGCTGACGCGATCGTCATAGCAGCGTCAGCCAATGAAATTAGTCAGCAATTGGCCACTGTCTGAGCTGGTGTATTTGCATACAGCGATCTGATTGGCTGCCGCTTCCGTCGGCGCTTGAAAAGTTGAGCAAGTCTTAACTTCTGCAGCGAGCAACGCCTCTGAAGCGGCACCGACGGATCCACAATGCAGTTGGCAACGCCTGACGTCACCCATTCAAAGTGAATGGGAATCGTTGAAGCTGACGCCCCAAGTGAATGGGGCGTAAGAACTCTCTAGACGGGGCTTAGAAAGCAAGCGGGATATTTATGTTTGTTCATTTGCTATAAATGCTTATCTTGTTCATTGCATGTACTTGAATTTTAAAGGTACAGTTCATATATTTGACTGTTTGTACAAATAGTATATAAATATAAATATATTTATACATTTTAATACAAAAAGTTAAATATAAAATTGTGTATGGAAAGCATCGTCAATTCACCGTGATGCACCGAGATATGGAATTGAACCAAACCGAACCGCGAGACCACACCTCTAATTTTTACCAAAATTATGAGATGGCTTTTACTTTTTACTCTGGTTCAGTTTGATACTTCTTAAAATAAAAACATGAAAGAACAGTTGTGTATTTATTCCATGAAAAATAAGGGTTAACAGTCATTCCAGAAGTTTGTTCTGCTGTACAATAGAAAAGTATTTTGTCATAATTTCTTCAAGTTTAACCAAACTTTTGAAGGGTTGTCATGAAGGAGCCACTCTGTAAATTGTTCATGTTTGTACTCTCAATTAGTGAAGCCAGCAGTTGAAAAAAAAAAAGCTACTTCTATTCATCAATAATTTGCCAAATTTGAACATTATGCATTTTGCAACTTATTGATTTAGTTTTTTGGTAAATAGTTTTTTTTAGATGCTTTAATTCAGTTGCATTTAATTATTGGCTGCAATATATTTAAAATTTCTAGCTGTAATGAAAAACAATTGACTAGCAAAGCTTCTTGTTTTTTGTGCATTTGTCTTTGGCTTTAGACTGCATGACATCTACACCTTAGTTTCATTTGTTTTAGTAGACTGTGTCTGTCACTTGGTCATCTTGAATACCGTATTAAGATGGAAGGTGGGCTTCTTTTCTTGATGCTCAAAGTAGAGAAAAATCGCAAAGGACAGAATGACTTGGTGCTGAAAATAAATGGGTCAGCCATTACACTGGGCTGCCCTGTTTTGTATGTCAAAAGGGAAATGCTTTCTGGCACCTTGCTTTATTATATCTCATTATTCCTTTTTTCTGCTTGTTGTAACTTTAAGTCCAAAGGTTTTGTCTTATCCAGCAGAGAGTCGTCACATGGCAAAAAATCGAGTCTTTAAAGTCATGAGCTTTCGTGTACCCAAAAAAATGAAAAGTTTTGGAACAACAGGTTCTTATCAACTTGAAAGTGAGATTTAACTGAAATCTTTGAGTTTAGATTAATTTAGTTCCTTTTAAGTTTTCCCACTGTAAAACAAAAGGATTACAAAGAATATTTTATTTAGTGAATTTGTAAACAAACGATGCATTAAACTCAGGGCTTAATTTGTGCTGGAACACACCAGATCCGGATCTGACACCTCTGAAATCTGATCTGGCACCTCATTTTACCGAACCCTTCCTCAACCTCCCTCCTCTGTCCGCTGTTCACTTTCACTTTCTTGCGCGACTTCTCAACCCTCTTGCCTTTCGTCCGCAACACCTCTCTATCTTTGGGTAGCATGCCGGATCCGTTCCCCCGATCTGTTCCGGGACCTCGCAATTCACAAATTAAGCACTGATTGAACTATTGTTTCAAACTCTGTGAATGATATTTACATAAAATGATAAAGAAAATAAAAAATATCCCCAAAAATTTTGTTTTGATCTTTAGTTTTAATAAAAAAAAATTTTACTTTTATTGAATGGGGCAGTTAAACGTATTGACAGGAAGTAATAGGGGGCAGAGAGAGAGGGGCAAAGGACATTTAGTTTGGAACTCTGGTCTCCTTAAACATCTCGGGGATATGTATCATTGCACTTAACCACTAGGTTATTGACACTAGGCATGGGCCGGTATAAGATTCTGACGGTATGATAACCTTGGATAAAAATATCACGGTATCACGATATTGTGATTTCTGCTCTAAAATAGATTCTTTTTAAATGTCTGTGTAAATTTTTTTTTTTAAGTTTTCCCCCTTTGAACACAATATATTTTATTTTGAGAAACATTTATAATATTTTGGAGCAGTAAACGTGTCAGGCCAAATAATGAAAATGAATCATTGACATCTGCTCTCTTCATTTGTTTCAAAAACACTGATTTATTTACAATTTAAAATGGCATCTTTGGATATCTTTTCTGCTGGAGATGCTGTTGTTAAAAAAAATGTAAAAAAAATAATCTTACACATACCTTAGAAACCGCAGTATACCTTGAAAACGGTTATCGTCCCATGCCTAATTGACACTGATGATTTGGGGAATTTAGAGATTTTTTTTTATTTTTTTTTATTTAGATTTTTGGATGGTATTGGGTGTAGGTATGGGACGATAACCGTTTTCAAGGTATACCACGGTTTGGAAAAGTCAAGGTTTTCATACCGCCAAAATTTTTTCTAAT
>CAIGQZ010032594.1:19475345-19569569 GCA_903798205.1 Danio tinwini | reverse complement strand
TGTATATGTATATATATATATGTATATATATATATATGTATATATATATGTATGTATATATGTATGTGTATGTGTATATATATATTTATATATATATATACAGATTTATATATATATATACAGATTTATATATATATATATACAGATTTATATATATACAGATTTATTTTACTAGTCAATTTTAATGGCTCTATAATGATGATTCAGAAATTATAATACTTAAATTTTCAAAATGTTAAAAAAATGTATCCTTAATTATCATTTTTTTGTAACTTACAAATTAGCTTTTTTACAGCCAGACTTTCAGTTCTACACTTCATAAACACTCTGCTATGAATCATTATTGATCTGTTTATAATGGACTTTATTTATGGTGGACACCATATTTATTTTTTGGCAGTGACATCAACTGGCCTGAAATACGCTCAGTCTGGCCCAAAGCCATAAGATCATCCCCATTGTTGAGCCCTGAAGTAATAAATCCTTCACAAGCAGACCTAATTATCCTCTGCTGCAGTTGATCTGAAGCTGAATTGACATACATACACAACAGGGGATCGTGTGTGTGTTTGTGTAGCATACAGTGGCAGCTAATATTTCCTGTGTCCAGACTTCCCTGAATGTACAGATGCCGGTAATGAGCATTGCATTGAATTTTAACATGCGCGGCCTGTGCCTGCAGTGTAATGTCTCCATTACATGTGCTTATCTCAGTCGCAGATGGAATCAGAAAGGATGATTTATTCATTTCCTGATGTGAGCCAGAAGCCCGAGTACAGAGCTTCAGTGCATGTGTACAGTTCACCAGACTAGATGAAATGAGTCGTGAGAACATGATACTGCAGTCTTGCACTTTCAGCTCACATAGGTTGAAATCGTGACTAGTTTTGTGCATCATCATCATCTCTCGAAGTTATATTTTTAGAAAAGCCAGATATGGATGAGTTTGCATTAACTGCTTTGTGAATCAAGTTACCCAATCATGTGTTCAGACTTGCCAGGTTTCATTCAGTTAAAACGGCACAATTACTACAGTTCATTTCAGTTCATAATGTAATATAATATTTTGTAATTTAGTAATAGCTGTGCCGTAAGCCCAATATTTATGAACAATTTTAGATGTGTAGTTGCAGTCAAAGTATCACTCATAGAATATAATGTAGAATTTATAAATATTCTGCTTCCTACTTGCCTACTATTGGGCAATATTCTGCTTTCTTCCGCTGTTTAAATGACAACATTTAGATTTAAAAAGCAGGTTGTCCATGGGGTCTTAAATTCTTAATGTCTTAAATTTCAAAAGCAAAATTGTAGACCCTTAAAGTGGTCACTGAAATATTGTGTTGTAGGTCTTAACATTTTAAACGGGTCTTAATTTTCCTCTGTCCAAGTAAAGATACCCAATCAGTTCAACAACCATCCAATCACCAATTATATGCTGCAGTCAACATTTGAAGTGGATCACCGCCTTCACCAGAGTTGTCCTAAAGCTATAGAACAACACCAATTCTTGTCGTAGGACAGTTAAAAAAAACATTTTTGATTCACTTCAAATGTTGACCACTGTATATATGAGAATAAGTGAGATACAATTGACAACAGCCATTTTTATAGCAAACTGTCCAAATTTAATTTTCTAATCAGAGAAAGAAACCTAAAAACAATTGCAAAAAAAAATTCCTCATGATAATAACAGAGCAATATTTTCCTTAGATTTTCCAGTTATACAAAAATGTTCAAAAGTAAGGTGAAGCAATATAATATTTATAAATATTCATGGAATAGGCAAGGTTTTATAACAGAAAAGTATTAGGTTAAATAGGAGTTATACTTGATCCATTTGAACAAAGCCAACGAATATATAAGACAAATATGTACGCAATTGTGCCTATAGTAAATGTACTTTTCACAATGTTAAACTTGTCATTTAAAAAAAAAAAAAAAGAAACATTTTGAAAAGTATATACAACTAGTTTTCTTGTTTTGACATTTAAAATATTTGGTTAAGTAATAACTTGTATCAAACTTGTATTTAAAAAGTAACGACCAGGCCATTAGAAAAAAAAATCCTTCGTGTTTAGCCATGTATAAGTCTAAAATTTTATTCAAAATGGTCTTAAAAGGGTCTTAAAACAGGGTGTCCACGGGGTCCTAAAGTATTAAAGGTTGATAAATCAATTATAAGAAAATTAAGGCCCTTAAAAGGTATTAAAGTCTTAATCATTTTTTTATGAGGTCTTACATTTTGTTCAAGCATTGTCCAAAGTGTTTAACTCAGACAAAGCATAAATATAAATAAACGTAATTTGCGACAAACGCGGGAAGGTGATGGTTGAAGAAAGACAAGTTTAAACAGTGGCTGAAGCCTGTCACTGAAAACAACCGCGAGGCCTACTGTATGTATTGTAAAAAGAAAATTATTATATCGTTGATGGGCATAAACGCTGCAGGGTGCTAGGCTGCTGTTGGCCGCAGAGAACAGCTGCAGCCGTCTAATGCCAGTTATTATGCACCACCAGCCACATCACTACCCAACACGACAGCTGAATTTGTCAAAACAGCTACCACAGCAACCTCTGTCATTCGTATTTTGTTCGTTTGCAGACGTACATGTTCGTTTTGGGATAGTAAAGGTAAATGTGTCAGACATTTTAATAAATCTTGCCTTTGGTTTAATTTATTCTTTCAAGCTTTGTTTCTTCCGAGCTTATCAGAGTTCTGTTGCATGGTTGTGCTCCATTGATTTATTTAACTACAACTGTTTATTAAGTTAAAGGTTTGATACTGATTAGAACTTGAAGTGGCGATGAGGTATTAAAATATTCTGAGAAGGTCTTTAAAAAGTCTTAAAGGTATTGAAATTATGTGTAGGATTCCTGCGAATACCTTGTAAAGTCTTAAATTTGGGTTGTTGAAACCTGTCGAAAACCTGAAAAAGGGAAAATGTTTTGTAATGTAAATGAACAGGCAAAACACAACAGCGTTTTGAGAACTGAAAATTAATAATTTTGGAAACCAGTTTCGAAATGTAGTATAAAATGTTTTTGAAAATTCCAACACCTTTATAACTAGGAAACCAAAGATTTTCATTTTATTTATTTATTTTTTTTGGCCTCCAAAAATTATTATCCGAAAAAAGGTTACCAGCCTGCTGCTTGTCGTGTGACGTGGCTTTTAAATGTAAAAGCAGTGCACTATGAAACCCATTCATTTTAATGGCTTGTTGCACCGACTAAATCGAAAGATCAGCAGAGCGCCCTGGTCAATATATTCCGCTCTGTGGATTTCCAGCTCATGTACATGTATACTTATCTATGCATGTACCACACATGCTCTCCGCAAAAGCAAAGTCTGTGCACATAACACGCGACAGGACAAGCAACATGGCCAAACTGGTAGCTTTTAACGTTTAAAAATGTTACTGTAAGTAAAATTTTAATACTTTTTTGTATAATTTAAGTGGTTGAATTGGAAAAAGTCTTGAATTACTGTATAGTATTTAATAAAACGATAAATGATTATTAAAATTTTGTTGCAGCCCAAAATTCCCATTTTGGTGCATCTCTAATTGTATCTAGCATAAAGGAATTCAGCATAGGAATTTTTGACAACGGTGACATATTGGGCATGTAGATATTCGCAGTGTGTCGATTTTTAAAGTCAAGTACAAATCAACATAGAAATTGAACATCTATTGTCATAGAACATGACACTGTTCACGTCTTTTTCAGTGCTTGCTAAATGTGAATATTCTAATCTTTCTGAGTATGTTGTTTATATGTAAAACTTTTTTTTTAAATGCAGCAATATTGTGTCAATTGAATTAAAATTGAAAAGTCAATGTAACCTTTAACTCTTTATAGTCTTGCTTGCTCTCCACTGCTGCAGGCCTTAAAGAAACCTGCAAATGTTTCCACTCTTATGTAAACTTTGCTATTAATCCACAAATCATGTGCTTTCAGAGCTCTGGTCCCTACTTGACATGATGTTAACACTTAGCACATTCAGTTTAAACGAAGACATTAACAAGGCTGCACGATTGAGCATAAAAGAAAGATCACAATCTCTGTACGACACTCTTACTATCTTAATCCAGCATTTTTGCAATTCGGCCTATTATTGTCAAAGACAAGAGTCTTTGTTTTCTATACTGTATGTTGCTAATCTATGCGTCTAGTAGGGTTTGGTCGATAGACGATGCCATCGACCATTACCGATGGCCAATAGACATCACGATGCTGAGCTGGCATTGAGATCCTCCACCCCACCACAACAGCAACCCACTCGTGAAAAATACACACTTAGGCCCCGTTTACACTAATACGTCTTAGTTTGAAAATGGCATTTTAGAACGAAAACCATCAACGTCCACACTGGCGTTTGACCTAGCATTTCTGAAAAGATCTCCATTCATGCTACACCGCTGAAAACGCACATCACGTGACCACACACACTCTGGTATGCACTGAGCACAAAACCCCAGAGAGCAGTGCTCGTCAGACAGTTAATCAAGGATGTACAGCTGGATCATGTCTCGCTATAGTTGTTTAAGGTGATATTTAATAATCTTATCTCTATTTAACGACTCTTCAGTCTTTTGAATTTATCAGGTAATATGTCACCGCATCAGTACACTGCTTCAATCTTTCATCTTCACGCTTGTACTTAGTAATTTTAGCGAAAACCTCTACTGTTAGCAAAAAACGATACTATTGGTTGGTTCCTGTTGGTTGTGCACCTTTTTTTTACCAACCAAGTTTTGTCGATGCCATTATAACGACATGGAAGCATTCATGCCAGAGTCCAGTGAAAAGTTATTGACAGGTGGTAAGTTGTGTGTAACATCTTTATTTATGATTTGGTTATGGGTAAAACAAAAACCATGTGGGTCAAGTAGTTGAAACATTAGGCTACAAATAATTAATTCGTTATCGATTAATTGATTTATTCATAAATAATTATTCACCCCCGCCTACGATAACGATGCCATCGTCCATCGCAATGTTTTACATAAGTCATCGTACGATGCCAAATTGGTCGACATCGCCAAACCCTAGCATCTAACATAATAATTCAACTTCAGAATTAATATTTGTATTTTGTCATCATTGTCCTGTGCATTGAGGATACGTTTAGGGCTTACTCACACTATGCCATCTGAACCATGCCCAGGCCCCTTTCCCGGATTGTTTGAGAAGTGTGAGTGCTATGAATCGGGCTCAGGCAAAGTTCGCTTGGGACGCAGGGACACAGTTCACTTGAGACTTTTTGGACGCAAATCCCTCACTGCACGTCAGCTGCACCTTCAGCAAACTTCCTAATTCCTCCAGCACGAGGACTTTATGATTGTTTATGAGTGTCAAAAGTGGCTGATCTCTTTGGCGAAATATTAGACTGCGTGTCACAGCATATCAAACGGCCTAAATGATATAACTAAAGAAATCTCCACTGTATTAAGCGAGAGCGCTTACTGAACAGCGCATCATCGATGACGTAAGCGCGCCCAGGCCTGAATGTAATGTGAGTGCGGGCCATCGGGGGAGACGGGAGAGGGGACAATCGTGCTTTGGCCCGGTTCAAGGCAACTGTAAGTAGTGTGAGTACGGCCTTAAAGTCTATTCAAATCCAACAAAGTCAATAAATGTAGCATTTTAACCAACAGTAGGCCTACATATTATTGTTTTTATATCATATCAATATCAATCTTATATTTTTGCATATTACATTATTTTTCATTACATTTCTTATCATTTGATTGATGCAGAGTATTATGTCTTTATTGCCATCTTAATTAAAACAATATTTAAATCTTTAAAACAAAGAAGTTCTACAATATCGTGATCATTATTCTGAGAAAAAAAATCATGATTCTCAATTCATCCAGAATCTTGCAGCTCTATGAACAAGTAATCTCTACTTTCAAATAAAATAATTTAGATGTGATGCTAACCTTAGCACACACAGCTACATGCCTCAAAACAAAAACAAAACAAGTAGGTTCTTATCTGATCCAAAACACCTCCAGTCCTCCCTGCTGGTACAGTCTTCCGCTTTTCTTTACGGTTTACCTTTTTTCCCCTGAACGGCTTTATCTGAGGAAGGAAGTGTGACACGCTTTGTTTACACTCACTGGCTTGAGAAACACTTCCTTCCAAGAGTCCTCCGTGACTTGCTGCATCTCACAAGACGAGGTCTCTGCCTTGCTAATTTCATCTGGTTTCAGACTAAATGGCCAAAACAATCAGGCATTTCTGGCCTATTATTAATATAATGAGAGGATTGGTCCATCAACCCCAGATGCACCTAGCATGTTTAGTGAAATTGCTTTGATATTGATGAACACTCAGTCAGAAAAGACGCATTGTTTAGCATGAAGTGGGTCGTAGGTGGCACAATGATGAACCCTTCATCATATGCAAGTAGTCTGTGCTACTCGAGGGCATGTAGCCTATTAGCTTGCGTTCCTAATTGCGCTCCATATTAAAGAAACTGCCTATACTGAGTTCTGTTGTCTTCATTGTGTTGGGTTTTTTCATATTTCTTGGCACACTCTCCCGTCTAAAGCTCTTTAAATTGGGAAACAGACCACGTGGCTCAAGTGAGGAATTATTCTGCAAAGCGTTTCTCCTATTGCACTTGTGCATCCTGTGTTTGACATCTGAAATTCCAGACGTGGTTTCATGGGTGTATTTTGCAGCACTTTGTTGGGGTTTGTGCTGATTTTTTAATGTTGATCCAACACTGTGTGCTTGTGTTTATTGGTCTTTGATCGCTTCTTGAAGTGACTGAGAGAGTCTTGTAAATGTGGATCTGACTAATGGAAATGCCAATGCTTGTTGACTAAAAATAATGAACATTTGGGCACGTTTTGATTTCTCATTTCTTCATTTCTGCTTGAAAACTGTGGACGACGTGTTTAGGTTTGTTCTTGTAAAAAAACATGCAACGTTTTATGTAGGGCTGCACAATATATCATCTTTGCATTGATATCGCAATGTGCACAAACAAGTCACATCGCAGGGTCTGCAATATTGAGCTGATATTTTCACCAGGAGCTAAAGTTGTATAACCATAATAGAGTGCAAATTTATCATTTGCGTTTGTTTTTTAAGGCCTGTGATTGTGTAAGGATTTCAGGAGAGTTTAAAGCATTCAGAGACAAGAAATGTTTATAGTTTGTATCTAAATGAGTTAAATGTTTCAAATTTGTAATATGATGAAGTAGGGCTGCACGATTTTTGCAAAAATTTAAATTTTAAATTTTTGTATTTTTTTTTTTTTTGCTTAAGATCACGATTTTCTCATGATTCTGTAGATGTAAAATAAAGGTTAATGAGTAGGCTATTATTATTATTTCTCAACCATTATGGTAAAACAATAATAATAATATTAGACCTATCTGTAGGTCTACTGTTGGTTAAAAGGTTAGATTTTTGTATAGACTTGGAATGGTGGACTTGACTACACTTAATTTGTCCTGGTTGTTAATGCACCGTAATCAGAATACAACTATTCATAATTCTGAAGTTGAATTATTATTTTTGAGTCATATATGCTTGCCACCTTGCCAACAAATTGAACATTATTTAGAACTTTATAACCTGTTATTCACAGCCTATACAGGTTCTGTTCACTAAAGTAGACATCATTCATGGGCACGCATGTGTTCTCTCAATAATAAACAAACAGCTCACGTGTGATTTATTTATTTTTTATTTTAATTTTTTTCCATGGCTACAAATACATCATTACATTAAAACAGAAATTTCATTTTGGGGTGAATTATACTTTAAATACAGTATGTGACATTTTTAACTGACACTTTTTTTATTTATTTTTTTTATTAAGATCGTGTGGGGTTGAATTGAGATTGCAATTTATTTTCTTTTCTTTTTTTTCTTTTTTGTGCAGCCCTATGATGAAAACTACAATGCTATTTTACTTTTTAATTATTGATTTCTGTAGCCGGGGTCAATTAAGAGTCCCAAGAAAATTGCAAACACTGTTTATTTCACTTATCTTTGAAAATGATTGAATTTTGTTATTAATTATTATGCAAATGATTATCAAACTAAATGAATGAACTATTTCCAAATAGAGCTTTTAAAGTCATCTGGTAAATTGGTATTTGTCGCAATATATATTGCAGAAAAATAAAATATTGCAGTGTCAGATTAATTAATAATTTAAATAAATAATTTAGTAAACCTAAAAATTCAATAATATTGTATGGATGTAATATGTTTATGTAATATCATAACAATGTAATAAAATATTAAAGTGTCACAGATGAGTCACTGAGGTATTAATTTCAAATGTAATTAAACTATTTGAATTTGATTATAGTCAATATTTTTTATCATTGTTTTAATATTACTACCATCACTAATATTAATAATAGAATTCTCTTTATTCATTTGTAATGTTTTTTAATGGTAATTAGTTGTTGCTATATTTACTTTATATAAAAAAAATCAAATAAAATATTTAAAACATTGTTCTTAAGTATTATATTTATGAATGCATTATTCAATGGATCAAATGAAATGTGCACTTTTTGTTTAACTAAGATTTCTCACATGATCTTGTTTGTTTTTCAGGGTCTGACTGCTAAACCACTAATAGGATTCACAGGAAGCCAAGGGGTGAGTTAGAACTTTTTTTTTCTTGTCCTCCTTTCTGTTTATGGCCGTGCAGCACTCAACTTTGATTTGTCATGTTCCTTCATGGAGCCCCAAACCTCACATGAACCTGGGTCTCTCCCCGGTTACTGTGAACAAACCTGCTTATGTAGGTAAAATGAAAACCTTGTTGACTTCCTGCAACACAGTCATCCACTGCAATAACCACAATATCCTCTGCTTGCGTTTGCAAAGTCAGCAGCCGATCCAGTGCTAACTCACTGGCGGCCATTCCGCTCATCTGGAAATGATTGGCAAAACATTATCATTAAAACCCCTAGTATATGCTTTTTGTACACAGTTTTGGTTTTTCACGCACTGCAGCTCAAGGCAGAGCTGGCGATTTTGCTGTTATCTGCATCGTGCTGAAGAATGTGGTTTGTCTGCCTCGTATACATTTCAGACCATAAAGCCAATTAAACAGAAGTTTGTTCCTGTGCACATGTCTGATGTAAACATGCAGAAACAAGACTGCAAGTTCTCAAACTAAAGCAGCTTGTTTTGTCGTTTGACGAGGTGACATTTACGACTTGTTTTTCCTAAACGTTCAGTCTTTAAAATGACATGTCAGATTGGTTTCGAAAGACACTAGATTTTTGGGATCCTGTGGAAGTTAAAAAGAACAAGTTAGACAGAATCTACAGGCTGTTTGCAATCAGATGTTTTAATGTGTGATAGTTAATCCTTTATTGTTCGCATTATTATTAGCATTAATTTAGTTTTAGGTATTTATTATAATTTGTGCAAAATAATAAAAGAAAAATAGGTGGCATGGTGGCTCAGTGGTTAGCACTGCCGCCTCACAGCAAGAAGGTTGCTGGTTTGAGTCCCGGCTAGGTCAGTTAGCATTTCTGTGTGTAGTTTGCATGTTCTCCCAGTGTTCGTGTGGGTTTCCTCCAAGTGCCTCACTGTCCAAAGACATGTGCTGTAAGTAAATTGGATGAACTAAATCGGCTGTAGTGTGTAAATGCGAGTGTACATGGGTGTTTCCCAGTACTGGGTTGCGTCTGGAAGGGCATCCGCTGCGTAAAACATATGCTGCAATAGTTGGTGGTTCATTCCGCTGTGGCGACCTCTGGTAAATAAGGAACTAAGCCAAAGGAAAATGAATGAATGTGTTGCATCTTTTTAGATGTTATTTATAAACTAAGGGTATTTCAACATAACATAATAGTTTTGTGTGCGTGTTACCAGTGAATGAAGAAACAATTGAAGTTTGAATATCACTGCAATTGATTATTTCTTCCCTGTACTTTCAGTGAAAACAAGTGAAAAAGATATTGTACAGTGAAAGAAAAATATTTACAAATATAGCTGCAAGCAGCAATTGTGGGGCCAAGCAATGCAGAGGAACCATGAAAAGCAGTCCAGAGGCCATGAGCGGCAAGCTCTATTGAGCACCAGATCAAGTGAAACAAAGAGTTCTGAATACATTTAAAGTCCATTTAACTGGAAATGTGAGCAAAAACAAGAGTTTGAATAATTTACTGGTTTATAACTTTTGACCAGTAGTTGGTGCTGTTACCAAATTTATGAGACGTGGTTAGTGTGAGGTGACAATGACACCCATTAAGTTTTGTGTCAATATGTATAAGCTTTGCACTGTTACAGCCTCAGATGCAGTTTGGCATTGTACCAGCCCATTTGTCGGTGCAGTAAACGACAACCGTATTGCCTATCAACACAAAATTGATAACTTTTTGCCAGCAAGGTCTGAAGATCACGTGAGTCAAATTTGGTATAAATCGGACCAGTGGCTTAAGAGGATTTTGAAAAAGTACGTTTTTGAACCAATTCAAAATGGCGGACAGAAGGTTTCGGTAATTATGGCATATGGGGTACCTATGTTTTCAGCATCACCTAGGGAATAATTTGAGCTCAATTTCGTCAAAATCAGAATATGCAGTCAAAAGTTATTACCATATTTGTAAGAGTCATTATTAATGAATAATAAATGGTGTATAACTCTTGAACCATAGGTGGCACTGTCACCAAATTTTTTTATCGTTTGTTCATTGTGAAATGACAGTGAGACACCTAAAAGTGTCTATCTTTAAGCATCGCAGAGATATAGCCTCAAATGTTGTTTGGCATCATGTCAGCACATTTGTCGGTGTAATACACAATCTAATAAGCGAAAAGTTACGAATTTGATAACTTTTTGTCAGCATAATCTGAAGATGATCAGAGTCAAATTTGGTGAAAATCGTACTGACTGTCTAGGAGGAGTTTGAAAATATAGCGTTTTCATTTGGATAACAATGGCAGACAGGAAGTTGGTCAATTTATGGAAAATTTGGTATCAATGCGTGCACGACCTTTCAAAGAATCTGTCAAGGCCATTCACATGACAATAAGGTTAATGCAGCAGAAGTTATTAGCATTTTTTTTTTCTTTATAACATTTGACCACACGGTGGTGCTGGTCCAAAATTTTAGCACTTTCAGGGCACGGAGTTGAATATTCCTACCAATTTTGCTGGCAATACCTCAATGCGATGATAAAATATGGCGTTTTTGGTTGAAATTCAAAATGGCAGACACCCAAAATGGCGAATATGGGAAAATTGGATATCAATCGACTCAGAATGTCCCTCTGAATGCAATGAGACACATTTCGTGAATTTTAGCTCAAGGGCTCACAAGATATTTGCAAAAATAGCCATTTTTTTGGTTCTCCTGACCACTAGGTAGCGCTGCGCCAAAACTGCAGGCAACCTCACACCCTAGTTGTCATAAAACACAGCAAGTTTGGTGAGAATAACTCAAAGCGTTGGGGAGATATGGCCTAATTATCAATTTTACGACGACTTCGAACAATTCATTTTTTTTATTTCATTTTCACAACCATTTCACTAATTAACTTTTTTTTTGATAACTTTTTGTCAGCATGGTCTGAAGATGACCTGGTTCAATTTTGGTGACAATTGACTTAAACGTCTAGGACGAGTTGGAAAAAGTACATTTTACAAAATTTTTGAAAAAAAACTAAACCTTACGATTTTTTTAAATTTGATGCCAATTTGCATTGGCATAAACCAATGAATCAAGGAAAAAAAAAATTTGAATTTGCCACCTATGGTTCAAAAGTTATAACTGTTTCAAAATTGCAACTTTGGACAAGTGGTGGCGCTAGAGAGTATGGCTTACAGGGTCAAAATTTGGTCCATTTGATAAATCCAATGTCCTCTACCCATAAGCCAAATTTCATAAATTTCCTACGAACGGTTATATGGGCTGCCATTCAAATCACGGCGGAAGAATAATTCCAGAACAAAAACAATAGGTGCCTTCGCAGCTTCGCTGCTTGGCCCCTAATCAATAAATAATAATTCACCTATTGGAGAGGAGATAGTTAGAGGTGCTTAAATCAAAGAAATAAACACATACTAACTATATTACACTAAACTAAATATCAAAAGAAAAGCATAAAAAGAAACATCCTTAACCTATCGGACGTCTTAACTAAACTACTCAAACTAATAAACAGCACACTCCTGAACCGAAGGAAATCATACAAAATTTAATCGAATGAAATGAGTTGATGTTAATGTATAATGTTAATGTATATCGCACGACTTGCTCACTTTTGCACCCTCTTCAAGGTATTGCTCAAAGTATCAGTTAACTGGATGAGTTCACGAACAAACACAATACAATCTTAATAGATTTTAGACAAGCATTTATCACAACTGGGGATGCAACGATTAATCGATTTCACTGTTAACCGCGCTCTTATTCATCACGGTTAATTAAACGTAAAGGCTTCTCAGCACCGCGTTTCTGCACAGAACAAAACTGCTGCAACTAAAAGTTACACCAACTCTGCGCTAGTTTGAAGTTTAGAGCTTGTACACTGGAATAACTATGGCTAAGGCTATTAACTAATGGCCGTTCACATATTGCATCTTTTGCGCACACAGGTTCGTCATTTCCAATGAAGGCACGTGGCTTGCGTGCACATTAGGATTGACTCGCACGTGGCGTGACGTGCTCACGCTATTTAGGTACACCTTGTTGAAAGAATGCTACAAGCGCACCACGAGTGACAGGAACTGAACCGATCAGCTTTATACTTTGTATGGAACATACCTATGGAATATACACATTACTACTCCAAAGAGAGAAAATAAAACAAAAATGAAGAATGCCAAACAATTTTGTAATATAGTTGATCAAAAGTGCCTTTCAGACAGAGGTTCAGCAGCCTTTGACATTTTGTTTGCATACGTAAAAAGACATACCAACATATAAACAGAAATGCACACACATAAACCCAAAGTATGTTCTGCAGGGGAACGTAGCAAATTAATATTAAAATATTTACGAGGTTACTGTTAGCAGGCGTAATTTCATTTGCCAAAAATTGCACTGCACTTCAATTTATATCTGCGTGGTACTAAAAGATTGCTGTTTCGTAATACCATAGTATTATGTGTAATATGAGTTACAGGGTTCCCACATTTCTTGAAAGTACTTGAGTTTCAGACATATGCAATCAAGGCCTGGAAAGTACTTTAAAAACAAACACAGGTCCTTGAAAGTGCTTGAATTAAATGTGAAATAAATTTGTTTATGGTGTTATTTCAAAAACAGAACAAAGAAACAGACAATTGTTGTAATCTCGCACAATAAAAATAAAGCATGTTTTATTATTTCAGAAACCCATTTGAATATCATCAGTATTGAAGCAGTTTGAACATTACTCTGATGTTTGTAATGTAAATATTAAGTGTAAGTGACATGTTAGGTTTAGTAAGGACATTCATGATGCTACATATGCTGGGGTGTGCATTACAAAGGTGCTTGATTTATTTATTTTATTTTTTTTTTTAAATGAATAGAGCTTTAAAAAGTTCTTTGATCTGCTGTTCATGAAAGTGTGGGAACCCTGATGATGATATTGCTAGTCTGACCTATTCAGTAGTTGAACCAAATGTCTTTGTAATTCATAGGAAGTGTCTTGTTTTCACTGTTTATTAACTGCACATTCACACATGGTCCACTGCATCACAGTTGAGATAAGAAGCCCTATTTACTTTCCAGATTAAAGCTGTATTTCTGCATAACTGTATCAGAGATGCGTCTCATTATGAGCAGGTAGACCCTATTAAAATACATTTGTCTGCATCGAACCGGAAAAACTTTGAAGTGTTCCTCAACAGATGTTCCTCAACACAACATGTAGTCTCGCTGGCTTGTTGGCATTGCATTGAAAACTAGCTGATTTGGTTTCGCAGCTGCACAAATTGACCTTTAAGGCCATTAGTGTCCATGAGATTTTATACGGACCGTCTGATCTTTCCGAAAGAGGAAGTGACTGTTCTTCTTCAGGGACGAGCAGAAGATTTACCACATGGCCAGAAGAAGCAGCTTTGTACGGTTCAGAACAGAGGAAGATCTAGTCATGACAAACTTTGAAACGGATGAGAAGAGTCTATTGGTGAAACTTCAGTTAACCGAGAAGACTGAGAAGGGATTGCCTAATCTAGCGAGTCTTAAAGGGCACCTATTTTAACCCTTTTTTAAGGGGTAATATTAATATTATGGTTCTTCTTAGTGTGCCAGTTTGATTCAGTTCAAAACACAATTCAGATTTTTTGTATTATGATGTGTTAAAGTGTCATTTTGGGGGCGTGTACACAGTTTGCTGTTTTAGGGGCGTGTCGCTTCACATGAAAACTAGTTTCGACTTCCCGCCCAACTTAACAAGGGGGCGGAGCCAAGAGCTCCCCCCGCTGTGTGTATTGCAATAGACAGGCAGACAGAGAGAAGCAACATGAGTGAGAGGACCAGCATTCAGACGTACATGTAGGACTCAGAAACAGACCAAGCAGAGAGTACAGAATTATGTGTCTTTGTATAGTTTTACAGCCAGCTGTGTGCTAGTTTAAAGCTCCGAACTTGTAGCCTACACCAAGACTAATAAAGCACAGTGAATTAACTGTGACTGAAGGGCATCACACACCAAATGCACCGCAACACGGCACGCACATGACAGTTAAAAGTATCGCACACTTGCAGCGCCGGTGTGTCACCCGATAGAAACTTATGTTTAGAATTCAGAAATGCATGCCGCTGCGTGGCGCGACGCTGAGTGTCGCCGAGCGGCGCTTCTGGTGTAGGATCTGTTTGAGGCTATAACTAAAGGGCGTCATACACCGAATGCGTTGCTCAGAGCCACGACGCAGCACACCAGACGCGCACATTCGCATGTTATTTAAAATGAAACTATTCAGATAACGCTCTGTGGCACAGCAGAAATATGAACAGTGTCCTGAGCAGGGCCAGCGCGTCCATAGAGGCGACCTATGCGGCAGAATAGTGAGCAAACCCCACAGTCGTCACTTTCACCCGCGACAACGCGAAATGCATGGCGCTGCGCGTCGTTAGTTCGTTATTTCCAATGGAGGGACGCGCACGTGAGGCAACGCGCTCGCACTTTCCAGCTGCACCTAGTTAAGATGACGGAGATTCTGTGACCGCGGGAAATGCAAACCGCTGAAGTTTAAGGAAGACACAAGGAAAAGTACACATGTATGCAAACCCACCAAAACTCACAAACACTGGCGTGGAGGAGAGCGCTAACGTGGTAAATGTTGAGCCCAATGAGCCTTCCATCTAAAAATAGAGCAAAGTGTTTCTTTGGTGACGTCGCTTTGACTCACACGCTGAAAATGGCGGACGTGAAACAACATACTGAGGAGATGGTAATGCACATCTGTCAATCAATATTGGTGGGCGGGGGGACTGCACTCCTACGTCAAGTTGCGGTCGATCTCAAAACAGCTCCAATTGGTCCACCGTTTTTATGTTGTTAAATTGAAAAAAAAGGACCGAGTGTGTTTATATTACCCCAATATGACAGTCTATACACTACCTACACATATGTCTGTCCAAACAGCTTGAAAAGTAGATTTTTCACCATAGGTGCCCTTTAATTTCTTTCACTGCATTTGAACAATATATTTGAGTCAGTTTGGCATAAATAACATAAAAAAAGCATGGACCCAACCTGCCTTGGATCAGTAGTTTTGGATAAATAGTTCCTGAGACACTTTTGGTGAATTATTTATTTATTTTATTTTTTTATTATTATTATTTTACTTGCCCATGTCTACATCTTGTAAAGCAGGGGTGCTCAATCCTGTTCCTGGAGATGGACCTTTCTGCAGAGTTCAGCTGCAACCTTGATCAAACGCACCTGTCTTTAATTACCAAGTGCTCCTTCAGATCCTTCTTAATTGGTTTAGTTGTTTTTGATCAGGGTTGGAGCTGAATTCTGCAGGAAGGTAGATCTCCAGGAACAGGATTGGGCACCCCTGTTTTAAAGGCAACTTCCAGCAGGATACCACACAATTGCACATCACTCAAATCATCACACCCTCTTTTCTTAAATGTGACCGTGCATTCACTAAACTCAAATTCCCTCCACGATCACCAGATTAATCCAGAAGTTCACCTTCATGAATGTGCAGCTGACAAATTTGTGGCAACCGTTAAAGCTGTGGCGAACATTTGAGATCTAGAGATGCTTTGCTATTCTCTTTTGAATCAATTCAGAGCTTGGATTTTAACAGAAGATGGCACTGTATGCATTATAAACAGCTGTTCTCTGCTTGCATCCAATTCCTTACAGATACCACTTGAACCTAAAACAACCATTGTTAAAGTTGGTAAAGGTTTAAGCCAATTTACAGTGTTTATAGTGAGCTGTTTACTTTATTCTCATAGCATAAAAGCCAACTTGCACCACTCAGCTAAACACATAAGCGGTCTTCTACGTGAGCATTTGAGTTACAATTCAAAAACTAGCCTAGAGCGCCAACTTTAGCATTTTAGATATGCATATAAAAAATCTGAGATCTGCATGAATTTTAAAAATGCAAGTTTTTTGCAAATACAAAAAACTTATGTGCATAACTGAGTAGGACAAATGTTTTATTTGATAAGAAAAGATGCACATAAACTACGAAGGAAACACTTTTACCGAACAACAAATTCCAGTATGCGCATTAAAGTCTTGTGATTTTGTTATGAGATCATGTGATGATGAAAATGTGTTTGAATGTACAAACCAGCAAGCAGACCACATTGTAAAACATCTGAAATGTTGTTTTGCTCATTCTAAAACACCTTAACTGCTAGTGTTATTATATTATTAGTTACCTCCAGAATCAAGAGCATCTGTGCTCTGCGTTTCACACCTTCAAATGCAACTGCGCTTTCATTGCGTGTCGGCATAGTCTTCTGAGGTGCGGGTCATTTAATAAAAAAGGAAAAGATTCACACAGCTTCTCCTACCACAGCAAATTCCATTTTTACTGTTGATGTTTGATGCCAGTTAATCAGAAAGTGACCATTTTGTTCACTTTGGCTCATTGGATGGAAGCGCTGCTTTATTCAAATGTCTTTTAATGCAATATTTTAGATTTGCTGACTGTTAATCACACTGGATTTTGACTGCGTCATATAAATATTTTAGCCTGTGACGCAAGCTCTTCCTTCAAGAGCGTTTCCTCTCTTCTGTGGCTTTTTCGTTTGTTTTTCCCTCTTGTCAGTAAATGCGCAGATGTCTGAAAAGTCGAGTTAGCAGCTGTCATGCTTTCTGAATGATTTGCAATCCTGAATTGCAATCTGCACGTGTTCAACTGCAGTTACTGCCAATGTTCAGTGTAATAAAATGCAAGAAAGTACAGGCTTAAATAGTCATTTGTGACTTGTGTAGTGTGTTCTCTGAGAGATTGTAAGTGGCGGAGCGTCTTTTGCTTTGTTGAATCTCTCATGTGGGAGTGTGAAAAGTGAAGCGTTGAGCTGAGGAAGTCCTCGAGCTGCCAGTGTGAATCTTTTCTGCCAGTGTGTTATTTATAGGCGGACACCTACAGGCCACACACGTGTGAGGAACCCTGGGTAAATGGAGCCGCAGCGGGGCAAGCGTCAGGTGTGTGTGTGTGTGTGTGTGTGTGTGTCCCACAGCGTGTCCTGCTGCTGTTCACTGGGTCTCTGCAGGATCCTTCGCTTCACTTCAGCAGTTGGTCTCGGCTTATAAACATGTTGACTAAATCTTCCCTTTTATTTCTCCTGTCTCTCCAGTGCCAAACCAATTACATGACAATGCTGATTGATATGAGCAGTTCTGAAACAAATTTTTGTTCATTTGTATTTTAATATTGTGTAATTTACATTGTGCATAAATAAGCTTTTTTTTAATACAATTTGTTAAATGATTTCTATTTTTAGCTATTATTTTTAGCTAATATTTTTTATATAAATAAAATAAATTAGCTATCAATTTATGACAACAGTAATATAAAAGCCAACATATCTGAATTGATAAAACATAAAATTGTACAAAATTAAAATGATATAACTGAAATTAAAAATATAAACATGACTTTTTATTTTATTTTTACAATAATAGTAAATTAGCAAAAATATCCTGAATTGATAAAACTCAATTATAATTATTCATATTATAACTTAGAATGAACTAGTTAATGTTTATATAAAGTTGTTGGAATAGTTCAGCTCAATATTAAATTATTTGATTGATAAGTTGGTATTTAATAATTAAAGTATATATAGTAATATTTGTTGCTTTCCCAGTGTTGGGTTGTGGCCGGAAGGGCATCCGCTGTGTAAAACATATGCTGGATAAGTTGGCGGTTCATTCCGCTGTGGCGACCCCTGATTAATAAAGGGACTAAGCTGAAAAGAGAATGAATGAATATTTGTTGCTATAATAACAGTAATTCTATTTATTTCACATAGTTGCACAAGTCTTATGTATTGATTTTAATAATTGTGTTGTATGATGTTTGTCACAGTGTTGTTGCTTAAAGTGTGTTTTATTTGTAATTGGCAATTGAACTAGGGATTGGTGATTTATCATCTTACAATATATCATTAAAATCTCCTCGCTATTTAAAAATTCAACAACATAACAATCAAAACAATGTTATTATAGTTAACGAAAACAAATAAAAAAAAAACTAAAACTAAAATCTAAAAACTTTTTTGTTAACTGAAAAACTTTTTTTTTTACCAGAACTAACTGAAGCTATATTGTGTACATACAAAACTAAATAAAATTATAGCAAAAAGTCCTTCATTTTCGTATTTGTAAATATATTTAATGCACATGCCTACTGTAAGCCTTTTAGAACTAAATCTATTTACTTTGCCCTGCCAGGTGTTTGACGGTACCTCAGGGTCTGTAATCCTGCTGCTATTGGCCATGTAAAAGTGTATGTGACAGGCTTTTCATCATTATCCAATTCAAGCCAATTCTCTTCCAGTCAGTTCTCGCTGTTGCTCCCGCGACAAAAACAATTGGACATGACAGCAGCATGGTGATTGCATTTAATAGAGAGACTTAAAATTATTAATTTAACACATTTGTGACCAATAATGGGTTTTATTTCTGTATGAGTGATCCCGATCGTGAACAAATCTTTTTAATCGGATCTTCTAAGTGAACCAGTTGAACTAGTTCACCAAATCGAACTGAATCCTTTGAAGCGATTCATGTCTCCAGTAAGCACTTATCCACAAACTACTTACTTTTTAACATGCCTTATACCCCCTCTGATTCTAAATAAACCAATATAGTCTGAGTTATTCAGTTATTAGAACAGTACACTGAGATTAGATTTGATTCAGCAAATGGGGAACTGAACACAAACTGTACATGACAGCTTGCTGTGATAACTAAACTTGAACAAATGCAGCGTAGGTAAGCCGAAAGCTCAGATGAGAGGATCTGGTGAAATGTAAGTTTTTAAATTATTTAAATTCCATTGTAATTTTCTGTAAGTGAATCATCCTTCAGTTAGGTTGCAAAACTTAATTGTAAGAAACTTTTCAGATCATGGTGATGTCTTAACTGACTGAAATTGATTGCCGACTACATATTTTTGCTATGTTGAGACCTAACATGGGACGATTTTCACAAACAATCTGGTTAGCGTTAAAGATTTGAACTTCCCATCAATATTGTGTATCTAACCTCAGAAGCAGCCTTGCACACATATAGTACATAAGCATGAAGCAGCCTTGCACACATATTGTACATAAGCACATACGCATCTTGTGGGCTGTTGTATTTGAATTGGAGGGTGGGTAGATGGTAGTGCTCATGCATGTGTCTTCTGAATACGCGTTTCAAAAAAAATATCTTTGGTTGAGTTTTTATTATACAAAATTCTGATGATTTTGAATCTTGCTCAAACAAATATCCTTATTTAGGGAAAAAACTAAAACTAACACTGATACTAATAAAAACAAAACTAAAACTAATCAAAATAAAAACTAAAACTAATAAAAAATCCAAAACTGTTATAACCTTGAATCAAACTTATAGTTGGTCTGTGCAATAAGTTATTTTTACAGTAGTATGTGTGCTATAGTTTTGCATATTTGAGCCTGTTTGCAAAAAGACAAACTTGCACTCCTTATTCACTTCATAACTCCAGTCGAGTAAACTCGAATTTTGTTACCAGACATGATCCATTATTAGTCCATATCACCTCTTCGTTAAAGAGTGCAGACAGAGCTGCTCATCACCTTGGTAAAGCCCCGTGAAGTGACCCGTCGATTCGAATATCTGCTGTGTTGAAGAACTGATCTGCCGCCGCTGGCCGGACGCTGTGCTTTTGCTTTAAGCAGATTATAGAAGGGCCCTGAGAACCACAAACCTTCAATTGTGTGAAAGCAGGTCAGGTGTAACTTGACAAAATCATTGTACATTTTTGCAGTTCGCTCGGTGTAGAAAAACTCACTGTTTGACTGAAGTGAAATTCCAGAACATACTATGGCTTTATCTGCAATTAGTTGGTCAAGCAGTTTCTCAGGTGATTTTTATTGTATATCATATTACATAAAGTACCTATGACCAACAATAATAATAATTATTATTATTATTATTGTTGTTGTTGTTGTTGTTGTTTTCTTTTAAATTAGGATATTAATTTATATTTAGGTTTGTAGAGAATTTATTGATTTTTAAGTTGTTTTTTTAAGTTTCATTAAATTATTTATACTTCATATTTTGAGTATCATTTCATTTTTATTATAGTTATTTGCATTCAATATTTTATTAGAATTTATGCTTTCATTTGCAAATCTCACTCATAATTTATATTTTTAAGATTTTATATTTAGAAACCGTTTTATTTTGATTTGTATAAATTATTTAAAAATGTTTTAATTGTTTAAAGTTTTGTTAAATTATTTAAATCAAGTTTTTTTTTTTGTTTTTTAGATTTGTGTGAAATTAATTGATTTTTATTTATCATCTCATTTAGATTTATTCATTATCTTTTTTTTTCCTTTTTTGTATTTTTTTGATGTTCCTAATTGCATTTTATTCTTATATTTGGTTTAGCATTTAATTAGATATTTACATTTTTATTTTTAAAAATCGTTTTTATATTATTTGTGAAAGTGAATACATTTATGAATCTTTCAGTCTACCTAAAAGAACAAGTAAATCTGTGTGATCTCTCCTGCTGTAGCCATCTGCTTTTAGCATGCCTCTCATCTCCCTCTCAGTGCTTATGTTGACTGCCCTTCTGTGTCAACAGAAAATCTCGATACCGCAGTCGGAGAATCCAAATGAGCTGCGAACATTTACCTTCTACCTGTCCAATGTGGGCAAAGACAATCCCCAGGGCAGCTTCGACTGCATTCAGCAGTACATTACAAGGTAAGAAAAAAATCAAACGCAACTTTTGTAGTACAGTGATTTCTGTCAAGCAGGAACGTTTGTGTTTAAAAGGAAATGTTGCCATGAAAACAGTTGATTTGAGTTTGTTTAATGTTAAAAACTGGTTGCGCTTGCATTCGTGGCATCATTACAAGAGCCATCTGTTCCTTCCACTGATCAGCTCTGGAGCAACACCAGAACACAGAGAATCAGTGCAGTTTGGCCAGTTCTCCAACCGAATGAGGAAGAATGCAAATCCATTCTTGATATATCTGCAGGCAGAAACACTGTTTTTCATCCTCCTGTCTGAGATTTTGGGGCTTTTTGGCTTTTAATCCAAATGTTTTACAATGTAACGAAAAGAAAACTTCCAAAATATTCAATACAAAATACTTTAATTGTTTATTGCATTTTTAAATTTCCACTTCAGCAGCTCTACATACACAAAACTGCAGTTTTTACAGAGGGGTTTGTTCATATATAATTTGTCTGATTATATAAGCGGCTGTTCACATGGTTTCTTTTGCACGCTCAATTTTGTCTTTTTAAATAATTGGAGAGCAACACGTTGCAAAACGCTTGCTTTTTTTCCAGAAGCACCTACAGCAGATTAGTTATTAGTAGGGCCAGACAGAATCTTCTGACATTTTTTTCCGTTTCTACAAAAAAAATGTAAAATGATTTTAATTTATGCGGAATGATTATGGGGTATCATAACTAAAAACTTAAAAGTATGAAATAAAAAAAAACAATACCTTTTTTAACTTTTATTTAAGGTTTACAATGGAAATTCAATTAGATCCACTTAATTGGTGAACAAAGCAAGTCTCTCCTATAATATCTCTACTAAAATACAGAAAATATTACTTTACAAACTGTATTTTAAATAAATCATATGAACGCTTTCATATTTGTCAATAATATTACTGAAATTAATTTAAAAATGGGATAAACATAAATTTACACATGTAAATAAATAGACTCAATGATTGACTAAAAATCTTTGGAAATCTGCGGATTTCTGCATGCGCAGATTCTGTGTGGAACTACTTGGTTATTAAACGTTGCAACTTTGGACCCATTTTTGGGTCCTTTTCATACCACACTGAAAGTTTTGGTCCGCGCCAGTTATAAAGAACCAAAATGCAGTCATGTAACAGAATCCACATCTCTCATTGGCCAGATGTTATTGAACGTATATTTCATAAACTGCTTTTCGATTGGTCAGAATTAACATGCAGGAAAATGCCACTGGCACTCCCGCAAGTAAACAAACCGGCAGACACAGAATGTCGCTGTTTACTATGGAGGGACGACTGTGCTGGCTGATTGTATCCCTGGTCATAGTATATTATATAGTTTATATACATCACGTTAGACAAACTATACATTATAAAATGAAGAGTGACTGCGGCTGGAAACACTGTTTTAATGCTTTGCAAATGGCGAAGGTGCATCGCAAGTCACTTCAGGAGGAGGCGTCAATTAATTTAGCTACACTGCGACATGGTCGTCATCTGAAAATATTACCAACAATCCATAAGGTAATGTTTTTCTTTCTCTCTGTTTAAAATTGTTGGTAAAGCGCTAATAACAAATATTTTTCCTCCACACGCCATTAGATGGGACAGCGCATTGGACTACGGCAGCTGAACTAGTCCAAAAAGGCGCAGTACTTTTTGTGGTTGGGTCTGTTCAAGTTCGGATCATGTCGCCACAAACGAACCGCTCCACCTTGAAGAGGTGGTCTCAGTATGCTTTTTTGTCCGCTTTTGATACGCGCTCGAGAGCAATTGCTACATTCACACTTGCCCAAGCGAACCGTACCAAGAGGGAAAATGAACTCTAGTGCGATTCAACCGAACTAAAGGCTTTAAGTAGTTTTTATTTCTATGCAACTTTTTGAAGTTGCTGTTCATTTCAGTTTTATTTTACTTTGCTTTAATAATGGTTTTGTTAGCTGTTTTGTTTTTGTTTCATTTTAACTCGTTTCTATTTCGGCTTTGTATATTTAGCATGTTTTAATAATTCAGGTTTAGCAGAAGACCTTTAGGTTCGACCAAAGCAAAGTTTAGTGTTTGCACAGCTTACATGAACTCTTGTGCAAATCTCTTAAAGTTATGAAGAATTCAGAAACTGTTTTTCATATTAAATATATTACTATATATGTAGTTAAACATGTCTAGTTTATATTTTTGGCCAAATAGGAACAAAAAATAGTGCGTTAAAATAAAGCTTGGCTATTTGGCTGTAAAAGTACACCTGCAGGTACATGTATAAACAACCACTCGACAAGTCAGATTTTCCACCACAGAATGAGGGATTATGAGTTCTGAAAAGGATTATTTATTTTTGCTTACTATTTTATTTTAGTGACTGTTGTTAGTTTCATTTAGTTTGTTTTTCTTTTTTTTTTCTTTTTTTGACCAGTAGTTTTTTTTTGTTTACTAAGATAATCTTGCCTCAGACAAACGCATAGAGCCCAAACACTGCAGCACTTTTTACTTTTTTTTCATTGACAACTTGTATTAGAGATGCAGCAAGGGTTTGTCAGTGATTGCTTTTCAGAGAATGCGGCTGATGGTTGCTGAACAATGACAAACACTACAGAAACTCGAGCTCAAAATCGTATTGAAATTGGTGAAGAAAGCTGTGTGTTTTCTATGGGTTTTTAGAATCAATATGTGAATGGTCCCGAATACATTTTATTCCAAAATATATTTTAGTTATGAAGTGCTAAAAAGAGATCCCACAAAATTTTCTGTAAAAAAATTAATTCACTGCATTTTAAATCCATGTCATCCAATGGTCAGATTTTTACACATTTAATTAAACTGCCTAATTTGCATATTTCAGCATATCATTTTCGAAAACTTAAAGTTTGCAACTCTCCTCAATCAACTTAGGAAATATGGTGATAAATATTATATGGTGTTTTTTACTTTACACCTGCAGTTTCTTCAAGGGTCAGCAGAAGTTCAGCCGTTGTGGTTTCTTGTGAGCTCTAATGAAACCAGTATTGCAGCATTTTATCTTATGCCTCAATCTATATTCAAGCACTGTGACATCATCAAAGCCATCATTTCTTAAATCTGAGCTGAAAAATGTTCCACAATTACTGCTCTCCTTTCAATTGGCCTTTTGTTGTCGATCTGTGTTAATGTTTCATTGGCTTTCTCATGTAATTAATCCAACTTTTCATTCGGCTGTGCCACATAATTAGCTCATTTGTCATTTCGCTGACGCTTTCGTCTAGTGAAGGTTTACTTATTTTAGGGACTGGCATCAATGGGACTGCCTGCTGTCAGGTGCCGCATTGAAGGTCATTGTATGATGATGATGTTGATGATGATGATGTGAATCTCACTTTAAATATTAGTATGTAAACTCACATTTTGAATACTGTAAAAAGGTTGCGCTTAGTCAAAAAAAATAATAATAAATTACAATATACATTAGTAAATTTATGATAATATATATATATATATATATATATATATATATATTATGAATGAATAATTAACTAATATACTATATATGTACAAATATACTTTATACATTTATTTAGTTTATACATTTACAATTTATGAATGTATATGTATATATTTTATGGTCAAGACTTCATTTGATCAAAATACAATGACATATTGGCATTATATTAAATATATTATAAACAATATATGTATTAATTTACTGTTTATATAAAGTTAATAGTACCCCATCAATACAATGAGTCATCAACCTTAAATGAAGTGTCACAATCAATAATACAGTAAAACTGCTGTGCATACACTGGCCACTTTATTAGGTACACCTTACTAGTACCGGTTTTGGCCCCTCTTTTCCCTTTAGAACTGCCTTAATCCTTCGTGCCATAGATTCAACAAGGTACTGGAAATATTCCTCAGAGATTTTGGTTCATATTGACATGATGGCATCATGCAGTTGCTGCAGATTTTTCGGCTGCACATCCATGATGTGAATCTCCGTTCCACCACATCCCAAAGGTGCTCTATTGGATTGATATCTGGTGTCTGTGGAGGCTGAGTACTGTGAACTCACTGTCATGTTCATGTTCGTTTTCTGTTGTTTTACAAACTTATTTCTCTATATATTATTTCAAACTACTTAAATGTCAATAAAAGTCACTGTTAAACTGTAGAGTTGAATTTTCATCATCAAAAGTCAACAGAGCAGATTCACATAACGCAATTCACAATTGGAAATAAATGTAAAACACTTGTTAAAAGAAACAGATATTTTTTTATTTTAATTTTCTTTTAATCTAGTCTTAATCTAGTACACCATGCTAAGCTTTTCAGAACACATTAAACCTTCTCCCAAGATCTATCACCAATATCCGCGTTTACAACACACTCACCAGCTTCAACAAAACATTTCAAGACAATTGCTACCAGACTTAATTGTCTGTTAAAAGCAGCATTATTCAGTTTTCTCTGCAATAAAATTTACAGTTATTTATCCCCCAGAAATGTCTATGTCTACGCAGCTTAATTAAACAGGACTTCCTTTCGACTAGTTCCTAAAAACATGTCAAAACAGTCTGTATTGTAAATACTTGGTTTTGCCAAGTCATTGTGGGAAAACACTATATGCCTTAATAACTGTCATCAATTGTTTTGAATTCCAGTATTAAAAACAGGCTTAAAGCTGCAAGCAATTGGCAGGTTTTCAGGGCGAATGAGGAACCTCACTGAATGCACTTGTGCCTATTTGTCCACCTGGTAATAAAGCATTTTCCGTGTTGGAATCACAAGTGTTTTGTCTAGGGATGTACCGATCCTGATACTTGATATCGGTTCTATACTGCATATTTTTGCTGGTACCAATCCAAATCCGATCTTGCACGTGGACTGTATTCGGTGTAATTTATAAGCCAACAAAAGCCGCTAAGGTAGCATATTGTAAGGCACTAAAGTTGTCATATAGGCCTATTATATCCCAAATGTTTTGGAGCCATTCTAAAGTTTGTGAAGCACAGATGAATATTCAAGTGGGTAAATTCATGTTGAATTCATTGCTTCCCGCTGTTGCTTCTGTCATTCACAATTTAAACTGCGTGTTGCGTTCATGACAACACAAACAACTTTCTCCATGACCATTTGTTCCTCTTAATATAATAAATCAGCGGAGAAATGTGTTTAGTTTTGCATTAAATGGGTTTATTTTGACCTGCAGCAAGGAGTTTGTTGCTGTTTCTAAATCATGTTGCACTGCGTGTTAGATCAGCAGATTGCATGCGCAACACTGGAGTAGAAAGGGTTATCACCTGCTCTTCACTCACAAAGTAAGCCTACCTGAAATTTTAAATTAGAAAAGGCTCAATAATACATTGGACAGATCCTCAATGCCCTTATTTCTTCCCTTTGTGCTGCTGTTTTGGAAGTGTCCGCAGATACCGGAAGGCTGTGCGCTGTCTCTCAGATGCATGGCACGGTATCGGGATCAGATCTGTATTGGTCGATACTCAGAATTTTGGGATCAGATTGGTTACAAAAAATGGTATCGGTGCAACTCGTTTTATCTAAGTTTACACTCCGAAAGCAATCTGGCCAAATACTTTTTCAGTCGTGGCTGAGTGATAGGTCCCAAAAAAACATGTCTCTTCGGTAAATTGTAACTTTTTTTATTTATTTATTTATTTATTTTTTATTATTATTATTATCGTGCACAAAGTTGTCAAATAAAATGTCTCACTATAATAAATTGTGCAAAAAAAGGTTAAAATCGCATGATTATAAAATTTGTCTAAAACTAAATTGACCGAGCTATATATACACAGTAGTCAGTAGTACAGTACTTTATCAACTTTTGTACACTGGCTTTAGATATTTCTTTTTAGTCCAGTCTGTTGATCTGGGTAAACAAAATTAAGTAAACTAAAAAGCTCAAACCTCAACCTTGGTACGCTATGAGAGTATTGTGGTTTGTACTTCGAAGCCATGTTGTGTGTTGCTGTGGTGTTTTTCTTTCTTTCTGGTTCAGTTTGAATATTGTTACACCCCTAATACTCAATGTTTTCTTGTTCATTTTTCACTTTTTTTTTTTTACCCAAAGTAAATTGCACTATTTTAAAATAAACTCTATTTGAAGCCAGAACGATTCATTCTGGTCCAGTTTCTGCACTTCTTACCTGTATAATTGTTACAAATGATAAAATATTTACAGACTTAATTGAAGTAGTTGCCGATATAGTTAAGTCCTTACACACTTCCTCTACATGGCATCTTTTTTTTTTTTTTGTCATCTTCAGTAGGTTGTTCTTGTACTGTCTGCTTAAGTTTTTTTTTTTTTCCAATTGATAATGTCTTGGTTCAGTGTTGATGTCCTAAGGATCAGCTAAAGCAATTCAAACTACACATGCTAAAGTCTTTTATCTTTACAGTATGCACGTAATCATTCTCGCTGTATTCAAATTCTCATGTATACACAAATCAAAGTATAATTTTGAGCTTCACAACAGTATTTCCTGGGTCTGAATCAGTCAAACCTTTTCTTAATCGCACCTCATTAGTAGACACCGCTGACTTTTAAAGTTGGATGGCTCAGATAAAACGAGACACTCAAAATGTGTGCCTCCAGCAACAGGGTTGCCCCAGAGGACACCCTCTGAGAGACTGGTTGTTCAGTGGCATTTGGGCTGTCTGACCGGCTTTTTGTCTGTGCAGTGAAGGAAGCATTCAGTTGGACTGTCTGGGAGGAATTCAGGACAAAATCACGGTGTGCGCCACTGACGACTCGTACCAAAAAGCCAGGCAAAGCATGGCTCAGGTCGAGGAGGAGACCCGCAGCCGCGGAGCCATCGTCATCAAGCCAGGAGGGAGATACGTGGGTAGGTTTGATTACTGGTTAATCCTTCCTCATTACTGGTTTTAGCCATCAGCTGGTCAAAATCTGATCTGTATACATGCAGTGCGAGCAGACAGGTGGAAGGGCCGATTAGAGCCAGTTTGGATCCACATGTCTAGAGCTGCAGCATCCTACATAATTTATGAAGATGCCTATGCTGGAGCTCCCTGATCCAAATATTAGATGTGTGCAATGGTACCACACTCAAAACGATCATTGTCAGACAGTAGCATTTATCAAAGATGAATCAGCTGAACAGTGGTCTAAAGAGAATTTACACTCAAATTTAAATCAAAATAATTTAGAATTTCTATTTTTTTATTTTAAAAACTAGTTTATTTTAAGTTCTTTATAATATTATTATTATTATTATTATTATACATCAATAAATCTATTATACATGTATGAATTAGGGGTGTCCGGTTCAGTTTTTTTTTACTCCAATTCTCGACTCCTAATTTTGGAATCTGTGGAATCGACACCAGAATATATTCCAGTTACATTCACATAAAATAACACACGGATTAAACGTATATTGCATTTTATACAATGCTATTGCGTCAATTGCAGCTTTACAATGTGCTGTTCTCTTCTGGCCAGACAAAATTAGCAGATTAAATCTGCTGCAAAATTTAGGAAAGTGCAATCTTGGAGACAAAGTTTAAACATCAGTTTATTATGGAAAATTGAATAAAAATACATGCATGTAGAAATACTATTTAAATTAACAAGACTCTTGTTTATCTCTAAAAATTATGTTCTATATATTTTTATACATCAATACATTTATTATACATGTATGAATTTATTTAAATGTTTTTCTAAGTTTTCAGAATTTGGCCCAAATTTTTTATTGTTTTTCCTCAAATTTAAATGAATTTTAAATATTTTGAATTTAAGTATGCAAGTGTGTATTTTTAAATGTGTATACATGAACATCTGAAATGGCAAAAAGTTTTAAGTAATTAATATTTACTGAAAAGTGAATATTATTTCAATAGATAAGGCTTAAAATAAAAACAAATGTGCCTCATGTGCATTTTTTTCCCTCCTAAAAGTTTATCAAATAAAATACATAAAAATAAATGTTGCTTTATAAATACAGTAAAATTGTTTTATACTACTTTTTGAGCACATCAAATATGAAAGCCTCTGCAGCTGTACGTTAATAAAGATAATGGTTGGGTTTAGGGTTGTGGTAGGTATAGGCGTTAATAGCTGTAATGGTTGGGATTAGGTGTGGAGTAGGTGTAGATGTTAATAACTGATGGGCCATCTTGCCAACAACATAGTTTGACATGTGGGTCTCCATAACTTAGTTACGCCTCTACTACAAGTTACACCCCTTTCATGTCTTGCAGTTTTAGGTTAACCAAATCATTTTGAAAATACATCAGGTTTTATTAAAATATATAAAAAATGGGGTTGTCAGTTGTGTAGGGTGTTTCGGTAATGAGAAAAAACAATCAAAATAAAAAAAAACCTGTTAATTTAAAAATAAATGTTATTTCAAAATCTCAAGAAACTGTACATGATGGTTAATCCCTTTTTTGAAAATGTCAAAGTGAATTCGCTTTTGTTGCGGTAATGAGATTTTTCATTACTTATTTAGGAAATTGTGTGTATATTTTTTAATTAATGTTGACAAACACTCCAGACTTTTTCAAATATCAGCAAAAACAAAAAGTTAATTTAAACATCTTTGAAAATTTTTTAACTAAGTTTTCGTTAGAATCACCTGTGTGTGTGTGTGTGTGTGCGCGTGTGCGTGCATGTACAAACACAAACTTCCAGTACCTGGCCATAAAAACGTTGTAGTTTTTCACTTTACATGTTTAAAATATAATTTTTTATATAATATAAATTTTTTCATATAATGAATATAAACGTGAAAACTCTATTCTAAACACAGTTATCTTAACTTAACTCTGCTTTATCAGGTAAACGGGTACAAATCCGTAAGCCTATAACAGGCGTGTCCGATGTGGCCCCATCACGGCGGACGTCCAGGCCAGTGATCATCTCCAGCAGCGCTCAGAAGAAGAGTCCGCCGCGACCGCTGAGGGAACGCCTGGTGCACCTGCTGGCCTTAAAACCCTACCGCAAACCTGAACTCCTGGTGCGGCTCACAAAAGACGGCCTGTCTTTTCAGGACAAGGAGACACTGGACAGCCTTCTGCAACAGGTTCACTACCATGTCCACCCTTTTTTTCACTTTTGATTTATTTATTTAATGATGGGTTTCACTTCCGGTTTAGGGAGCTTGCATTTTAAAAGAGTTTAAACAACCTAATAGTGTTGCACTACAACATAGTGATAACAGAGGTAGAAGTATGTTTGGCTTTGTGTTTAGTTATCGAAAATAACATTATGCTTGTTATTTTAACATGACATTAGCTTTACAACCATATCTGCATTCAGTTTTAGTGTCAGTTTAAGATTTTTTTTTGTGTGTTTTTTGTGTTTTTAGGGTTGTGCATAGTCCTCTAAAAGTAATTTAACACTAGAACTCTACTCATTTTGACAGTTATTAATTTTTGCAATTTAATAACTTTGTTAAAATAAAACGTATAATTTCTTGACTTACAAAATGTGGATTTTTTTTCTAATAATATGGAAATTATAAACCACAAAAGAGTTCAGATTATGTCTTTCTACCTAGAACTACCATAGTGGTCAAAGTAGAAGCTTTGAATGTAAATTTACTAAAAAACCTAGACTTGTTTCGGAAGCTGGCGCATTTCCATAGTTAGCGCGGTTTGTTTGGCATATGTGAAAACCGCAATCGCACTCAGATCCACGCCAAAACAATCGGTCTGAGATTGCCTAAATAAGGTGGTCTCGGCTCGATTGAAATTAACTCTGGAGCGGATTGATTGTAGTGAGAAAGCAAAACGATCCGAACCAGGCTATATCACAGTGTATTATGAATATGTAATAGGCATAAATGGCTATATGAAGGGAATTTATGAGTAGGACAGGATGTCATGTCAAATACGGAAGTGAAAGCACGTTAACCATTAATGAGAGCTGTTCATGTTAGGAAAACTTACTGAACTGCAGTCTTGGTTTATCTGTTATTTCTCTCTATAATGTAAAGCCTATAATGCATAATTCTAGTTATGTATGAAAAAGACTTACCTCTGATTTATATTTGATGACGATGTCTGTGGGTGTCATCATTCAAAATTAAAGTGAAATGTCTTATTGCTCATTGCCATAAATTAAAATAAGGACGCATGACAGCTGAGCGGGACTCTGCAAAATAAACCCTGAAACTCTGACCAATGTGAGGAAAGTTTACTTGTACGTGACTTGTTTTAGCTATTTTGGTTCATTTAGAAATTTGCCATGTGAAAACGAACCGCACCAAAAGAACAAAAATAAATATTGTAACAATTTGAATCCCTGTTTCGGAACAAAAGAATCGATCCACAGGTGTAAAAGCACCCTCAGATAAACCGTATCTAAAGCATTTAAAAATAATTCTATTACTAACTGCATATTTTGACAAAATGACCATGTTAGAGTTAATTAGCAGGTATTTTACGTGACGTTTTATAGAGTTCTCTACGAAAGGTTTCCAGCAAGTTGCATTTTAAAATTCCATGCGTAAACTATAAGCAAAATGGTGTTTAATTACACTTTTTTTTTTTCTTTAGCTGATTCTCAACAGTTTAAAGGAAGTCACTCTCATAATTCACGGAAAGCATCACGGGGTGTAGATAAAAGGTGGATTGCATGCTGCTAGTGTGCTATTCTGACAGAGGCTCTTACTTGCATTGGCTAAGCTCAGAGTTTTGCTTTATGATTAATTTACTGCATTTGACCCGTTCCAAATCATGTTTCTGAACTCCACTTGGACATAATGGCTCAACCTAGACACATTTGTCATTACATGGACAAACAGACTCAGCCGTGCGTAAGGCCGGAGCATTTACCACACACAGAATTTGTCATTGTGCTGTTTGTTTTTCTGCGCTGGCGTTGAAATCCAGCACTTGAACTCTTATTTTTAGAGCCAAAGACTTAAGCCTCTTGTTTAATTTTTGATGTTGTTTTTTTTTTCCTGGTCTGTTGTAGGTGGCTAACTTGAATAGTAAGGACAACACCTTCACATTGAAGGACTGTTTGTTTAAGGAAGTTCAGAAGGACTGGCCTGGTTACACTGAGGTGGACCAGCAGATTCTGAAGAGAATTCTTGTACGGTAAGCTTCAATACTTTTTGCCAATTTTAACTAGTCGTTTTGTTTTACATTAATTGCTGTTTTTTGAGTGTTTCTTGCTGTAACAGTTTGGAATTAAGTGATTTTTATTTTTTAGCAAGATTAGCTTTTTTAGTTTTTTTGGCTTCCTACTAATGTTGAGTTGATAGAGTATGCCATCGTCCATCACCGATGACCGAAAGACATCATGACACTGAGCCAGCATCATGATCCTCCGCCCCTGTCGCAGCAGCTACCCACTCGCAAAATACACACACTAAAGGCTCGTGCACACCAAGACTTTTTTTGCTCGCGTTTTCCGTCAACGTTTAACTCCTCGTGACTAAATAAAGAGCGTTAATGGGATTGTGCACACCAACGCGCAAAACGCCAGGTGCAAAAGCGTAATATTTTACAAAAACATGCTCGTTTTTTTTTTTGACACGCCACGTAAAAAGCTTCTCCACCAATCAGATTGGCACTTTTGTTCATGTGCACGGAGCTGCTGAAGTTACAGTAAACGGCACTTGGAGGCACTTAAGCACAACACTGTCAATGCGAGCGCACATTGAAGAAGATGCCCAGAGGCGATATGAACGTGGAGCTGCTTATTGCACTGGTGAACAATAATCATTTCTTCATCGCTAGAGCTGGCGCTGCTACTTGAACCATCCAAAACAATCGTGTCAACTTTGTCCTCTTCTGTGTTACAAGTGGTTGTCAGAAGCTTAAAGTTGTGTAACGCCATCTAATGTCAAGGAGTGATTTTTGCATACTCTTCTAGACGCCTGTGAAAATCGTTTGGGTTTGAATCCGGAAAAACGCTAACGATAAACGCAAATAAAAAGCGTCCCAGTGTGTACGAGCCTTAAGGCCCTGTTTACACTAATAGTCCACGTCCACACTAGCATTTCAATGCCATCTTCTATTGCAATGTTTCACATTAGACATCGTGCAATGCCAAATTAGTTGACATCACCCAACTCTACTTCCTACTATTTTAACTAATTTTTCTTGATACTTTAACTGGTGCATTTTAGTTGATTATTTTAAGTGCTTTCCTTTTTTCTTTCACTCTCTTTTTATTTATTTGCTTATAATATATAAATATATGCTTTGCCTGATCATCTTGACAAACCACCTGTAGAAAAACTTCTCCCTCTATAAAATAAAAAAAAACACTCCTCCTTACTCTACCACCAAATTCTCCGAGCACTAACAGTTCCTTTTGTATCATTAGCACTTCTTGTTTGTGTTGCCTCTTCTTATTGAATCGCTGAATGCCTCCTTAATTGTAAGTCGCTTTGGGAAAAAAAAAAGCATCTGCTAAATGTAAATGTTGCCATATCTTACAATTAAATACTTTTATATTAGGGCTGAGCGATTTGGCCTAAAATCAAAATCTCGATTAATTTGTTTATAGGGTAGTGCAGTGGCGCAGTAAGTAGTGCTGTCGCCTCACAGCAAGAACGTCGCTGGGTAGCAGGTTCGAACCTCGGCTGGGCTGGGTCAGTTGGCGTTTCTGTGTGAAGTTTGCATGTTCTCCCTGCGTTCGTGTGGGTTTTCTCCGGGTGCTCCGGTTTCCCCCACAGTCCAAAGACATGTGGTACAGGTCAATTGGGTAGGCTAAATTGTTGTGTTGTGTGTTGATGTTTCCCAGAGATGGGTTGCGACTGGAAGGGCATTCGCTGCGTAAAATAGTGTTGGATAAGTTGGCGGTTCATTCCGCTGTGGCGACCCCAGATTTATAAAGGGACTAAGCCGACAAGAAAATGAATGAATTTGATTATAATTAATAAACGATTATTATTATTATTTTTTTTTTATTTATTTATTTTTTTGTTCACTGACAAGTCATTATGCTCACATATTACAATTGAGAGATTTTAAATGAAGGGTGCATCACTAAGGGAAACACACTATCTATGATTATTTATTGGACATCAATGTTGATCAAGTGGAATTAAAACACAGATTGCTCTAAACGAAGAGTCACTTTTTTTCTTATAAAAACATGAAATGAAATAACTCATACTTTTAGAAAGAAAATAAATTATTTTCAGTTTTTCATATTAGAGGTAGAAAGCAAGCAGTATCTCTTAATAAAATAACTCTTGTACATCCTGTGTAATATTTTAAACAGTGTATTTCTTGCGTCTTCTGTAAACATATATTTTAATGTAAAAAAAATAATTTTAATTAATGGAAAATATGCCGTCTCAGTGCATCTCTGGTGCAGCTTTCAGTCATCGTCAGTGTAGTGCAAAGTAACAGAGTCATGTGACTCTACACACTGTAGGGAAAGTAATTGAAAAAATTGACCTGGAAAAATTGGATAGATTATAGGTTCTGATTGTGGATTACGTTTAGATAAATCGCCCAGCCCTATTTTTTATTACAAATTATTGCTATTGTTTAATGTAATTATGCATTACTAATTGATTACAGCTGTTTACTTGCACCAATGGTAGATAACAGCACACAACAGTATATGCGTTTCCATGCAGAAGTGATTATTAGATTATATATGACTGTCGTATTCATTCTCTGCCCTGCAGTAGTGTTTTGCATAACAGAACATGCACAACATAAGTAATAGTTATTGCCCAATATAGTCATCCTATAGCAGTCTTCAAGCTTTCTTTTTGGCTCTACATGGAAAGTCTGGCTTCCCATGAACTCTTCAGGCGGAAAACTGGCCCCTGAAAGCTAAATTTAGCGAAGCCATGCTGTGTGCTAGACTGGCAAGAACATAGTGTTGTGCTATCCGTTAAAAAACAAAATGAAAATATTTGCCAGAAACAAACCCAACACCCATGTGGAACGCACTCAGCACGACTGCACTTTGAGCCCGGTGGCGACGCTTATCAGCTCACGGGCCTTTTTTTTTTTTTTTTTTTTCCTCTCCTTCTTTCTATCCACACACCCCCTCTCGCACCCATCTGGTTGCGGACGGCAGGCTGTCACATAAGAGCCCTGGCTGTGTGCAGTTGCGAGGTTAGTGATGCAACACTATTCCAGCACATGCTGATCCATGTGTGTGGGTGGCACAGGTCCAAGGTCCAGCCGTGCTTGGGCACACACCGTTCGATGGAGACTCATGCGCACTCACTTACACTCAGGCATAGCCCCCCTCTGTGTGTACCCTCAACAAAGGCAGGGCCTGCTTTTGGGAGGCATCTGGCCATGTCATATTGCCCCCTGTTGACATTCACAAACTCCCTCTGTCAAAAGCACTTGACCACAAGCAGCAATTTGAACCTGATTTAATGGCATTAACTTTATCAAGTGCAGAGCATTTGATATTAAATGTATTTATAAAAGGTTATATCTGCTAAAGTGAATGACAGCAATTTGGTGTTGCCAAAAAACAACAGAAATGACACCTCTTAAAGGTCCCATGAAATTAAGATGAAATGTTTTAGATGTTAGTATCAGTACTGTTCATTTTAGGATGTTTCAAAGCTAGTGTGCACCAAAACAGTGACAATTCGCCTTTAGAAGATATAAAACTGTGTATATATATATATGGTAGGGTTGTCAATTGATTTAAAAAATTAACTAATTAATCGCACTTTTTTGTGTGATTAATCATGATTAATCACAAATAAAAAAATATCCAAAATACAGGCATTGCAAATATAGAAATTGAAAAATTATAATAATAAAGTATTGAATGCAAACTATTGTATTCATTGTAAAGTTGTATTGCGAGTTGAGAACATTAATTATAAAGTAGAAACAATTTAGCTTTGTCCTCCTTAACATTTCATCACCTTGGAATTATAAGGTTCTATCTGCATTCTTAATGATTTTGAGATATTGAGCTTCAAAGTTTTTGCATTCCATAGTAAACAGTATGTGTGTAACATTTGTTTTAGTTTTTTTATAAAAGTTCTTAATGTAAACAACTTATTAAAAAAAATCCCATAAGGTCGCCTCTATGGGCGCGGGCCCTGAACACACGTCGACCACAGGAAATAAAAAAAAAAACTGCAACTGCAATGAATGCGTTAATTTTTTTAATGCGTTAAATATTTCAAATTAATCACGTGCGTTAACGCGCTAATATTGACCGCCGTAACAACAAACCACACAAACATGAAAAGCTTGTTATTTGTCACTTCCGCCTAAATAGATCAACGGTTTTATTTGCATCCCCTCATACTTTAGTTTCTTATTTAATTGTGACCAATTAAAAACTCTCTAGTATCTGACATGCCCCGCCTCCAAGATGCTTCACATTTAATGCGCTTGAGCTCAACCCCTCTCACTGTCAAACTAAACGCCATGGTTTTTTTTAAAGGGGAGGGGCTACACTATGTCCCGCCCTCTCTTCATATTTCAGTTGAGATTCATCTTACATTGAATAAAAAATACACATTTCAAAGCACTTCACAAGACCTTTCAAATATTGCTGCATGTATTCTTTTCACTAAGCAATATGCATTGCATGTTTAGAGCATAGCGTTTCATTTAGGGCTGCACAATATATCAAAGTTATCACGACAATTAGTATATGCAGTATCCATATCGCAGAAAAGTGCAATACATTAAATGTCATTTGCCGGGCATTTGTGTGCTGCATGCATAGGTTATTTATCCAGATCTGACCAATCAGATTGAGTCTTTACTATCTTCATCCCCACGTCTCCAGTAGGTGCTGTTAGGTGAATTTAGAGCTAAATATAAATATTAATGTTGGGGGATGAGAGGAAAATGACAACAGCTAATAACAATCAGAATTTCCACAGAGGTTTTTAGTCATTTGTGGTGTTTTAAAGTCTAATTGTTTTGATTTGTTTGTTTGTTTTAGATTTAATTGGCTCAACCTAGCTATTGCCTGTTTTAGTTTGATCATTACATTTCTTTTTTAAATTTAAGTTAATTATATCATAAGAAATATTATCGCGACAATCAGCTTCAAATGTTGCATACTATCTCAGTATCATATAGCCCTAGTTTCTATTAACCATTGTCATTTAATGAAACCTAATTGCAGCTTGAGCTGTTTTTCTAGCTGGCTGAATGGTTATAAGTAGGCCCACACGGAATCTGCGCGCACAGAAATCTGCAGATATTTAGCCCATCATTGAGTCTATAGCCCCTTTCACACATACAGACCTTTCTCATTTGGGATCATGTGTGAACAGGCCCTTTTCAAAAATACCGGTAAATTCGTTCTGGTAATTTCCCGGAATGCTGCTCTGTGTGAACGCAGACGGAAAATTGCCGGATAGAGCGTGTTTCCGATTAGAATGAGACGTCTACTCCAGCCAATCAGAACATCCAGACACATTCACATCCGCACTGTTTATGAAAAATAAACTTTGAATACTTTTCCAGTCACATTTAGCTGCTAGATGTTAGTCAAATAACGTTTCTGTGTTTCCCCTTAATGCCAAATGTGTTAAATTATCAATAAAATGCTTTTAATAAACTGCTGTTTGTTTATCTTTAAGCTCTGCTTCAGTTGACGCATGTGCATGTAAAGGAGCAGTTGAGCACCAGCACACACACATTATGTACATTTTGACATGCGCAAGTGTTTCTCCATATGTTTTCATTTAAGTTGTTCACAACACTTATCCATCAACAAAATGTGTAATGTGTTGCACCTCTGCCTTTGGATGTCTCTGGCACAAAGCAGCTGCATGAATGCTAAAGCTTTGAATAAAAGTGAAACCATCAACAAAAGCCCGACCACTTCTACGTTTACAAACACAAGCGCAGCCGTTTAGAGCTCATTACTGTTTAATGATGTCAGAATCTATCGGTATTTTGGAACTGATGTTTGGTCTTTTCCGGAAAAAATTCCGGAACGTCCTTGCTTGTGTGAACAGCGCTTTTTTCGAATTTACCTTTAAAATGGTCTCTGGTAATTTTCTGGATAATTGCTGTGTGAAAGGGCCTTATGTATTTACTTGTCTAAATGTGTGTGTTAATTTTATATTTATTCCGTTTTTTTTATTATTAATCTCACTAATATTATTGTGATATAATAATAGTATTATTAATGGTCGTATGATTTATGTACAATACAGTTTGTAAAGTAATTTTCTCTTTTAGTAGAGATATTATATGAAAGACTTTGTTTATGAAATAAGTGGATCTAATTGGATTTGCTTTCTAAACATTAAATAAGTTCAAATGTATTATTTTATATTTCATATATTAAGTTTTTGTTACAATACTCAAAATAATTCTGCATAAATCTGCAGTTTTTTTTGTTTTTGTTTTTTTTTACAAAATTCTCAGCAGATACAGTATAGCAAAAAATGTTTGCAGATTCTCTCTGGCCCTAGTTATAAGAATAGTCTTGTGTGGTTCCAGTTGAATGTCTATGTGAGCTTGATAACAAAGTTGATATCAGGTTTTTTATTTTTATTTAAAGGAGTCCCAAAAACAGAAATATGACCATCGCCCGTATTGCTGTTTACCTTACACTTGCTTTACCAACGCAACAGCTAACACATTTGTGTTAAATTTTAAAAAAAAATTCCATTAGCACCATGGTAAATGAAACCATATCCATGCTGACAAGCCCGGAATAGTTAGGCAAAGAAACCATTTAGACTGATAGTGGAAAAGTCGCTTTTGTGTCCTAATGAACTGTTAAAGAAAGTAATGCATCGAAATCATGTACAGCTCAACCAGATGAGAACTGTGAAACTTTTGATCAGTTGATGCATCAGATAAGACGTTCAGCTAGCAGTCCATAGTAATGACGCCTGCAGCAAGTTTGACTTCTGTGTGTGCATTGTTTATACATGCCTATGCTATTGGCAGTTGACATGTTTGAAATTTCACTAATGTTTTGCACTCAAATCAATTGTCAGTCCTCAGAAATGTACAGAACAGTCTGAGACGCTTACTGTATTAGTCAGGTTCTTTTGATCTCAACAAAAGCAGTTCCTTGGCTCTTTTTAAATTGATGATTGTCTGTCTTTCTGACTTTCTCCACAGTAAACTGTGTAAGCCTCAGAGCAGTGCCCTGGTGTCTGCGGAGAGCCCGGTCAGCCCGCACAAAGAGCCAGCCAGCAGTTCGCCCTCTCAGGTCAGCCTTTCACCCCATTTAGACCAGTCAAAGATGGTGTGGTGCTGTTAAGGTGGATCTGTTTGGAACGAGGAAATATGTAAACACACATTTCTTCATAATCAGGGGTGCACATTACTTGTACACAGATGTGGAGGTAAAATTAAAAAGTACGCACCAGATATGCTGCTAAAGAAGCACTTTTGAATAACATTGTTGGCATTTTGGGACTTTTTACCCAAGTTAAGGACTTTTAACATGCAGCGTTGGTAAGATAATTATTACAAACATGTTTGAACGTATACAGTGTAAAATGATGTGATTATGCAAATTATTTTTACTTATTTATTGTTATGGTCATTTAGATCAGTGTTTCTCAACCACGTTCCTGGAGGACCACCAACACTGCATGTTTTGGATGTCTTTTTTGTCTGTGACACCCATTACAGGTCTTTTATTGTCTGCTAATGAGCTGCTGATCTGAATCAGGTGTGTTTGGTTAAGAAGATTTGGAAAATGTGCAGAGCTGGTGGTCCTCCACGAACGTGGTTGAGAAACATTGATTTAGATGACCATAATGGCAATGTGCTTTTCTTTGTCAGATAAACCAAAAAAAACAATAACAAACATCTGTTTTTAATTTAAGTAGTAGTGCTAGTAGGCTCTGGATTTAGTTTAAGCTACCTCCGAATTAATTACTTTGGGTGTGAGTCAAATGGTGTGGGACATAGGCTCGTGCAACTTTTTCATGTTTGAGGCTTGGAGGTAGAATGTAAAATAAAGTTGGTCTCTGTGTGAGCGGATGGAATTGCAGTCAAGGTTTGAGTTTACAACCGCATTGTTCCCATATTACCACAGATGGTGGCAATCAGGGTTCTCTTGCGTACATACTGTGGACCCGCTATAACCTTAAGCACTTTGCTGAATCGGATTGCTTAATGCCACATATAGAAATATCATAAATGGCAAAACATGCAAATCACAAATTTAAAATACTTTTAAGTAATACTCGTACTTGCTACCAGGGCCATTTATATTGAAGTTGATATTTAGCTGATATTTAGTTGATATACTCTAGTTCGGTCGGTTCGCCGCATGTTCTTTAGTAGCCCTAATCCTCCATATCGACCTTTACTTGATAAATAGGGGTGCAAATTTAAAATAAAAGTTTATATTTGGATTTTAAAGGCATACAAATGTATGTTGAGGTATGCAACGTTTACAAATATTGGAAAAATGGATGTCTTTATACGAAGATGACAGCATGTAGGGATGGCTGTGACATCAACAGTGTGAGGACTGTGCAAAATCTCAGGGAAAAAAACGGTTATAAATAAAAATAATAATAATGTGCACCCCTGCTCAATGCTTTAATCAATTTCAGTTTTTCTCATTTTGGAAGAATTTTGAAGGAACAAACTAACACATGCATGATTGATTTTTAGCTCGTTTAAATCATAAATCCTTAAGTTTTTTTATTTATTGATTATTTTTTAACACTTATATGCTTTTATGCATGTATTATATCATCTTTGCATCAAATTACAAAAAACAAATTACCGCTTAATCACGATGTTTGAAATGCAGAGTGTATGGGCTGCCATCTCACACTTTTCCTTTTTTAAGAAAAGTCTTTAACACCATTGTGGAGTTTTTTTATTTTTTTTATTTTTTTATTAATTTATTTTATTATTATTTCAGCAAATAGGATTGTAAAAAAGTGATTTATTGTACTCTCCCATTTACTCAAATTTACTCAACTATGACTACTTCTGCTACTGAGAAACTCAGAAATGTGAAAAGGGTCCATCTTCCCTCAAAATGCAACCAAGATGTTACATTTCTCTTTTTCTTCCTCCAAGATGATTAACATTTGGCACTCATTTACTGATATAAAGCTGTGTAATATTTGACTTTAGTTGAACCCCCACAACCCCCAGAAACGACCTGCAGCCGACTTCATCGATCCCCTGGCCAATAAGAAACCCAGAATATCGCATCTAGTCAGCAAGTCTACAGGACTCCTCAATGGTAAGCTGAGCTCCTTCAATGGAAAGGACACCTCTAATTCTCAAACAACGGAGACCTCGTTGAGCTCTCAGTTCCCTCCGCTGGAGATCCCCCGCCCCTTTGACCCCCTTTCAGATGTCAGCAATGACTCCAATGGTCGAGACTGTGAAGGTCAAGAGGCAGCGGTGGCAGAAAGACTAAGTCAGCCACCGTCATTTGCCCCTCGCTCCGTGACGCAAGAGGAAAGACAGAGCTCCATGTCTCCACCCCACAGCAGTTTGGACGGCTCTCTGACCCAGACCACCCAACCCTCTCTGCATGGCAAGTCTAAGAAGAAGTCCAAAAAACACAAGGACAAAGACAAATCTAAAGACAAGGACAGGGATCGAGAAAGGGACACGAAAAAGGAAAGGAGGGTTGATGAAGAGCGTGTCTTGGATCAGAGGAAACCCTGTGATGTCACGACGAGCGATAAGAGTACAGGTGAGGATCTGTTTCTCTGAATTATTTATCATGTCAAGGTCAGAAAGCACCTCCGAGTTGCACAGGTGGGGTTTTGTCCTTTTGATTCTAGTATATTACTTCACTTGGTGGTGGTGGTGGTGTTTCTCAACCATGTTCCTGGAGAACCACCAACACCGCATGTTTTGGATGTCTCTTTTGTCTGTTACACCCATTACAGGTCTTTCAGTCTCTGCTAATGAGCTGATGATCTGAGGTGTGTTTGCTTAAGGAGACATGTGCGGTGTCCCAATTCACATACTATCCTTCCTAAATAGTATTTAAAAATAGACGTGAATTCGGACGTGAATTCGATTAGAACTACAAACGAGGGTGAAGTGTAAATAAACTACAAACATGGCGGACGTGTCAGTAGAGAGGCTTCGGTAAAGATGTTTGTATGACTGTTAATCAATATCTACCCAACTGTAACATATTTACATCGCGTTTTCTGTCTAATATTTGATATGTAACAACAATACTGAACTTGTATAAAGACGTATTTCGACATTAACGTCTGAATGCATAATTATCCAAAGACCTAAGGAGGTTTCTCTGCATGAAAGACTCGTGATTGGGAGACTTAGCAACATAACGATCTGTTAACGAGGAAGTAATGTGTCCCAAAGCTTGCATACTCTTCTGTTGCACACTCAAAAGTATATACTTTTCCTTTACAAAAAAGTACATACTTATAGGGCGCAGTATAAGTATGCGAATTGTAGTATGAATGCAACTCTGATTTACTCCCATTCATGAATTATTTCATGTTACATCATGGGACAGCGTAGCATCCATTCGATGTGCATTTCAGAGTCTCACCAGAAGTAGTAAGTTATCCGGGTACTTCTCACGTACTGTTTTTCGAATTCAATGAATTCGGACATGCTACTCGACTCACATACTGTTTTAGCGTACTATATAGTATCAAGGTATGCGATTTCGGACACAGTCTTAAGGGCTATTTACAACTGGACACCTCATGCATTTTTTCGGATCAGATGGCTATGTGAATATGGCAGGTGCAAATGCTCTCTGCGAAATAGATATGATGCTGACAATCACTCAAACCACCTCAGGTAGTCTGGGATGTATTCCAGACAGGTTTAAATGCATCTGCTTGTTGAAACCACATATGTCAATTTTACTCCTCACAAAATGTAAGACAAATAAACATAAGAACGTGTTATGGGCTGAGCTATATGACATGGATATAACATCGCTAATGCCAAAATGCTATGCTACAGATAAGTTTGGGATGTTTTTGTGTAGTTGTAGACTTTTTCATTATATTTATCCAGGCATGAACTGTTATATGATAAAACTAGAACGTTAAATTGATATCAAATGACAGCATTAAGTACAGACATTAATCAAGCACCTGCACTGTAGTAGCCTGTCTCTGTGAATGGAGAGGAAACATTATTGAAAGATATAGTGTTTTATCTGTTTAAATGCCAAGAGTGTTTTTGGGAGAGTATTATACACAAATAAATGTTTTAAATGATGTCTTTCACAAAGCTGGATTTAGAGAGATCGATGAATAGTTAAACAACCGATCTGGGGTCCGTTCTTCATATGTGGATTACTCTATTAGCTGGATTTGGTTATTGACGATTTGATCCAGGATTGTTTCGTTCTTCAAAACTCATCCGATAGTTGTTGTCATGGCAACAGTTTTGGTAGCTCAAACCTGTTCGGGAGCAGGCTTATTTTATGTAAACAGGATTAAATCGGGTCATTTAAGCAAAGGTAATATTGAAAGTATGTACCGAATTCTGATATTTTCTTACAGTAGTAGTTATACACACTTGGGAAAATAGTAAAATAGTTACAAATAAAACTTATGCAATCTGCACTCCGAAATAAAAGTACAAAGACTGTCACGGGGTGGTTCTCCCCAAGGGGTTCAAAGAGAACTTTTATTAATATGGACTTTTTAGATCCAAACGTGTAAATTCATTTATTTTCTCAACATTCTACACACAATACCCCATAATGACAATGTGAAAGAAGATTTTTTTAAAATAGTTTCAAATTCATTAAAAATAAAAAACCTGAAATATCACATGTACATAAGTATTCACAACCTTTGCCGTGAAGCTTTAAATTGAGCTCAGGCACATTCTGTTTCCACTGTTAATTCTTGATGTTTCAGCAGCTTAACTGGAGTTCACCTGTGGTAAATTCAGTTGATTGGACATTATTTAAAATAAGGCATACACCTGTCTATATAAGGTCCCAGAGTTGGCAGTGCATGTCAAAGCACAAACCAAGCATGAAGACAAAAGAATTGTCTGTAGACCTCAGAGACAGGATTGTCTCGGCACAAGGCTGGGGAAGGTAATAGAAACATTTCTGCTTTTCTGAACGTTCCAATGAGCACAGTGGCCTCCATCATCTGTAAGTGAAAGATGTTTGGAACCACCAGGACTCTTCCTAGAGCTGGCCGGCCATATGTTATTGTCCTTGACTGGCCCAGCCAGAGCCCAGACCTAAATCCTATTGAACATCTCTGGAGAGATCTAAAAAAAATGGCTGTACACTGTAGCTTCCCATCTAACCTGATAGAGCTTGAGAGGTACTGCAAAGAGTAATTACCAAAAGCTTGTGGAATCATTTTCAAAAGGTCTTGAGGCTGTAATTGCTGCCAAAGGTGCATCAACAAAGTATTGATCAAAGGCTGTGAATACTTATGTAGGTTTTTTTATTTTTAATAAATTTGCAGCAATTTCAAAAAAATGTTATTCACACTGTCATTATGGGGTGTTGTGTGTAGAATGTTGAGGAAACAAATGAATTTAATCCATTTTGGAAAAAGGCTTTAACATAAAAAAAAAATTGGAAAAAAATGAAGCGCTATGAAGACTTTTAGGATGCAAACTGTTTTCTGCTAATTTTATGTAATTTTGCTCACATGGATAATTGATTGGCCGTCAGCCAATCGTTGCATTGCTGATCATGATGTCGAGGATTGATGGATTGATGTCCTTTACAACACACGCATTGATCTCAGATCAGTTCATCAAGACATTTCAATCTGATTCATGAACTTGTTTGAAGAACCAAATTAGCCAGAGATCAGTTATCAAGATTAAAAGATCCAGGATCTGTCAAATCATCTTAGATTATTAGAGCGAGGTACGAAGAACAGTCACCCAGTAAGGTTCATTTATTTCAGTCATCACACCAAATAGTCTATTTTAGCAATGTGTGGTTTTGCACGTCCCTCTACAGCTTTCTATCTTTTGACCAATGTCACAGCGACCTGTCCTTGTCCCTCAGTCTGCAGGATAAAAGTCTGTCCTTGAATTGACCTTATATTTCATTTCAGGTCTGAACGGAACGTGCAACAGCTCCAGTAGTCCTGCGTCTTCATCAGAGACGGCAGACTATTTAATGTAAGTGGTTGTTTGTCTTTATTTAAAGTTGATAGTACATTTGTGAACCCTTTTCATCAGGTTTATTTAAATAAAGGAAACATGCATTATATAACTGAAAGAAAAATATCATTAAACTTTCATGTTTTTTAAAGCACTGATGTTTATTTTGCGCTTGGTTTCCTCAACAGAAAGTACACCGTGATAAGCTCGCCCGAGCAACGTCAGACTTACAAAAATGACTTCAACTCCGAGTACAGTGAGTACCGGGGCCTCCATGCGCGGATAGAGAGCATCACTCGGCAGTTCACTATACTCGACTCTGAGCTCAAACAACTCCAGCAAGGCACAGACAAGTACAAGGTATCTTCATTGACAATTCCACGCCAAAAACGCAGAGCATCCATCCACACTTCTGATTACAACCTCATCATTTCTTATTAATGTGCCGGCGGCCCCTGCGTGATCCCAGCGGTCGCGTCTTCCTCCGGAAAATGAAAAATTAAACCGTCTGATTCCCACTGTAATTTACTCATCCTGATGATTTGAAAAATGTTATTGTGCAAAGAAAAACATGTAGTCAAGAAGTGTAATGAAATAAACGACACAATCAACCGACTGATTAGAGGCAATAATGTTAAATAACCGGAGCAGAATGTCGCAAGGATCATTTATTTCTCCAGTACGCGCTCATAATCCTTTATAGGGCTCAGTAATGAGGATGGCCCGCTGGCATGGGGCCAGTAGCAGAGTTTCAGGTTCACTGACAGATCTGCCACTTACATTTAGGGCTGTAAAGTGTGTTGCCAGATCTGAGTAGAAAATAAGGCAGAAGCCATGTTTTTGACTTGGCCATTCAATTGAGCTAATATTTTTAAGTACAAACATAATTTATGTAATAAAATATTGCATTATGCTTTTAATATGGGCTTTAACACGGACAAAAAAAGTTAAAAGCGTACCTTCTGTTTTATTATGTTAGTTAAGTTTATGCTTTCAGATTTTGCTCTCAGAATTAACTTCAACAACTACTGCCATCACACACCGCAGCTAAGTTGTCACTTCATCTTTTAGTACTTAATCCTGTTTTGTAAACAAACAATTTTCATATGGAAGTGAAAACTCCAGCCAAAATAACTTTCTAAAAATGGTGGTGGTGAAAGCTTAACAAATTACACAGTGTTTTCTGAACTGAACTATTTTTATTCTGAGGAAAGCAATTACACAGTTAGAAACTTGATTTGTGTGTGTTGCCAGATATTGCAACAAAAAAGTGATTACTAATAAATAAATGATTTGAAATGTCTTTTTTTTTAATAAAATCAAAATATCACCAACTTTATTGCCATAAACTCAGTCGATTTTATGATAAATTGGTACAAAAACGCTTCTAATAAGTGGAAAGGGCAACGGTGGTTTAAGTTATTGTAAAGATTTGCAAGTACAAGCATCATTTATGTAATGAAATATTTCATTATGCTTTTTTAATACTGGCTTAACACAGCCAGAAAAAAATTGTTACACCGTACTTTATTATAGTTCATTTTATGCTTTCAGATTTTGCACTCTGAATCCGCTTAAACAACTATTGTTGTATTGTTGTTGTCTGTACTTCATCTTTTAGTACTTAATCCTGTTTCGTAAAGAAACGTTTTTTTACGGAAGTGAAAACTCCAGCCAAAATAACTTCCCAAAGATGGAGGGAGTGAACACTTTTAGTTAAATTACAGCGTTTTCTAAACTGAACTAGTTGGTGGCATTTTCTTTTCTAAATATTTTTATTCTGAGGAAAGCAGCTAGACAATTGGAGATTTGATTTGTGTGTTGCCAGATATTGCGACAAAAAAGTGATTTACAATAAATTAATTAAAATACCTTATTTAAAAAAATAAAACCAAAATATTACTAACTTTATCACAAAAACGCTTCTAAGTGGAAATGGTAACAGGGGTTTAGTTACCATTAGGCATGGGCTGGTATAAGATTCTAACAGTATAATAACCTTGGATTAAACTATCACGGTTTGACGGTATTGTGATCACTGCTCTAATATATATTATTTTTAAATGTTTTTGCCCCTTTGAACACAATATATTTTATTTTGAGAAACATTTATAATATTTTAGAACAGTAAACATGTCAGGCTAAATAATTCAAATTAATGAAGACTGCAGAAGTCGATGATTTGTTTCAAAAACACTGATTTCACAATTTAAAGCTGTTGTCCTAAAAAAAACTGTAAATAAAAGATCGAACATATACCATAGGAACTAAAAGTTTAAAACCTTGACTTTTACAAATCGCGGTATACGTTGAAAACTGTTATCGTCCCATGCCTAGTTACCATTGTAAAGATTAGGTACAAACATAATTTATGTAATAAAATATTTCATTATGCTTTTTTAATACTGGCTTAACACAGACAGGAAATAATTGTTATACCGTACTTTCTATTTTATTATTTTAGTTCATTTTATGCTTTCAGATTTTCAGAATCTCAGAATCCGCTTAAACAATAAACAACTATTGTTGTATTGTTGTCTGTACTTCATCTGTTAGTACTTAATCCTGTTTTGTTAACAAACATTTTTTATAGAAGTGAAAACTTTAGCCAAAATAACTTTCCAAAAATGGAGGGAGTGAACACTTGGTTAACAAATTACACAGTGTTTTCTGAACTGAACTAGTTGGTGGTATTTTCTTTTCTAAGTATTTTTAATCTGAGGAAAGCAATTAGAGATTTGATTTGTGTGTTGCCAGAGCTTGCTGGAAAAAAGTTATTTTAGAATAAACTAATAAAATTAAAATGCCTTGTATTTTAAAATGCAACCTAAATATCACTAACCTAATTGACAAACTTCGTTGATTACACTCACTGGCCACTTTATTAGGTACACCTTACTAATACTGGGTTGGACCCCTGTTTGCCTTCAGAACTGCCTTAATCCTTCGTGGTATAGATTCAACAAGGTACTGGAAATATTCCTCAGAGAATTTGGTCCATGTTGACATGATAGCATCACGCAATTGCTGCAGATTTGTCGGCTGCACATCCATGATGTGAATCTCCTGTTCCACCACATCCCAAAGGTGCTCTTTTGGATTGAGATCTGGTGACTTTGGAGGCCATTTGAGTACAGTGAACTCATTGTCATGTTCAAGAAACCAGTCTGAGATAATTTGCGCTTTGACATGGCGCAGTTTGCTGCTGGAAGTAGCCATCAGAAGATGGGTACACTGTGGTCATAAAGGGATAGACATGGTCAGCAACAGTACTCAGATAGGCTGTGGCGTTGACATGATGCTAAATTGGTACTAATGGGCCCAAAGTGTGCCAAGAAAATATCCCCCACACCATTAGACCACCAGCCTGAACTTTTGATACAAGGCAGGATGGATCCATGCTTGTATGTTAGTAATGCCAAACTCTGACCCTACCATCCAAATGTCGCAGCAGAAATCCAATTTTGTCTCCTACATGCATGCCTAAATGAGCTGCTGCCATGTGATTGGCTGATTAGAAATTTGCATTATCGAGCAGTTGGGCAGGTGTACCTAATAAAGTGACCAGTGAGTGTATATGAGGAAGGCATATACTAATGCAAAGATGCTTACAATAAGTTAATGGCAACGGTGGTTTAGTCACCATTGTAAAGATTTGTTTCTTCTTTTCACAGACAATCCACAATCAGATTCTTGAAGAGTATCGCAAAATAAAAAAGGTAAGCTGACACTTTTTTTTTTTGTGTGTGTAACTCAACACTCCAAATACTTCAAATTCAAAATATTAATGGCATTCTCTTTTTTTCTCACAGACTAATCCAAACTATAGCCAAGAGAAGAACCGCTGTGAATATCTACACAACAAACTGGCACATATAAAAAAACTGATAGCAGAATATGATCAACAGCAACTTCAAAACTGGCACTAACAACAAGATATGTTTTCTCTTTTTTTTCTTCTTCTTCGTTCTCCCTTTTGGGAGAGAAAGAAAATCTGGATTTTTTTGGTTTCTCGGCTTGCTCTAAAAACAAGTTGCTCTAATGTAAGACGCCACGAAACTGATTTATTGTTATTTTTGTATTATGTTTTCCCCCTGAAGTGCTCTAATAAGGACATTGCGGACACATGAATTTCATTTTTTGTTATGGGACTTGGGACATGGGCGTACTCAATCATGCTTACCTGTGTAGCCTAATGCATTATGGGATTGGTTGCCCCTTCTTAAAGGTCTCAGAGTGTGAAATGTGGAAACAAAAACAGTCTTGCTTTCCAAACAGGGATAACCAACACCCATTGCCAGATTCTCATAGGCTTTGAAAGAGGAAAAACATATGGATTGAATATTGTTTCCCGTATGTACTAAAATGGAAGGTTCTAATGAGAAACTTTTTTATTTTCTTTTATTTATTTTTTGTCTTCCTTGGGGATACATCAGTCCGATTATAATTTCACACTCCTCAAAATTGAGTGCTTAAACATCTCGTCCGGTCCCTTTGGTCTTCTTGAATCAGTCAGTATTTTATGCAAATTCTGCCTCGGATTTGAAATGATCCTCAATGCAGTAAACCTTTTGCCCGCGTTCTCTTTCTCCAGAGTCTGACATGGCACTATTTGGCTCCTTATTTTGTGCAATGCGCTAGACCACGTACAGTGGGACGTCGGATACCTAGCGGAGGGAGGTCACCATCTGTTTGTTTAGAGGCTTTGACAGTATCAGTATTAAGTGGACGGCCATGGTAGAGCTCCAAATGGATACATTTGCCATTCCAGAGGTGAGGGAGCACTTCAGTGTTGGCACATTTTTCACATTTTTGACAAAAAAAAAAATAAAACTACCAACTACCGCCATCAATTTTAATTGAGTAGTTGTAAAAAGCGCTGCAAAAACGTGCCTCACGCGAGCAGTGCATCGCCCCTCAGGTTTTTTCGGTTATTAAGTTTTGCTAATTATAAATGTGACTCTAACATATCACATTTGGAGCCAAACTTCCAGAAAATAGTGATTGTATCCCTTTAAAGTCACCCTGTTGAGCTGAAGATGATCCAAAATGATACGCAACCTTCACTTGTTGTCCGAACCCTTTAGCAATTTAAAAAGCTTGCTTGAATACTGAGTATTTGTGGGGTTTTTGACCATTTCTGGCAGTGTTTTTGTTACAAGATGACTGTTAAATTCCATTAAGGCGTCTCTTCATGGTGGAGGATTCATTATAAACCTCTGAAGTGCTCCTCACGTTACTGTGGACACTCAAACTGCTCATCTGTCGGGTCCTGTTGAAGCATCAGTTGTACTTCTGATAACTCATGTTTAAATATTAAAATTCAGCACTTTGCTCAGCTTCTCGCTGTTACTCTTACCTGGGTTTTGTTGCAAGGGAACTCTTGCCTCGTCTGTCTGTGTATGCATGCTTTCTGACTGTTGAAGACGTTAAAAGGGCAAAGGCCAGTGTTTACAGCGGTTTTACGCTGCTGTTTTGATGTTCAACAGCATTTAAAAACCAAATATGTATCAATTTACCCCGACCAGCATTCGTGCTTTACAATTAAATAAAGCCAAATTGGACTGTTCAAAGTGAAGTCAGCAAATTGATCTGAAAAAAAAACACAAAGGTTTAGTCCTGGGAATGCTTAAGTATTTATTTGATCAACCCTGATCGTGGTCTTTTTTTTTTTTTTTTTTTTGTTACCTGGAGAAAAATGGTCTGAAAATGCTGCAACAATTCAACGATGAATATGAATGATGTTTGGGTTTGAAACCGCTCCCATACTTCGAGCACTGACAAGATAACCGGGGAGGACATGTGCCAAATGACCTGTTGTATAGGTTTGCATCGGATGAAATATGTTGCTGTATTAGCAAAAAAAAAGAATAAAGGGAGCTGGAAGGAGCTTTGGGAAGGCTTGCTACGGCAACGCTAAAACCCAAAGTGTGCTTTTTGAAACAAGGGACTAAGACTAAAATTTAAATTGGTATTTCAATAAAACTCTTTGGAAATTTGCGTACGTTTCAATTTCTGTGTCCTAATGTCATTTTTTTCAATTTAGATCTTTATTTATGCCACTAACTTTTAGCTTAGGTGAATGCGTACCTTGGCTCTAAGGGTCAAACAACAAAAACATAAGGTCCTGGTATGATTCTGGAGTCAGATCTGAATGTCAAAGCAGTAAGTAAATCAGCATACTATCATCTCAAAAACATAGCAAGAATTAGATGCTTTGTTTCCAGTGAAGACTTATTCATGCTTTTATCAGCAGCAGGGTGGATTACTGTAATGGACTTCTCTTCAGCCTTTCCAAAAAGACAGTCAGACAGCTCATCAGAACGCTGCTGCCAGGATTCAGACCAGAACCAGAAAATCAGAGCACATCACACCCATCCTCAGGTCTGTACACTGGCTCCCAGTTACATTCAGAATAGATTTTAAAGTATTACTAGTCTATAAATCACTAAATGGCCTAGGACCTCAATACATTACAGATATGCTCACTGAATACAAACCTAACAGATCACTCAACTCTTTAGGATCAAATAAATGAGAAATTCCAAGAGTTCAGTCAAAGCAGGGTGAATACGCCTTCAGCTATTATTCCCCCTGCTGCTGGAATTAGCTTTTAGGAATGTACAGTAGGTACATTCAAATCCAGATTGAAAGCACATCTGTTTAGCTGTGCCTTTACTGAAGAGCACTGTGCCAAGTCTCACAGATCACACTATTGTCTTTTATTCATTCTTTTATAACCTGTTTTAACACTTTAATCTGTTTTAATTTTCTTCTATTCTTGTTTATGTAAAGCACTTTGAATTACCATTATGTATATAATGTACTATATAAATAAACCTTGCCTTAGTGACCGCTAGATGGCAGCACAGGCTTAGTTTTTAAACATGGTGCTTGGGTGTCCTTATTTACAACCAGTGACACAGTTCATCATCTGTCTGGAAATAGTTCCTAATACCTCATAACGTAAACTATGCCTGCACTTATACCAGTGACTATATTTGGTACTCTAACCCCTAGCTCTTTATAAACACCTTACTAAATTCTCAGTTGACGACGTATTTGGACGTATAAGAGAAATGTCGTGTGAAATCCTCTGCTGGCTCCATCCCGCATCGTTTGGCTTCCCGCCGCTCCACTGGCCTCAGTTTTAGGGGAGCTCGAGGAGAGTCAGTGAGTTCAGTTTGGCCCTGCGCCAGGCTCTCGTTTCTGGCTTATTTTCTGCATCCATCCCTGCTTCGGTCCTCGTTCATCTCGTTACGACACACCGAGCCCCCTGACAGTCGGTAGACGCCCTCACGATTTAAGGTTTTCCCCTTCCTGTTTGCTTAGGCCCGCAAATTAGAGTCTAATGTCCGCATTTGCAATGCCCTCGGGGTTGTAGGGGTTTAATATAGCTTTGAGACCGCGATCAGGAATTGGTTGCTATTCATGAACTTGATGTTTGTCGCTGGTTGAATGTAGAACAACCGTCTTCAGTGAGAGTTATGCTGGTGTTTATGCATACTGTGTGATGCTTTATGCAGTAAGTCAGCATCTTGACACTAGCAGGAGTGTATGAATTGCTGGAATAGGCTAGCTTAAAACATACTTGGATTTATCTTGCAAGATTTGCAACAACCTAAAATGTTTAAGGGTAACGAAACACTAAAACGCATTTTTTGAGATGTTGACAGTCATATATACATGTCCCATGTTGCTAAAAACACTATTAGGACACATATATTTCACTAAAAAGTGAAAATTGGTTGTTTTTGCCTTTTTTTAGAGCAAATTCGGCCTTGAGATCATTGTATAAATTCCAGCGTGCGGACCTGGCTGTCTGTCAAAGTGACGTTGAGCTTTCAGCACATCTGTTCACATGAGAAAAAAACAATAGCTAGTGATAACAGAATATCATCCTGTTTGCTTATAATATTGGCCTAAATTTAAAATAAATGTAAACTTGGCTATATAAATAACATTATAACACAAATATCAAATACATATTTCCAGTAGTCATAAATAGTTACTTTAGTGTCATTTAAATATTTACTATATAGTAGGGGAGAGTGCGGCACAAAGTAACACTTTTTGGTTTTGGTCAAATAATAAAGTAATAGGGTTAGACAAACCATATTTTTTTACCAGCAACACACAAGCCTCTCCTACTAATGAGCACTGGAATTATGATCGCCGGACCTATGGTTTCTGTGCAGTATTGCCAAATGTGCCAGGAGTGTAAATGTTACTATTTACCCCACCTGCGGGGCAAGTTGTAACAGACAGGGGGTTAGTTGTAACACATGCTTATAAAGGCAGATTTCAAACAATTAATTTAAATTCAGTTTACTTTAGTAGCTATAGGCTATTTCCTCAGTAATTGGCTCATTTCTTTTTTTATTCTACATAGCACAGTATGTTTGCTTATTTTTTGTTTATTGGATAAACACATTTGAATCTGTCTGCATTATTATCCATTTATCCATTATTATGCAATGCATTTATTTGCATTATTAGCAATAAAATATGTATTTTTTCTATTAAAAAACATTTTTATTTAAAGTTTTTAACATTACATTCAAAATTCAAACAAATGTTGTGTTGGTTTTTAATTAGTGTTCAACAGTGTGTGGCTAAATTGTAACACCCTGTTACAACTATCCTCGCTGTGTCATGTTTTCCTTAAAACTGGCTAGCAGTCACTGTGTTTTATACATCTTTCAAAATGGTTTCATCTTTTAGCCTAGAAGACGGTGATCACAACAATATAAGATTTTACTAACATACTTTCATACTTTCAGATTAAAAAAAATTTAAAATATCGACTGTAATAATAAAATAATTTTATGCTGCAAAAATGGTTTATCCTGTTTCTCATCCAAATTTCGCCGAACTTTTTCAATAATTGGCAGGAAGACATCTGCTGACACTGTGGTAAATACCTCGGAAGCATGCCATGGTTAACCCTGAGCAAATACCTTAAAACTCTGTTACATTTAACCCTGCATTACTTTGTGCCCCGCGCTCCCCTACACTACTGATCGAAATCTAAAGATGGGGGAAATTACAAGTATTCATAGTTTGTGCTGGTGTATTGTAAGTAGTGTTGGGGAAAGTTACTTTTGTAAGTAATGAGTTACTCCCCAAAAGAGTAACTAGGTGTGTTAGTTACTTTTTATGGTAAGTAATGAGTTACATTACTTCTGATTAACAGGTTGAGGCTTGATCTCTTTATTTTTCTTTTAAGAACAGTCTGTATAACCTACACCTTCATTTAGCTTTAAAAAAAACACATCAAAAAGTATATTTGTAAAATGTTCAGATTATTAAACGTTTAAAGCAATGTATTTGCTACTTTTGTACTATTTGTCTTAAGCAAAATCACTGTCCATTGAGACTATAATCTTCTTTTCTGTGAAACTATAGTCTTTCATTCTGTGATTCGTTGCGACTAATTTGAATTCAGCAATAGTTTTTTTAAAAACCTTATTAATTAAACTAAAATAACTTGGGTTACATTTTTTAAAAAGTAACTCAAATAATATTACTTATTTAAATGTAAGGCGTTACTTTACTTGTTACTTAGAAAATTAGTATAATTACGTACCTCTCGTTACTTGTAATTACCCCATTACCCCAACGCTGATTGTAAGTATTGCTTCAAAATGCCAAAAGAAAGTGAAACCAAAAGTTGATATAGGCCAAAAAAAAACAACAAACCCAAATTGTGAAAAAAGAGCACTCATTTGAACTAATGACAAACATTGGTTTAAGCATGCTTGATACGATTGTGTTCAGGAGGCTGGTGGAAACACTGTTGTGTTGAAGCTGGCTTCATAAAGAACATCCAGTGTGGAACTGGAAACTTTCCTTGCCATATATACATCCACAAATGTTTTCAATGGAATTTGGATCCGGTGTTCTGTCAATTTGTCTTACCTTGTCAGATTGTCCTACCTCACTTTCAAAAAGTAGGTAGCACATTTTGATGACGCAATATGCTTGCCCATCAGATTTTGCTACCAGTGTAAATATTAATGTGGAGTATTATGATATGAAGCTGTAATATCGCTCTAACCCCAACCTCAGAACCATTCAAATACAGTGTTGGTAGCATAATCTGATGGGTAGGATAAAATGTCAGGACACCGGGCAACACAAGGTCCAACTGAGCAAAGAATATTCTCCTGGAAAAAGTTCCAAAGTTACAAACATAATCTTTGTCATGCAGGCATTGTGAACTGCAGCATTTTCCTGTTGAAAGACACACAGATGAGGAGGGGGATCAAGAGGGATACCGGTGTCCACATAGCCAGCCGCTGTTTGATACCCCTGCACAACCTGCAGCTGATTTTCTCATTGAAAGAAAAAGCACCCCAGAGAATGATGGAGCCTCCTCCACTGTGCTGTGCAGAAAAAAATCCAGAGGGATCTTTTTGGCTTCCAACTTTACTTGCATAATACCAGGACCACCCTGGTTATTTTTTTTTCTCATAAGAGAAGAAAACTTTCTTCCACCGTTTGGTGTCCCATTTTGGCCCTTCATTGCAAATTCCAAACATCTTGCAGGACTTGCACTCTTTTCCTCTCCATATGCACCAGACACTTTCTTATAAGCTCCATGTTTCTGGAAAAACATTGCTGATTCTGAGTGTTTCACTGGACAAGCTACTTGAAGTGCACATAGTCTCCTCTGATTCCATTTTTTGTACAGTGCATCTGGAAAGTCTTCAGAGCGCTTCACTTTTTCCACATTTTTTAATGTTACAGCCTTATTCCACAATGGATTAAATTCATTTATTTTCTCAACATTCTACACACAATACCCCATAATGACAATGTGAAAGAAGATTTATTGAAATTGTTGCATATTTATTGAAAATAAAAAGCCTGAAAAATCACCTCTGCATAAGTATTCATAGCCTTTGCACAATACTTTGTTGATGCCCCTTTGGCAGCAATTACAGCCTCAAGTCTTTTTGAATATGATGCCACAAGCTTGGCACAACTGTCTTTGGGAAGTTTTGCCCATTCCTCTTTGCAAGCTCTATCAGGTTGGATGGGAAGCGGCAATGTACAGCCATTTTCAGATCTCTCCAGAGATGTTCAATAGGATTTAGGACATTCGCTGAGTTGTTGTGAAGCCACTCTATTGATATTTTGGCTGTGTGCTTTGGGTCATTGTCCTGCTGGAAGATGAACCATCACCCCAGTCTGAGGTCAAGAGCACTCTGAAGCAGGTTTTCATTCAGGATGTCTCTGTACGTTGCTGCATTCATCTTTCCCTCACTCCTGACTAGTCTTCCAGTTCCTGCTGCTGAAAAACATTCCCACAGCATGATGCTGCCACCACCATGCTTCACTGTAGGGATGGTATTAGCCTGGTGATGAGCGGTGCCTGGTTTTCTCCAAATGTAACACCTGGCATTCACTCCAAAGAGTTCAATTTTAGTCTCATCAGACCAGAGAATTTAGTTTCTTATGGTCTGAGAGTCCTTCAGATGCCTTTTGGCAAATTCCAGGCGGAGAGTGGTTTCCGTCTGGCCACTCTACCATACAGGCCTGATTGGTGGATTGCTGCACAGATGGTTGTCCTTCTGTAAGTTTCTCCTCTCTCCACAGAAGAACGCTAGAGCTCAGACAGAGTAACCATCAGATTATTGATTACCTCCTTGACTAAGGCTTTTCTCCCCTGATCACTCAGCTTAGATGGCCGGCCAGCTCTAGGAAGAGTCCTGGTGGTTCCAAACATCTTCCACTTACAGATGATGGAGGCCTCTGTGCTCATTGGAACGTTCAGAACAGCTGAAATTTTTCTGTAGCCTTCCCCAGCCTTGTGCCTCGAGACAATCCTGTCTCTGAGGTCTACAGACAATTTCTTTGTCTTCATGCTTGGTTTGTGCTTTGACATGCACTGCCAACCCTGGGACCTTATATAGACAGGTGTATGCCTTTTCAAATCATGTCTAAACTGAATTTACCACAGGTGAACTCTAATTAAGCTGCTGAAACATCTCAAGAATGATCAGTGGAAACAGAATGTACCTGAGCTCAATTTAAAGCTTCACGGCAAAGGTTGTGAATACTTATATACATGTGATTTTTCAGGTTTTTTATTTTAAATAAATTTGCAACAATTTCAAAAAATCTTTTCACATTTTCATTATGGGGTATTGTGTGTAGAATGTTGAGGAAATAATTTAATCCATTTTGGAATAAAAGGCTGTAACATAACAAAATGTGGAAAAAGTGAAGCGCTATGAAGACTTTGCAGATGCACTGTATGTGTTCAACTGTGTATTTATATGCCAATGTATTTAAAAAACAAACAAAAAACAGGTAAACTGCCGTCTATAGATTGCTGTTCTGTGGAGATTTGAATTACTCAGGAGGTCATGACAGTGTGGTTACATGGTATCTTGTGACAAGTAAATTTTTTGTTTGACATTGAAATGCATACAAATGCTTGAAAGCAAAGACAGAAATAAAAATAAATTATAAAACCAAATTTAGAAAGACACAGTCACTGAGTACCAGAGGAAAATTGCAGAGGGAGGACCAAATGCTCCAAAACACCTCAGATCTCTGATGTAAATTGTAAGTATTTTTTTCCAGTGGTAAAAGTGTGGTCGCCTGACTAAGCCATGTATTGACTGAAGGTATCTGAGCAATTGACTATAATAATATACATTTTTGGCCAAGTATACAGTATTAGGTGATGTGCATCTCTGTAATGAGAAGGGGTGTGGTCTAATGACATCAACACCCTATATCACGTGTGCATAATTATTAGGCAACTACCTTTCCTTTGGCAAAATGGGTCAAAAGAAGGACATGACAGGCTCCGAAAAGTCAAAATAGTGAGATATCTTGCAGAGGGATGCAGCACTCTTAAAACTGCCAAGCTTCTGAAGCGTGATCATCGAACAATCATTGAACAATCAAGCGTTTCATTCAAAATAGTCAACAGGGTCGCAAGAAGAGTGTGGAAAAACCAAGGCGCAAAATAACTGCCCATGAACTAATAACTGCCATGCCCTGGAGTGCCCAAAAGCACAAGGTGTGCAATACTCAGAGACATGGCCAAGGTAAGAAAGGCTGAAAAACGACCACCACTGAACAAGACACACAAGCTGAAATGTCAAGACTGGACCAAGAAATATCTCAAGACTGATTTTTCTAAGGTTTTATGGACTGATGAAAGGAGAGTGAGCCTTGATGGGCCAGATGGATGGGCCCGTGGCTGGATCGGTAAAGGGCAGAGAGAGCTCCAGTCCGACTCAGACGCCAGCAAGGTGAAGGTGGAGTACTGGTTTGAGCTGGTATCATCAAAGATGAATTGTGGGGCCTTTTCGGGTTGAGGATGGAGTCAAACTCAACTCCCAGTCCTACTGCCAGTTTCTGGAAGACACCTTCTTCAAGCAGTGGTACAGGACGAAGTCTGCATCCTTCAAGAAAAAACATGATTTTCATGCAGGACAATGCTCCATCACACGCGTCCAAGTACTCCACAGCTGGCTGGCAAGAAAGGGTCTAAATGAAGAAAAACTAATGACATGGCCTCTTTGTTCACCTGATCTAAACCTCATAGAGAACCTGTGGTCCATCATCAAATGTGAGATTTACAAGGAGGGAAAACAGTACACCTCTCTGAACAGTGTCTGGGAGGATGTGGTTGCTGCTGCATGCAATGTTGATGGTGAACAGATCTAAACACTGACAGAATCCATGGACGGCAGGTTTTTGAGTGTCCTTGCAAAGAAAGGTGGCTATATTGGTCACTGATTTGTTTTTGTTTTGTTTTTAAATGTCAGAAATGTATATTTGTGAATGTTGAGATGTTATATTGGTTTCAGTGGTGAAAATAAATAATTGAAATGGGTATATATTTGTTTTTTGTTAAGTTGCCTAATAATTATGCACAGTAATAGTCACCTGCACACAAAAATATTCAGCTTTGATATTAATAAGTTTTTTGGGTTCATTGAGAACATGGTTGTTGTTCAATATTAACATTAATACAACTTGCCTAAAAATTCTGCACTCCCTGTATACAAAACTTTAATACACATTCTTTATCATGATTAAGACAGTTCCACTGTACAATTCAGAAGGTATACATTTGGGGACAAAGCAAAAGTTTTTCCAATTGTTTTTTGAATAATTTTGGGAATCTCTTTCCAGTACATTTTGATTTTGTCACAGTCCCAAAATACATGCATCACTGTGCCAATGTCTACCTTACATTTGAAACATAACTGAGAACATTTGGCAAATATTCTATGGAGGCGAACTGGAGTTAGATAAATCCTGTGAATACATTTATAATTTTGTTCATGAACCAAAATAGAAGTACTTTTGGGATAGATATTTAAGCAAGCAAATAGCCATTCCTCATCACTAAAAATAGACCCCAAATCCTTTTCCCATATTACCCTTAAAGAATAAAAGGTTGAAGGACCAGTATTAGACAGCAATGTATATAATTCAGAGTGTATATAATGTATATAATTCTTTTTTTAAGAGTCCATAAAGAAAAAAGCAGTTCTTCTATTTCACTAAGATCAAATTGTATATTTCTTTCTTTTAGACGTAACTCTAAAAAGTGTCAAATTTGAAGACTAAATTCCTGTCTTAACTCCTGAATTATCTTATCTGGCTATCATCAAATAAGTGAGCCAATTCCGACACTCCCCTTGACCTCCAATACAAAAGGCCAATGTTCTGTATAGTAGTGGAAAAATCAGGATTAAGCATAATAGGTTACTTAAAACACAACTTATTTGGGATAGATAAATATTCCTTAACATCTTTCCACACCAAGAGTATTTGTCACCGTAAAAACACTTGTCAGATGTAGATTTTTTTGTACATTATGAATAAATGGTAGGAAGCATACGAGTCTAGGAAAGCATCTTGTGGATTCAATCCCATTGTGCATGCATTTAAGTTTTTTTATGGTTAACTTTTGATAAGCTGATAAATTACTATTTAAAGTTGAAATTCAGTTTATTTTTCTACACTTCCTGCATTCTATTTTTGTCACTTGCTCTGGTTTCTCCTTTTGCCATATTGAAGCAGTACTTACATGTGTATAATATTCCTTATTCAAATGTTGTCATTTTGCATTTGGAACACTGCAAAACCTGTAATACACATGTTTTCAAGCACCCAAAAGGCTGTTTTTGTGTACATTTTGTGGCATATGATGGACATGAGGGAATTTGTGAATGGCAGTGAAGTGACTAAACTGACCTTGGCAGTTCACATAACACTAGCATTATGCATGATGTGGTATATGTTTGAATTTTATTAATATAACTTTCGTTATTGCTTTAGTATATACAACCTTTCTAATAGACTCTCAGACATAAAGGTACACGAGCTGTCACTGGGGTGGTACCTTTTCAAAAGGTACAAATTTGTACCTAAAAGGTCCATATACCTTAAGGGTACATATTAGTACCGAATAAGTACAAGTGTTTCTCTTAAAATTTGTAGGTATATATACTTCTGAGGTACTAATATGGACCCTTCAGGTACAAATGTGTACCTTTTGAAAAAAGGTACCACCCTAGTGACAGCTCTTATACCTTTATTTCTGATAGGATCATGAAGTTCAAATGTAGGCCTAGCAGACTACCTACTCATACTGTGTGATTTGAAATCCACTATCTGTGACAGACTTCTGCTAATTTTAGGATCAAATGAGACGAGATGATCACAAATCGATAAATATTTGCTTTGGTAACATGGCTACAGAGTGAAAGTGCTTGATTGACAATGTTACCACATGCTTTTGCTGTAAAATTGAGAAAAAGTATACATGTTTTTTTCACCCAAAATGTAGCATGAACTGGATGAATTAATTGTACATGAACTAAGGCATGCTTATTTTTAGCATTCTTAACGTTACATGAGAGCCTTCTGCCAAAAACGTTGAGGGAATCATTTTGAATTTACCAAAAAAATAAATATTGCATGCATAAAACTAAGAATAAATGTAACGTTAATTTATTCCTTATTTCATGTCACCTTTACACACTTCATTCTAACTTGAGGTAAAAGCCCAGCAAAGTAATTTTGATAGTAAACATGAACTTTTCACATGCGTTGGATAAAAATGGTACGTTCCGCCCATTCAACGGTTACTGGCACCGAAATCCTGATTCAAAATGCCCGGTTAATTGCTGATCCGTGTCATCGTTACCCAGCCAATGTGAGAGAGCTGTCGAGGAGAAATCCCCGCCGTGTGTGTATCAGAGAACGGACGCCTCGCCCCTCTCGTTTAATACATAGCGATTTCCACTCACCCTTTCGTTTCGGTTTGGTTGGTACGACCTGCGGTCTGCACTGACTGCACGCACGGCACGAATCACTCATGTGAGTCGGATCTTTGAAATGAATCAGTTCCGCTTTCATTGGCGGATTGAATGTAACTCAAACTGTGGAAGGGATAGTTCTCCCAAAATCGAAAATGTACTCTCTTATTTTCTTGCCTTAAGTCTAGTTTTTTTTCTTCAGTGGAACAATACAAAAGATGTTTAGTTGAAACCGTGGCTCTTAAAATGCAAGTCAAAGTTGTCTGGCACATTTTGAGTAAAAAAATACAGGTAAAACAATTCAATTCAGTGTCTTCTAAAAATAATATAAGTCTCATGAAGAGTTGAATTTGCCCTGCTGTTAAAAAGAGCATATCATCACCTTAGAATTATAAGTTTCTATCTGACATTTTGTCAAAATTGAGTTATTGACATATTCTTATTAAATGACAACTCATTTACATTATGGGATGTTCTTAATAAGTTGTTTACATTTAAAGACTTTTTATTAAAAAAAAAATGTTACACACATAATGTTGGCTATGGAATGCAAAAACTTTGAAGCTCAATATCTCAAAATCCTTCAGAACGCAGATAGTAATCATTTGTCATCAAAACCTACCTCATGCTGTTTTTCCAGCAGTGGTATTTATTACACCATTCATAAAACAGCATTCGTTTATATTCGTAGAGTTCTTCCTGTAGGGATCGGTGTGTGTTGGAGTGGTATTGAATTTGAGCTTTCTTCACAGCTGCTGAATAATTTGTTCTGTATAGTATAAATATGAGTAGTATGATTGAAAATCAGACGTACATTTGTTATTGTTATTGCATGGCCTATCTGCATCGTTTCACGCCCTTTACAAATTACAAGTAAACTCTATTTGATGTGGCAGAAGTAGTTCATTCTGGTATTTCATTCTTAGTGTTTTTGTGCGTACTGTACTATTAATTCTCACATACAGCTCAAATCACAAAGTAATAATCTAATAAATAGGGGAAAGCAGAGACAAAAGTACCATTTTTCATAAAAATCTCATTTAAAAGATAATGTTTTAGCAGAAATATTTTTTTGTGGTTACTAACTCACTAACTTTATTAAAATCAGGTGTTATTTTGTATCAATGTAGAACAACTCCAATATAATTTAACTTTAAACAAAAGTTGCACATTGTTATTTTAGGCGAGACGAAAATAACACATGGGTGGGTCAAAAGCAGTGGTGTAAAGTAACAAATTACAAATACTCAAATTACTGTAAAAAAAAAAATAAAATCCGAAATTGTACTTTATTAAGGCGTTTAAAAAATGTGTACTTTTACTTTCCCTTGAGTAAATTTTTAGTGCAGTATCGGTATGTTTACTCCACTATTTTTCTTCAACCTGCAGTCACTACTTAATTATTATTTTTTGTTTATTGGTATTAGAAAAAGCAGTCCTGTGATTCCTGTCCAATCAAATCACACATAGAAGGTAAATCGCATCATAATCAACTACCTCAAGACATGGCGATTTATAATTGCAGCAAACTGCTTGGAAGCATTAAAAGTGTCCAAGAAGATGTTTAAAACATCAGATTGACATTGTACAACAACATCATAGAGACGTTCAGAAATCAGGTTGACGTCAGAAGTCAACACCAGGCCAACGTCAATGTCCAACATCCAACCTAAAATCAACCAATAATCAACGTCTAATGATGTTACAGCTTGACGTTGTGTGGATGTAACCACTATGACGTCTATCAGATGTTGGATTTTGGTTGCCATACCCAACGAATAAATGTTAGTATTTGACATCAATATGACGTTGGTTTAAGATGTTGGCTCAACATTGAATTTTGGTCACTTTCTAACACAACCTAAAATTAACCAAATATCAACGTCGTTATTGGACATCAAAATAACATTGCCCTTAGACGCTGGCTAGACATTGAATTTTGGTCACCTGACGTCACAACCTAACCTATCAATATTTACGTCTCATGACTTTAAATAATCTAGCTCCTGTTTATCTAACCAACCTCCTGTCTCAAACTCAGAGCTTCTGGTAGTACCTAGAATAGCAAAATAGAGTAAAGGAGGTCGAGCCTTTTCATTTATGGCCCCTAAACTCTGGAATAGCCTTCCTGATAATGTCCGAGGCTCAGACACACTCTCTCAGTTCAAAACTAGATTAAAAACCTATCTTTTTAGCAAAGCATACACTGAGTGCATCACTTAGCGGTATGACACATGAGTGTGCAGGTTTTTTGCATCTCGTTTATATACACTATGAACAGCAGCTACGCTAATTATTCTCTTATTCTCTATTTCCACCTGGGGGTACCATCCCGAGGCCCTCAGACTATGCAGCACCAATGATGCGATCCAAGACCAGCGACAAGATGATCCCGAGGTTTTCACAATCCTGGACCAGGCCGCATCCTGAGCAGCTGCTGTGGTGGTCATGGAAGAGTGGAGAGCATGAGACTGATTCCTGTGACGCTCTAAGGACAGACGAGTCTTCGCTGAGGTCCAGCATTCTCCAGCTTCCTGCGCCTAGACTGCAGCTCTGCACAAGACGTTTGGCCATAGGAGAAATGGTCGTGCCCAACTGAGCCTGGTTTCTCTCGAGGTTTTTTAAATTCTTCACTTTCGCCAGTTGGTGAAGTTTTTTCCTCGCCGCTGTCGCGACTGGCTTGCATGGTTCGGGAGCTGTAGAGCTGCGCATCGGTGGAATTGCTCTTCAGTGTTTGGACTCTCAGTAGTAATTATTAACCCACACTGAACTGAGCTAAACTGAACTGATCTAAAACTCTGAAAATCAAACTGACACTGTTTCAATTTACTATAATCTTGAATGTGAAGCTGCTTTGACACAATCTACATTGTATAAGCGCTTTACAAATAAAGGTGAATTGAATTGAATGACATGGCGTGCCTGGTGAGTAATCACTAAATGCACTACAGAATGTTACGTTTACACATATCCACAAATAACGTGTACATCAGCTTTTTACAGTGTAATACTCACTACTCACTACTTTTGAATACTTTTCTACTTTTTACTCATACTTTGAATAATATTTACAACAGACACTTTTACTCTACTTGCACTACATTTTTAGACAAGTAATGGTACATTTACTTAAGTATGATTTTCAGTACTCTTTAAAGCACTGATAAAAAGTAACACAAAAATATTTGCTAGATTTACTGGCTTAATCTTGTTTATTTTAAATATATCTGAGTATGACCTTGTAAATGTTAACTTTAAACATATTTTGTCCTTTATTTTTGCAACAAAAAAATAGATTCAGAATATTCAGAATTTTTGTGTTAAAATTTACTTTTAAAAGCAATCCAACAATGCAAATGTTAAAAATTTCTATAATTTTTGAATATTTGTTTTATTATATTGGCAATGTACAATAATCTTATCAAACATATGAATCCAAACACTGCAAACTCTAATGTGGAAGTGAATAATAAGGTTAGTCTATTAGCAGCGGTATATAAATAACTGTTACTTTCATCCCTACAGGAACTCTTGCCATTTAAACCTAACTTACTTTTAAACTGATATACTCAAGACATTTCAAACTCAAGGATGTGTTATTGCACTAAATAACCTGTAGATTGCTCATAAGTGTGACACCTTGCTGAAATCATATGATATTTGGCAGCTCCATCAAGCTAAATGTGCTGTTATAGGCTGGAAATCAAATGTTGTCAGGGCTTTGTGAAAATCGCTTTGCTACTTTCGTCCCACATTACTTTAGTCCCCGCTTTCCCTTAATGTTAATTTTTTAGCACAGATGAACAATTCACTTTATATGTCATCCGTGTATTGTATTTGTATCAATAATATTATTTAAAACTGTCAACGTGCAGGTAACAATTGACTTGGATTGACTTGAATGGTCAAAATATTTTGGTTTTACTGAAGAAAAAAACATCATCTATATTTTGAATGGCCTGAGAATGAGTAAATGTTTTTTATGTAATGTTTTTATTTTTTACATTTTGAGCTGAAGAATCCCCTTAAAATTAGCAAAAATTTGTTTTTTCATTATATGTAAATTAATTATTATATTCATTCATTCATTTTCTTTTCGGCTTAGTCCCTTTATTAATCTGGGGTCACCACAGCGGAATGAACCGCCAGCTTATCCAGCATATGTTTTACACATCACTTGAAAACACCCATACACACTCATGTACACACACACTACAGACAACACACAAACACAGGGAGAACATGCAAACTCCACACAGAAATGCCAACTGGCCCAGCCGAGGCTTGAACCAGCAACCTTCTTGCTGTGAGGCAATCATGCTACCCACTGCGCCACCCTAATTATTATATTGTTTATTTTAAATTTGAACCATATTTAGTTTCTAAATGTTGTTTTTAAACATTTCTACGAGATTAAATCAACTGAAGTGGGACGTTTATTAAACATTTAATCAAAAGAAGCCAACACAATGGTACGTTTTGAACGTCACGGTTCGAATAGACGTCAGACACCTTCTGATGACGTAAAAGACTCGTTTGAGCTCTCTTCTGTAAAATGAACAAAAGAATCGGTTCGCGGGAATGAATCGGACTACCCATCACCAACACGCACACGCACGCGCATTTTTTTCATCGTGAGCCGGTCAAGATGGCGGCGGTATTGCCGAGACGGAGCAGCCGCTCGGCTTAATCGATCACTTTTTCTAAATCATCGGGGCAGATCGGATAAAAATCGACCAAATCGTGCGACACACACTTTGTAAAATCGCCTCCGATCTGCGATATCCAACGTGAGACCCTATCGCGTTAAACTGGGTGTTTTTTCACGGAAAATGCTCTTACTCTAGTTTGTGTCTCGTCCATTAACTGTATTGGGGAGAATGGGAGAAAAGCTGGAGTTAAAGCTGAAGTCGCCGGTCGGAGCCGAAGCTGCAGGCTATCCGTGGCCCTTACCTGTATATGTAAGTACCACCCGTCTTATTGTTTTAATATAAACCAAACCGACACCGGGATTCCCTTGCCGACCAGGCGAAGTGGGTCATGTAGGTAGAGTACAACGTGTTTCAAACCGAGTACATAGTATGCTAATATTTAAATACTAATGTCGTGTGCTTGTTTTAGTATAAGTGTTTTAAGAAATAAACATCGCTTAAAATTAGGACACGAGAGTGTCAGGACACTTTAAAGTGTTGGATGCAATCGTCTTAACGTGCAAATGTTCATAAAGATGCCCAGAATATCACTATTAGAGGAACATTAACGTTAGCAAGACTTTAAAAGAAACAATTTGTTGTTTTAATAGACAAAAAAAGTCTTATAACCTAAGATAGTATTATATTTGAATCGCAGGAAACACTGTGTGTAGCCTGCTGACCCAGTTGGCCATCTCGCGTATAGTGGTTGTGTTTCAAATCCCAGAAAGCTGTCTATATAGGGTGCATGTGTAAGTTTGCAGTTCAAATGCTAAATGATAGGAAATGCTGGCATTATTCAAATATTTAGAGTTCGATTACTAATATATTTAGCAATGTACAATACCAGCGACTGTTTCTATACTTTATATGTAATACGTTATTCGACGTGCTCGTAACATTCATTTTGAACAAGCTGACTTGTCATAATTGACCAAAACCGTTGCTTTCAATATACCAAAACAAAGTCTGCACTTACCATTGATCCGTTCTGTTGTCGTGTTATCACTCACTCTATTCATTGAACTACACATACGAGCAAGTGATCCGCACACTAAGAAGGCAGCTCAATAGTTTGACACACGACCGCTAACGTTAACTAAAACCTACCATAACAGATAATGTGTGTATAATATGCCCGTTTGCCTCAGAAAAGTACATTTCGTTTATTTACAAATGGTTTGCGCATACAATAATCCTAAAACGTCAGTTTGTGTGGCTATATTCAAACGAGTGTTTATAGCGAATAAAAATCACGCTAGCCGTCATGCTAATTGCCAGATAGCAAGGCTAGCTAAGTTTATCGCTTTTTAGCAAACACTTGCAGCCGTCAAACACTGGATAACTTAAACAGTGTGAATATCTGCCAGGCCTGTTTGTGTACAGGACCGTGTTGGATAGATAAAGGTCAAACAAGCTTCGTACCGGTGAAATATCGCACGGACGGTGTTAAACAAAAGACGAGTAGTGCTTTCGGGCGAGAGGACAGTATCTCCATATTGTTGGTGTTTTATTGACAGCTAACTCTAATTTGTGTCCTGCAACTGCCATGTTAACGTTTTAACATTGTAGGTCGTTTCTTCACACTATTGGGTGTTGGAATGATTCTAGTATGACAGCACATACTATTTTGAAATCTTATTCATGTTTTGGATGTCAGATTTTTAATTTTTGGTAATTTAGTAGCCCTTTCACAGGGATTGTGTTAAATTTTTGGCAGAAACATGCCTACTTAAGGAGGCAAACTGCCACAACGACACTCATGTGGCTGACATTTCTTGAAAAACAAGTATGCAATGCAATTAGGAAATTTGGCGATAACTGTCTTTTAAAACTTGCTGGACTTGAAGATTGGGTTCTTAAAGATTAATCATTTCCATATTTTATGTTAGCATTGAAGCTTTTTATTAACTGATTAACTAACTGAATAGTTCACCCAAAAATGAACCATTCTTCTTCTGTTGAACACAAAACAAAGATATTCTGAGCAATGTTGGGAAAAAGCAGTCACTGAGATCCGTAATGTACACAGAAATACTATGGAAGTCAACAGGGCTGAATGATATTGGAAAAACCTGGTATTGCGATACTTTGTTTCTCTGTGATATTAATAAATCTTTACCAGATGGCTTGAATGGCTCTATTTGGAAATAAATTCTTAATTTGATTGGGTTGATTTTTTTAAGGGAAGAATAATGCACTAGAGCACAGAAAATGAGTCAAACAAACAATGATTTAGGGTTTTCCAGAGTCTAACACTATTCAGGTGCAGAAATTGAATAATGAAATCTAAAATAATGCTGTATAGTCTTCATTGTGTTGATTATTCAGTAAAATTATTATTGTTTAAAGTTACAAATGTACTTTATTGTGCCTGAAAGTTTTAAACTCTTCTGAAATGCCTTTAAAACACATGCAAAATAGAAACTGTCACCCTGTTATGATTATACTTTGCAATGACTCCACAAATATCATGTATTCTTAACTTTTGTGCTGATCCTGATGTGTGACTATTGCAGACACACACATTGCAATATGGATGCTAAAACGTTATGTTGTGCAGCCGTAGAAGTCAATTACCTTTTTGTCGCCAACATTGTAAAAAAAATTAAAACTTAAATACATTTGATGCTAGTGGAGAAGTAAATGATGCCAATTTTTATATTTTGGGTGAAATACCCCCTTAAATTTTTTAGTTATTCATACTTTGGAATAGACTCCTAACTCCAAATGTTAGATGTTTGGTATGTAATTTGTCCTATGACAAAATAACACCTAGGCTAATCTGTGGTAAAGCTGTGTCCTAAATAGCACACTATGCATTACACTCTGTACTTATGCACTTACACATTCAACAGCATAGTATATGTATGTAGTGTCGTCCCAAATAAAATTCAAACTGTTTCCCTGATGACATTTGACGGTTGCCAAATTAGTGAAATAAATGACCAAAGTACCAAGTAATACCTCCCATGAGTATAACCGCATTCACCAATGGCGGGCACTATAATCAATCTCGTAGGAGAATTTTGCTTTTACAATCCAAAATAATGTAATCCAACACGAGCGTCCAATAGCTCTTCCCCTTCCGCTACGTAAGCAAAGCAGCGGTCGTTGAGTGCGTAAAGTGTCCAACACTATTAATACTACAAAGTGGCATAGAATAGAGCATAAGTATGTGATTTGGGATGCACCTACAGTGTTGCCTTTTAAAGTTTACATTTGAAGTGTTTGACATCTCAACCCAAATCATTGTTGGTCTAGAGCAGGGGTGCCCAAACTCGGTCCTGGAGGGCCGGTGTCCTGCAGATTTTAGCTTCAACGCCAATTAAACACACCTGAACCAGCTAATCAAGCTCTATGTAGGCATACTAGAAACTTCCAGGCAGGCATGCTGAGGCAAATTGGAGCTAAAAGCCTGGTTTATACTTCTGCGTCGGCGCAAGCCTTGTGCGTTGTCATGCATTTAAACTTCTACGCTCTGTTTGTGTTGGTCTGCAAAAACACTTCCGAAACGCTAGCTGGCAGTAGGTTTTTGTGTTTCTGTGTGTCGAGTTTCTTTCCTAGTGTTTTGTTTTTTTCTGAACGCTACCTTAATGTAGAAGTAGCTCAAACTCTCTCGTTTTGAGGCAGGAACGGCAGATGTGCAACAACTTTAATTATAAGCTAAACACAAAACTGGACTTTCTTCACAGGACTTGACACTTGTAAACACTCGCTCTTGCAGGTTCGTGCGACTCTCAGTCCCACCCACACTCATCAGCACTAACAAGCCGACTAATCACAGAGAGGGCTATGCGACCACACGTAGGCTGTGCCGGAGCATACGCATGTGCTTGATGCAGAAGTATAAATCAGTTTAAATTCTGCAGGACACCAGCCCTCAAGGACCGAGTTTGGGCACCCCTAGTCTAGAGTTTATTACAGCAAGGTCTAGATACTAGCCCTAAAAATATGTATTGTTGCTTAACATGAGAATGTGTTGAATTAGTGAAAGTTTCCTGTATTATCAATTGCCTTACTGTACATTCACACCAGTAGAAGCGAGAGCGCTGAAGTAGCTGAAAATCATTCATTTTCAAAAGGAGTAGGTGGCGATCTCAGACAAGAAGCGACGTGGCATTTTTTCGCTGGTGCAGGGCTCGACGTTGCGACCATTTTGCTCGCATTTGCGAGTAAAAATAGACGTGTGCGAACTGGAAAATTTATTTAGTCACACATGCGATTTTCTTTTTAATAAGCTCGATTGATGACTTAATTCACTCGACCATGGTAAAACAACATGCTCTTCACACTAACTTATGGTGGAAATCTATTGTGACTGTGACACATGCTAACGCTATCAACAACAGCACATCCCTACTGGTTTATTTACTTCACGTCAAGCGGTCTTTACATTGTTTTGTATACGTTGCTAAGCAACGAATGGCACCGAATGGCGGCATGTCGCACAGCTGCAAGCCTCATGTAAAACGTCTACAATTCGGCCATACATGGCATATCGTGGCACATCTAGTGTGAGACCCAATTCAACACCAGCGCTTCCCACACAGAGGACTGTACCTGGGCGGCCTGGTTCTGTGTTCGCGAGAAACAGAACACTCTGCCACAGACTCACATGCTCTGCATGCAGACCCACAGAGACGCGCTGCATACAGAACTGCTGTTCTGACTTAGGTAGCCGTAGAAGCTTTGAGAATAGCGTGAGGAAGAGCGTGATTACTTTGGGGCAGAAGGAAACTTTAATTCATAGAGGAATTCCCATATTCTGCTCTTCTTTAAAAAGCCAGAAAGATAAAGTGCTCTAAACAGTGTCAGCTTTGCACATGAGGTTGTAGTTGTGTTATTTCATTGTCGTACTTTTCCCATGTGGGAAGTAGGGTGGAATAGGTAGAATATATTATGCAAATAAATTAATTTTTAATAAATAAATTTATTCTTAAAGTCACATTATTTTATGTGCTGTGAAGAAAGTGTGTTTCAATCTAGCTACTGCAAATATATTTATATAAAAGATAATATGTACAATATATATTATTATAAAATGAATAATGTCTTGGGGGTGGCGCAGTAGGTAGTGCTGTCGCCTCACAGCAAGAAGGTCGCTAGTTCAAGCCTCGGCTGGGTCAGTTGGCGTTTCTGTGTGGAGTTTGCATGTTCTCCCTGCGTTTATTAACTTAACAATAACTCCCTATTTCTGCTGCCTAGTGTGAAAGATACTTTTTTTAGCTTGAAAATGGTTAAAAAATTTAACAAGAAGCTGTCTAGGCATGTCCACAACTGAAGACTTGATTCAGATCAGTTTAGAGAGGTCTTCATTAGAGCAATTTGATCCCAGTCCTGCTGTGGACCGCTAGCTAAACTCCATACAGCTTAAATTTATTCATTCATTAATTTTCTTTTTGGCTTAGTCCCTTTATTAATTAGGGATCGCCACAGCGGAATGAACCGCCAGCTTATCCAGCACGTTTTACGCAGCGGATGCCCTTCCAGCTGCAACCCATCACTGGGAAACATTCATACATACTCTTTCACACACACTGACAATTTAGCTTACCCTATTTATCTGTACCGCATGTGTTTGGACTGTGGGGGAAACCGGAGCACTCGGAGGAAACCCACACCAACACGGGGATAACATGCAAACTGCAGAACAGAAACGCAAACTCACCCAGCCGAGGCTTGAACCAGTGATCTTCTTGCTGTGAGGCGATTGTGCTACCCACTGCGCCACCACGTTGCCACTGCTTAAATTATAAATAATTATCAAATACTATTTAAGCGGTTATTAAGTAGAATAAAACCTATTGTACTTATTGTATTCAAATGAATGTCAAATGAATGAAACTGCTTTGCTTCTAAAGATCTCCTCGTGTGCATTTTTTAGGCAAAAACACTATTTATTTAATATATTTTCACTGCGCTTCTAAAATTCTTTAATGTGCTCCTAAATTTTCAACTTAGGAGCGCATGTGCTACTCCTGAAAAAAGTAAGCATCAAGCCCTGTTGTGTGAGCGTTGAGGAAAGTTGAAATCAAGTCAACTCTTTGCTAATGAGCTATGACACAGTTCGGTACAACCAATTGGAAAGTAGAAGTCTACCGCTTGAGAGGATTCTGGTGAACTTTGGTTTTGACCACATTAGCTCCCAAGCCAAACGAAGAAGAGTTTGATTATTACAGTAGCAGGATTTCCAGTTATTTATGACAAAAATACAAAAAAAGTTACTGATGTGCATTAATGTTAGATCTTTTTGAGGAAAAAGCAGGAATCGCATACTAACTATGACGACAGGAACAAACAGTATTGCTGCTTCAGAATATTACAGACATATGGACCCATATATTGGAAATCCACAGCACACGCAACAATTTGATCTTCCATCATTAAATCAATTTGATAAAAGGCATGCAACATTATTTACATGCAAAAAATTTTTCTGCTAGCAAGCATGTTTTTTTTCAAGTGATTTGCTGATATGCTGCAACAACCCCAACAAATGTTTTCACAGCTTGTTGACATAACGGAGCACTTCTGTTTATGGATTGAGCCAATTAACTTATTTTATTTTGTCGTTGTCTTCTGCTTGTGTTTTCTCATCTCTAAAGCCTGATAGTGAATAATGGTTTTGTTGCTAGCTTTTGCCCTGGATTGCGATTTAAAGCTAGTGGGTGTTTCCACCTCGAGATTGCTTGGGCAGTGTTTATGAATATATATTTGCTGACAGCGAATGTTTTCCTGTTGCTGAAAATAAAAAATGTTGCCGAATAAATACTTGATTACATAGATGAACAAAACAAACTGTATCATAGTGGCTATTAATCTGCGACAATCGGCAGTCTCTAGGTCTACAGCACAGAGAATGCGTCCGGCTGGTGCAGGAGCTAAGAAAAGAACACATGAGCTCACATTGGCTGTCGCTTGTTGGATTCTCAACTTTGTTGCATCGCTAGACATGCCCAAATCTGTTAGTCAATTGTTGGTGGTGTTCATGTAGCCGGAGATCACCAGAGTGGCTCGCTCTTCGTTGAAATGAATAGTCACTGGTAGTGTGAATGTGGCTTAATAATACACAGTCTTGCGCTTGGTTCATTCCAGTTATTTACTTTTTTATAGAGTCCTCAATACACATATTTTTAAAGCAGATTTATTTAGTTTTACATCATGTCCTAACAACTCGCAAAACAACGAGATTTTCCAACAAGTGTTTTGGATCTCTGTACCAGACACAGCACAAATTGTTTAAATACCATGAGCACTCAAAAGCGCAGAACAAATATAATCTACTTGATAAATATTAAATCTCATTAACTCTATTAGAAGTACATGCTGAGTGACTGATGTTATTGGTTTGCAGTTCACAGTTTTAATGTTTAGGCCAGGGGTGCTCAATCCTATTCCTGGCGATCGACCTTCCTGCAGTTTTCAGTTGCAGCCCTTATTAAACACACCTGCCTGTAATTATCAAGTGCTCCTCACGTTCTAAATAATTGGTTCAGGTGTGTTTGATCAGGGTTGGAACTGAAATCAGCTGGAAGGTCGATCGCCAGGAACAGGGTTGAGCACCCCTGGTTTAGGCTATGTTTGCCAGTTGTTTTGTTTTCAAGATCTGAGATAAAGTATTTAATAAGGGCTTTAATTATGACAGTAAGTTTCACATAAATTGCTGTTCAAACCCAATTTGGAAACATTTTAATACTGAATGAAGCCGGAGTTGATCATTGTCAGAGAGATTTTGCGATTGTTTAACGATGACGTTGCAGATATACTTCCTAAAATGGAAGCTTTACATAGCATTGTTGTAGATGTTTAGAACAAGTGTATTTTAATATGGAAAAATTTGCTTATTTGTCTGTGTTGTTATTTATTGGTTAAATGTGCAATGAGCAATTGTTGAAAAACGTTTGTTTAGACCTCAGTGTCAGACCGATACTCATATCACGCTTCAGCAGTAAGGGTTGTGTCTGTTAATGATAGCGAAGATTCAAGATGCGTCCGAAATCACATACTTCCATATTATACATTACACTAAAAATGTATAATATGGATGTATAATATAGTGTGCGAGCCAAGTAGTATGTCTGAATTCATAAAATTCGAAAAACAGTATGTAAGAAGTACCTGGATAAACCTACTACTTCTGGCGAGATTCTGAAATACGCATTGGATGGACGCTACGCTATCCCATGATGCACCTCAAGAGAATTCATGAATGGGAGTGAAGTGACACAACAGGTAGGTCGCGGGTAGGTCACATGATCATGACAAAATGGTGAAAATGTTCCTTTCATACTACTGACATACTGTATAGAACGTACTTTTGTAACAGCTGAGTAGTATGTTTAAATTTAAATAAAGTACCTACTGAGTTGTAGGCGATTTCGGATGCAACTTAAAAAAAAAACAAGCTGAAGTCCTGTTGATTTATGGGTGTTGGTGCTTTCAAATAATGATGTTCGCAAAAGTCACTTAACACAACTTCACATCCAACCGTTTTAGGGCTATATAATGTATGTGTTTGATTTTATATATAATTATATGCAAACAATCCGCTGTTGGGTTGTCAGGATATTGGAATTTGATACCAATCGGTACTGAAAGTTTAAAAACATATATTTCCCTTGAACATTTGAGCTCTGTTGACCTACAGAAATGGCTGTGATTGGCTGTGAAGGTCATCAGTTCACTGAACTCCACTGTTTACTGAGTGTAACCACAGATACAGGAACACGTCGACAAGTCACGTCGATCAGCTGGTTTGTCTATAAGCTGACATACGGACGATCCGCTGATGAATCGTAGCTTTAAAACGATCCAGTGTCCATATATCTGTGGTTACACTCAGTAAGCAGCAGGAATTTTGATGAAACGATGACCTTCACGGCCAATCAGTCATTTCTGTTGAGCATGTGAACACAACGGCAAATCAGCAGTGTGTAAGAATGTGCTCAACAGTGCTTAAATGTTCGCGGGAAATTGACGTTTTTAACATTTCAGTACTGGTTAGTATCAAATTTCAGTATCGTGACAACCCTAATCCACTGTTTGTGAGCTACATTTTATTTAGCAGTTTATCAGTGCCAATTTTAATGAACTCAACACTATGTATTATTTGCTATGTGTTGAACAATCAAATAAAATCAATTGATATATTTAATATACTGAGTGCTCCAGATAATCTTTCCTAATATGGCGACCATTAAACATAACGCAACAAGATTTCCCATTCTTTAATGATCAGACTTATAAATTTGTAAGTGATGGAAGATTAAATGGATATTGAAATTTAAATGTATGCTATGTTTGTTTCGAAGCTAAAAAAAATCTTAAACTATTTGGATTTTCGAATACAAGTTATTTTCCACACGTTATTAATCTAGTTGTTAGTGTTGATTGTCAAAAAAAGACTCTTCAGATTCATATCATACGTTCTTTCTCAAACTCTCTTCTGTTCATGTTATTTCTGAAAGCATTGCACAGTCATCGCACATGTACAGTAATCACAGATTGAACACTTTGATTAACTCCAGTAATTCTGAGGTGTGCTGAATTGATTAAAAGTAGGCAGAGAATAAAACAAAGCACATATTTGCTTGTTTTAGCATGGGGTTGGAGTTATATTTAATGCCTAAATAAAATAAAATAAAAGTATGAATCTTTAATTAAAACGTGTCTCATCAAAAAAAACTGGTTTAATATGAATTACAAAAACGTGTGACGAAAACCCTTGCGTCTATCTCATGCCACCAAGTTTCCCAGTACTGTTTTAGTCATAGACGGAAATGGGGTTCAGATCAAAGGCTGTGGTTTCCACAGAAACGTCTGTCTCATTTGTCCCTCCCGCTGTTTAATATACTACGATTCATGCTTTTTCTACACAAACCGAGAATGTGGGTTTCTCAGAAGCACAGGTTATTTTCAGAGCTGCTGCATCACTGAAAACTCCAGTCACTTTTGTTTATGTCATTCAGCTGTAGTGTATAGTAGTCATGACCTCAGTGGCTTTACTGTCTCGCTTGGCCTCAGATGACTTCCGTCTTTGACTTTGGTTGATAAGGGATGGATGCCCCACCTATTGAGAGCCATATTTCTGCCCTGCTGTTGGGTAAACAATTTCAGAGCACCCGCTTTCGGCAGGCTGCACACGTGCCTTTTACATTTTTGTCTAGGGAGGGTCGGATTTTGTTAATTAGAGAGTCTGGGTGGTGGTTATCCACATGCACTGTTGATGTGGATTTCTCTAGGAGAAAATATTCAACCAAAAATGTAAGTTATGAGTCGTTGTGAATGTGATCTTTTTCAAACTCAAATCCGAGGAACATAAACAAAGACGTTTGGCAGAATGTTCACACTGCAGTGTTTCCCCTACCACTATATAAGAAGGGCGCCCTGCCCTCCCAACAGCTGTACCCGCCCCCCTTGAAGTCACGTTAATTGTATTATCTGTATAGCGCCAGATCACAATTTTTTTTATAAACAAGTCAAATAGCCGTATGTAAAATCTTATTTACACAACAGCATGTCATTTCTGTTTTGCGCTCGCGTCACTGCAGCTGAGATGCAGACATCCCAAGTCTCCTGGAAGTTCCGGGTGTCTCCCGCAAATGCATAGAGACTCCCGGATGCCCGCAAACGAATGATAATCTCCCAGAAATCTCACGTCTCCCGCCCGGTCCTCAAATACATCCCGCATTCCTCCCCGCTCTTCAGATGCGTCGCGCACATCCCATGATGTGATCTTTGATGGTAGCGGAGCTATGTCCTCTCTCTAGTGTCTAGTTATGACCTCTCCCGGAGGCTCTGCGTGTCTTCCGCAAATTCATATCAGCTCCGTGATTCCCTAAAATGAATTAAAATACCTGGAAATCATGGCGACTAGAGTGAATGAGCAAGTGAACAGATTGCGAGAGGCACAGTGATGGTCTAAACATTACATTTGATAGGTTAAATGAGTAGAGCAGTAAAGATATCGCGAGTGCAAATGCCTATCTCTCTCACTCTCTTTCTCTCTCTCTTTCTCTCTCTCTCTCTCTCTCTCTCTCTCATTGAGAGATCTGCTGTCAATAGTTGGAGATGAGCAAAATATTGGAATGGTCCTGCATGTATTTAGGCCTTTTTACATAATTAACAACTAAAAGTTCTGTGTTTTTGACAATATTACAAGTTCACTAAAAGCTGGCTGAAATTATTAGATAACTTTTTTTAACATACTTAATAATAAAACTTCTTGTAATACACTTATTGCTATAAGTAGTTTATGGGCCTATTTCCTTTTAGTAAAGAAGTATTAGATTTACAGATGTGCATTTTTACTCATTTTCATCTTTCATAATTTGCAATGTTTCCAAATTGCATTGTTTGTCATTTTGTGGCAGTTCTTTCCTCTGTGTTGACCCCTGATAAATAAGGCACTACGCTCAGTAAAATGAATGAATGAATTATTTTCTGTAAAGCTGCTTCTGGCCATGACATGTTCACATCTAAATTTTTATAAGAGACATGTTTAATAAATGTCTCAATAATTGGGCCAAAGATTTCTGACTTTCCATACCAAGAGGCTCAGGAAATGTTCTTCCAGAAGCCTGTAAAGATTGCAGTGACAAAAGCTGCACAATTTGGCAGTAAAAAATATATAAAATAAATGTTAATTTATAAGTTACAAACGGTTGTACAATTCAAATAGTTGTTCAGTTATTTACTGCTGTCATTAAAGACCATGACTCCTTGTGTGAGTCTGAACAGCCACGCTGTGTTGGGCCCCGTGCCCTCCCCCCACACCCCCCCCCCCCCCACACACACACACACACAAAAACTGTAAACCTAGGGGAAACACTGCACTGCTTTCTTTCCATACAGTGTAAATTGAGAAAGAGATTGTAAAGCTTTAAGAAAACCCGCTGCTTTTTGTTTGGGCTTTTGGCTAAATGCTAAATTTGTTTTGCACTGTTTAGATATCTCAAAAAGGCTAATAATGTAATTCGTCATGATTTATTTACCCTCATGACATTACAAGCTCAAATGAACACACAATGAGATGATTGTCAGTATGTAGGGATGTTATGGTAACCTTAATTTATTTAAATATGTGACTATTCAAATCGGATGAGATGGTAAATAAATCACAATACAGATGGAAGAGGAGTTCATATAAATGCCACAGCTAAGGGTATGCAACTGTGCGAATGCTGTGCCAGACCATCCACATGCACTCGATGCAGAACTATAAATCAGCCTTAATTTGCATCTTTGTATGAAAACGTAGCCATCTCTCTATCCACAGTTAGAACAAAAATACTTTGGAAGTCAGTTGCTGTTTGGAAACAGTGCCTGAATCACTGCCGGTTTTACTTCATATACTTTCATTGTATAGAAAAGATCAGCATACATTGTCTACTAAACTTCTCTGTTTGTGTTATATTAGTCATAGCGGTTTCTTAATCTTAATGCAAGTAAATAAATGCACTCAAAAATAAATATTTTTGCTGGTTGGTCAAACTACTTGCGTAAAATGAGATGAATCAACACAACTATTGATTTTTTTTGGGAACAACTTTGTTTTATGTTCAGTCTACTTAAATTTACAAAAACAATTACTTAAGTTAACTTAATCGATTTGGGACACGATAAATACTATGACGCGATGATGGATCCCAGCATTTTTACAGTGTGATGACAACCCGTTCATTTAGCTGCTGACTTTTAACATTGGGATGATAATATGAACCTGCAACATATATTATTTGCTTTTAAATATGATGACAGAGGGGCCAAATGCTCATCCTGTTTTTCAGAGACTCGGCCAAATGATTTTTATCCTCTCCCTCTGTCGTATTGGCTGTTGCCAGCTCCTCGTCTAACAAGTGTACCATTTTGCCTCACGGCTTCACATTGTGCTCCGAACAAAAGCATCCCACTCACCTGGGGTGAGAGAAAGCCGAGGGTGTTTTTATCAAACACTGAGCCTCACTGTTTTCTCTCTTCTTTACACTTCTCCAAGCTACAACCACATTTACAAGCATATCTGAAGGCTCAAGTTGCCTGTAAGTGCTTCCACACGAACACTATTTCCTTCCTAAATTCTTTGGACCCATAAAGGTGTGGCATTTTTCCGCCCCATCCCAAAAGAACATTGAGGGAATCACATAGTCGTGAGTCACATTCAGGGGTGTGAACCAAGAATTCGTTTGTGTGCTTTCGAGTCTGCTCGTGACCGTGGTTTTTTTTTTTCCTCACTCCCCTCCTTTTCTCTTTGGATATTTTTAGCCACGACACTGGTGTTGCTGTGCACAGGAACACCCCATACACACACGCTTCCACCCTCCCTTTTCCATTTGCTAAAGTGTCGCACACATACACACTCTGCCATCTGTCTTAGCATTTGCATTGAACGCAATTGTGAAAGTCAGCAGTGGCTCGTTTTTAAATAAGTGGCCTTGTTCGCCTTAGACTGTGGAAGCATTATATCCGTTTTACCGCCCTGGAGCTGCTGTAGGGGCGGGAGGAAGAGCACGAGACCCGTGTGCGTATACAGCTGAGCGGGAAAACGGCTAGGAGGAGCCTAGCCAGGCAGCGGAGCCCAGCAGCGGCACACTCAGGCAGCCAAAGGGCTTCTCAGGACGCTGTTAACGGAAAGTGGGTCACTGGGTCAGGCAGCGGTGGAGCTCCAGCAGCAGGGCTGAGCCAGTTCAGCAGGGTCATTTCACATGTTACGCACAATACGGGGTTAATTAACCTCGGTTATTATTCCTATTGAAATTAGAGGTCTTAAAGGGCCAGCGCTAAATGTGTGGGGGGCATACAAGCCTTTTTTTTTTACACCAAATTGGAGTATGTGGAATTTAACATCTTTTTTTTTTTTTTTTTTTTTTTTGTATTTTATATGTAAAAGTGTTATTCAATTATTGAAATGAATTACAAAAGTTGTATTTTATCATGGGTAACACTTTACGAAAAGGTGCAATAAGGTTAGTTAATATAGCCGCTTGTTAACTGTGATGTCACTTGAAGCGGCTTCCAGGTCTATCAAACTGTATGGGGAGACTTAACAAATGGTAATAATAAACGTTTATAAAGCGATGTAATACTTTTAATAATCACGATCGCAATATATATAACCATGCCGAATATCTGATGGACAATAAGTGATTAACCTTTTATAAATTGTTAAAACATTGGCATCAATGATGCAGCAAATTCAGAGACTGTGTACACCATGACTTTATTTAAAAAAAAAATCACTTTAATGTGTTATATTACTAAAAAGTGGTCATAAACAAATATTTTCTCAATTCATATGAGTAGCGGCTTAGACCTGGAAACAATATTTCATACGTCATGTATGACTTAACAAATAGATTTATTTACTAACATGAACAATACATTTATTACAGAAATTATTGACCTAATTCCTCAATGCTGAAGTGCGCTTGTTTTCGTGAATTTCCGATTCAGTGTTACCTAATGGAGAAATGACTAGGAATAATAAACGGCAAGTTGAAGGACTGAAATGACTAAACATAAATTTGTTAGCTAAATAAAAATCTTAACAGAAATGACAAAGGATGTGGCCATTCTAAATACGAACTTTTGGCATCAGTTTTTGAACTTTATTATGAAATGAATTGTGAGAATCAGGGATTATATTTAACCCGTTTGTTGTGCACACACTTCCCATTTTGAACTTTATGTCCTTGTTACATTTGCTAAGTCGTAGAAGTTGAAGTTGCAAATTTGAAGTACTGAAATGGCTTGAACGGAAATTTAAATAAAAATAAAGGATGTAAAGTCTGCATGAACAGGAAGTTGCTGAGACTACTATTTGAGTATTTTGATGTACTTCCAGCTAAAATGGAATATTAAGTAGGGCCGGGGCATTATTCTCTTACAGCAAACTAAAGGTCTTTGCACACTGAAGTTCTGAGTTTTGTATGCATTATTATTATTTTTTTCCGTATTCATATGCAAAAAATTTGTCACGTAAACAAACCTTGCACACCGAGTCTGATGCTAATTCATCACGAAGAAACACAAAACATTTCAGAGTCTGTTCAAGCAGTGATGCTTTGTTCTATCTCTTCTCCAAAGTAGAAATGAAAGCGGACTAGGCTACATATTGTGTTCATTTAATACTAGCCTACATAGAGAGGAAGGAGAGTTCTCTCATTATCAAAGAGCTGCGCTAGATTATCCCGAAATGATACATTGCTTGTGAAATGCACACATTTACGCATGTAAACAAATCTTGAACAGAGACTGGCAGTACCTATAGACATTATAATAGATGGTGGCCACGTTGACGTGTCGAAGCAACGAAAAGAAAGCCATGGTTTCTATTATAATGTCTATGGGGAGTATGTCAAATGTATGGACAGACACACTAACCAGCAGCAGGGAGAGGTGTGCCAGTGGCTGAATCCAGCATATAGGGGTTCTCAGCTGTCAGACACATTCTGTTTTTATTTTATACACTGTATTTGTCATAAAGCTATCCGTAGGTCAAGTGACAGCATTCTGTATTTAGCTTTTCGCTTGTGTGGTGGCTCTGAACTGTCAAAACACCTTTCAAAGTGCTTTTTTGGATGTGAAAGTGGAAAAAATCAAACCCAGTTTGAATTTTTTTTGTCGGACGACAGTTTTGGAGGCAGCATGTCAATACGATTGATGCAACGATTGGTTGAATTTATTTTTTAACATGGGAAAAGTACCAACGAAAATTTTGGATTCAGTGTGCAATAACCTTAACAGTGAGTGGGGTGTGGTTAGGAATATTGATAAACAGTTGTTATGGAAGCACTCAAGTTGACATTAACAGATGAATGGCAACTTCAAAGGTGGAAGCAAATAGTCAGACTTTGATTTGAAGATTACCAAAAAAAATATTTTTTTTTTCTGTGTATCAATTTGCATGGAAATTTACCTTAAGAATAACAATTTAGCTAGCAAAATAAACACTGTAAATTTTAATTCCACGCAGACTTTAAAAATAAAATCAATATGCAATAAAGTAACGGGAAAGAAATGATTAAACATATTAATACGTTGTGTTATAGTATCTAAAATCTACACCTCAAATGTCAAAGTAAAATACAACCTGAACTGTTTAAAAAGGTAATATAAAATTTTGATTACTTCTATAATAGTTTTGTATTTTAAACAACAGAGATAAATAGTTATTAAAAAGAAAAATGAAAGTAGACTAAAGACTTTTTTTGCACACTCATGTGCTTGTATAGATCTAGCTTTGCATTCACTGACTTTAAACATACGGGATCAGTGATGGCTCAGGGTGATTTTAATGTAATTATCTGAACTCGTATGCCTGATGAACTTGTTCAGCAGCTTGAAGGCGCACTGTGTGTGCAGAATAAGCTACAGTTGTGATCCGTGACCTGGCACCAACTGGAAAGGTCAAGTTTCTGTTGTAGAAACTTTGAGACGTATAACTACACATCACTTGCTAATGAACTTTGTCTATAATTGAGCGTTTCTTTCCTTCTCCACAGGATAAACATCATGATGCTGCACACGAAATCATCGAAACCATTCGGTGAGTTTAATTTGATATTATTATTGGGTTTGTGGATTGCTGATTTTGTTTTTATTGATTTATTGTGATATGCAACTAATAATAGTGATTCTTATAATTAACAGTGTTGAGTCTTGCTTCATAGATGTGGAAACTGACACATTTCATTTTTTTAGGATTCTTTGACAAAAAAATGGTAAAAATAAAAGCATTAGCATTATTTAGATGAAAAATTTTACTTTCACTTTCATTCATTCATTTTTTTTTTCGGCTTAGTCCCTTTATTAATCTGGGGTCGCCACAGCGGAATGAACCGGCAACTTATCCAGCATATGTTTTACGCAGCGGATGCCCTTCCAGTCGCAACCCATTACTGGGAAACATCCATACACTTTCATTCACACATATACTATGGACAATTTAGCCTACCCAATTCACCTGTACCATATGTCTTTGGACTTGTGGGGGAAACCAGAGCACCCGGAGGAAACCCACGCCAACACGGGGAGAACATGCAAACTCCACACAGAAACGTCAACTGGCCCAGCCAGGACCTGAACCAGTGACCTTCTTGCTGTGAGGCGATTGTGCTACCCACTGCGCCACCGTGACACCCTACTTTCACTTTTAAAAGCTTGATGAGTAAAAGTAATTTATTTTAATAAAACTTTAGAATGGTACTTTATCACAGTTTTCATAAAAATATGAAGCAGCTCAACAATTTTCAACCGTAATGATTATAATACATGTTTCTTGAGCAGCAGATCATCGTATTTGAATGTAAAACAAAAAAAAAGTAATGATGTTAAAAATTCTGCTTTGAATCACAGGCATACAGTTTTAAGCTACATTCAAAAACAAAAATGTTATTTTATATTGTGAAAATATTTAATTACATACTATTATACTATTACATACTGAACAATTTTTAATTACATACATGCAACCTTGGTAATTTGACATCTTTTAAAAGTAGTTTATATAAGAAAATATGAATAAAAATGCATGACTTGCTGCTTTTTGTGTGTATAGCTGGGTGTGTGAAGAGATCCCAGATCTTAAGCTGGCCATGGAGAACTACGTTCTTATCGACTATGATACCAAGAGGTGAGAAATGTTCTCATAAGAAGGATCTTAAAAATAAATATTAACATTGATTGTTCATTTCTTTTATTTTAATAAGTAGTAGATATTATTTATTTAAAAGTGCCATCTTTGTGTTTTTTGCAGCTTCGAGAGCATGCAGAGACTATGTGATAAGTACAACAGAGCCATTGACAGCATTCACCAACTGGTATGTCAAATCTGTCTTGATGAAAATGTGTAATATTTTAAACTGCGTTTGCAAATGCAAATTGAAAAAGGCAAGCACAAAATCGTTTTATACATTTGTGTATTGATAAATGTAAAAAGTAATTGATTAATATAATTGGTTAATTATAGTTGAGCTAAAAAAACAGCTGCATATTGGAGCTCCAATATTATTATTATTTTCCATATTATTTACTAGAACTTCTATGTTAAGCTGCTTTGACACATTTTACATTGTAAAAGCACTATAGAAATAAAGATTTATTAAATAAAAAATAACACAACCGAAAATGTAGAAATGTAGCCATAATTGGCGTAAATGGGTTTTAAATAACAGGTAGGTTTAAACTTGAACAGTGAATTGGATCTGAATGAACTATAAGTTGAACTGGAGACTTTAATTTTAGTATATTGATGTGCTTCCAACTGAACCTAAATATTGATTAGGGGGCAGAGCTTACTTTTTGTGCATCATTCCCTTATAGCATACTAATGCTGCGGTCACACTAGAGTTGTGAAATTCTGTTGTATTGCTGCGAAAAGGAGCGGGATTAAACAAGTTGATAAGATATTTAAAAAAGCATGCAATTGGTTTATATTTAAAATTTCTGGTCAGAAATTCTGCAGGTAAGAGTTCAAGCTTGATCTTTGCAACGCAGCAAATATACATTCATGCGTATGAATGGAAGTCTATGGGGAGAAAAGTGCAGATTTACCACGGTTCAACCGTAAGAGAGGTGTGGTTAAAGCCATCAAACTAAAAAACCGCCACTTTAAAAATGAAAGAAAATGCTCACAATTTGATTGAAGATTTCCAAAACAAACCACTGATTTCAGTAGATTGACCTGCATGGATCGTTTCAACTAAAGAATAACAATGTGCGTTAGCAAAATAAACATTGTAAATTTTGCCATCATTTGACTTTAAAACACCATACCAAATGTTGCTGTTATTACCTCAAATAACATGTAAAGTTGTGCGTTTGTGCAGTGGAAAGGGACCACCCAGCCTATGAAATTGAACAAGCGGCCTTCCAATGGCCTGCTGCGTCACATCCTGCAGCAGGTCTACAACCATTCTGTCACCGACCCGGAAAAACTCAACAACTACGAGCCATTTTCTCCAGAGGTATACGGAGAGACCTCCTTCGACCTTGTGGCCCAGATCATCGACGAGATGGAGATGATGGAGGAAGACACCTTTGTGGATCTGGGCAGTGGTCAGTATTGTCGATTTGTGAACGTTTGTTCTATGGAAAGAACAGTTCTAAAAACAGAAATGCAATGGCAGAATCAAGACCAAAGTTGGTATAAATTAGACGTTAATTTGCATTTCAATTGTAAAGTACAGTAAAAATTTCAACAGCGAATTGCAAAGTGAAAGAGACTCAAAAAGGCAACTGCTTAATGATAAAAATGCAACGATTGTAAAATGCATCAGTGAATTCGCTACTAGAATTTATTATAAATGGGCCTTGTGTGGCAATTTAGGGGTGAAGTACAATAGAAATGGCAAATAAAAAAAATAACTACATTTTAAAATGGCAATTTCAGTCCTATAATTTGTAGGGATGCACAATATATCAGCAGCCATATTGTTATCGGCACATAAATGCTATGTTGTCGTTATCGGTCTGATATAAAAAATAAGGCAGATATCTTTAAGCCGATAGATTACGTAATTGTATAGAACTGCCTGCCTCGCACATGCATGGGTCGAACTTGTTCAGACTTGTCCAGTGCACTATAACGGAGATTTCCTCACATTTGTGTGATATTGCTGTGCGTTAATAACTTCGTAAGTAATCATATTATCATTGTAGATGTGTTTGATAGTGTCATTGTGTATTTTGGTTTAAATTGCTTCAGGAGAAATATTACGTGCTATACATAATAGCAGCAATGCACACACGCTAAACAACTCATTGGGTTGTTTGTAATCTAATATGATAATCTGTTATCAACGCAATGTTTGCCATGAGTTGTTGATGTAAGATTGTATTTAGTTTGATCAGCATATTTAGAAAGATTATAACAAGCGTGTGTGATGTCTATCAGCACGCACACACATAGTGAGCCGTCAAAGCCTTCAGGGGAGCCAAGCGCCAGTCACTGAATACTGTATAGGTGTTCTCAACTGTCCGCCACATTCTGTCTTTATATTATGCACTGTCTTTGTCAGAGTCATCTGTGCTCAGTGCTCAATCAAAATCTGACTCCAATGACAAATCTAACTCCACTTCGCGTATACGCGCATCACACAGCGCCTGTAGTTAAAGTTTTAAACTCACAGCGGTGTACCGTTCATTAATAATTTTTTTCCCACAATTGACAGCAAGAACAAACATAGTTAACACTGTCTGATTGTCGTGCTGCGTCTTCACGTGTTCAAAGGAATCTAAAACGCCAAATGGGACAAATTTATGCCACACCATATTTAGCTTTTCACTTGTACGGGGACTCTAAACTGTCAAAACGCCTCTCAAAACACTTTTTCGGACATATACATTAGTGATGGATTGAAGAATTTTTGGGCCGATATCGATATCCTATAACTCTTTAGATTTGGAGGCAGATAACCGATATGTATAGGCCAATAAATATAAATATTTCAAAATGTTATATTTTTATACAGTAAACAACTGATTTATTTTTAACACTTCATAAAAGTTTGAACTGATCTTATGAACTGAATAGCAAAAAAAAAAAGCAATAATTTCAAAATTGCAAGGTGATTATATAGACCTAAATTCACAATTTCACACAAATCACCATTCCTTTTCTTCACATAGCAAATTAACATGCATCTTTCCTGTTGCATAAAAATAATAGGTTAAATAACAAAATGTGACTTAATTAGCAAAGTAAAATAAATATATTTTGAATCAAATGAAAATGCATGGTGGCGCAGTGGGAAGCAAGTTCACCTCACAGCAAGAAGGTCGCTGGTTCAAGCCTCGGCTGGGTCAGTTGGCGTTTCTGTGTGGCGTTTGCATGTTCTCCCCGTGTTTGTGTGGGTTTCCTCTGGGTGCTCCGGTTTGCCCCACAAGTTCAAAAGAAACATGTGGTATAGGTGAATTGGGTAAGCTAAATTGTTCGTAGTGTATGTGTGTTAATGAATGTGTATGGATGTTTCCCAGTGATGGGTTGCAGCTGGAAAGGCATCCGCTGCTGGATAAGTTGGCGGTTCATTCCGCTGTGGTGACCCCAGATTAATAAAGGGACTAAGCCGAAAAGAAAATGAATGAATGAAAATGGAAGAACTAAGAACTGAAACCAGTTCAAATGTTCTTGAATAAAACGCAGATGCGGATAGACATCACAATGCTGAGCCGGCATCGCCGATCCGTCCTCGTCGCGAACCTGCTAGTAACAAAATACACATTTATACCCCGTTTACACTAATACGTCTTAGTTTTAAAATAGCATTTTAGAACGAAAATGATCCACATCCACACTGGCGTTTCATCTTGCAATTTCAAACAGCCCTCCGTCTGCTGAAAACGCACATCACGTGACCACACACACACACACATGCGCTAGTCTGAGCTCCAGAGAGCAGTGCACGTCGAATAGTTATCAAGGATGTACCTCTGGATCGCATCTTACTATAGTTGTTAAACGTGATATTTAATTCTTCCTGTCTTTATCGAACGACTCTTCGGCCTTTTGAATCTATCAGGTAACGTGTCACCGCGTCAGTACACTGCTTCAATCTTTCGCTTTCACGCTTGTACTTAGTAATTTTAGCAAAAACCTCAGATGCTGTTGGTTGGTTCCTGTTGGTTGTGCACCCTTTTTTTTTACCAACCAAGTTTGTCGATGCCATTATAACGACACGGATCATTCCGCCTATTCATGCCAGAGTCCAGTGAAAAAAGTGATTGACAGGTGGTAATTTGTGTGTAACTTATTTTTATTTATGATTTGGCTATGCGTAAAATAAAGACCATGCGGGTCAGGTAGTAGAAATGGTGAGCCACAAATAATTAATTTGTTATGAATTAATGAATTATTCATAAATGATTATTTCACCTCCGCCTATGCGGACAATGCCATCGTCCATCGCAATGTTTCACGTTAGACAGCGTACGATGCCAAATTGGTCAACATCACCCAACCCTAACAGTAATGTACACATGTACAAATATGTAATGTCCGAAAACACTTTTTGAGAGGTGTTTTGACAGTTCAGAGTACCGTTCAAAGCAAAAACCTAAATACAGATAGTATTACTTGTATAAAAAAAATGCTGTATAAATTTGCCCATTTGGCATTTTAGATTCTTTTGAACACTTGTAGGTGCTGCTTGTCAGTCAGACAACTTCTATGTTCGATCTTGCTGTCAATTGCAGGAAAAATGATAGATGAAAGGTTTATGATAAACCGCTGTGAGTTTAAAATTTTACCTGCAGGCGCTGTGTGATGCACGCAAAGGGGAGACAGGTTTGTCCTCAGAGTCAACACCTGAGCATTGAGCACAGATGACTTTGACAAACACAGTGCATAACATAGACAGAATGTGGTGGACGGTTGAGTCTCTGTCTGCGTGCTTGCCTGCAATGCAATCTAACATCAACAACGCATGGCAAGCAACGCGTTGATAATAGTAAATAATCATATTAGATTACAAGAAGCCCAACGAGTTGTTTAGCATGTGTGCATCACTGCCATTGTTAACATAGGTAATATTTTTAAAACCAAAATACACTATGACACTCTATCAAAAGTATCTACAGTGATAAGGAATATGGTTACTTACAAAGTTATTAACGCACAGCAATACCACATGAAGAAAGGGCACACTTTGAAGAAATAAACTATTTGGGGTAAGCTCCTTTAGTGCAAGTCTGAACAAGTTCAACCCGTGAGGCAGGCGATTCTGTACAATTACGTAATCCATCGGCTTAAAGATATCGGCCTAATTTTGATATCGGACTGATAACGATAACAATAAAAATAACATTTATAGGCTGATAACGATATGGACTGCGATATATTGTGCACCCCTTATATACAGTTGAAGTCTGAATTATTAGCCCCCCGTTTATTTTTTTTCCCCAATTTCTGTTTAACGGAGAGATTTTTTTCAACACATTTCTAAGCATAATAGTTTTAATAACTCATCTCTAATAACTGATTTATTCTATCTTTGCCATGATGACAGTAAATAATATTTGACAAGATATTTTTCAAGACACTTCTATACACCTTAAAGTGACATTTAAAAAGGCTTAACTAGGTTAATTAGGTTAACTAGGCAGGTTGGGGTAATTAGGCAAGTTATTGTATAATGATGGTTTGTTCTGTAGACAATCACAAAAAAAGTTAGCTTAAAGGGGGTAATAATTTTGACCTTAAAATGGTTCTTAAAAAATTGAAAACGGCTTTTTTTCTTGCCGAAATAAAACAAATAAGAATTTTTCAGAAAGAAAAAACATTATCAGACATGCTTGCTCTGTTAAATATAATTTGAGAAATATTTAAAAAAGAAAAAAAAAATTCAAAGGTTTCAGTTCTTAGTTCTTTAATTTTCATTTATTTTTTTTAGATTTATTTTACTTGTCACACTTTATTTAACCAATTATTTTTATACAACAGTCAAGTTGCATTTTAATTTGCTATGCGAAGATGCATGCTGATTTATGTGAAATCGTAGGCTATTCAGTTCATAAGATCAGTTCAAACTTTTATGAAGTTTTTAAAATAAAATACATTTTTACTGTATAAAAACTTAACATTTTGAAATATTTATATTTATCAGAATATATTGGTTATCGGCCTCCAAATCTTAAGAATTATCGGTTCTCGATATCGGCCAAGAAATCCATATTGGTGCATGCCTAATAATATGTATCAAGCTTTAACTTGCAATTTCACAACTGAAGTGCATCGAATCCTTAAAATGATCTTAAAAACCACAAATGAGACAATACATCTTCAAATTGGATGTACACTTTTCATCTCTTCCTTTGCAGGGGTCGGTCAGGTGGTGCTGCAAGTCGCTGCGGCCACCAATTGTAAACACTACTATGGCGTAGAGAAAGCAGACATTCCAGCTACCTATGCAGAGGTACATGCATTACAAAACTTCTTAGATAGCCCAAAAAAGTGGATGCTTTACATTTAATCTTTACATCTGAATGTCTTTACAGTCAATGGACAAAGAGTTTAAGAGGTGGATGAAGTGGTATGGCAAAAAACACGGCGAGTACACGGTGAGCTTAATTTTTTGTTCATGCTAAACTTATTAATGTGGCTTATGGGATGAAACATATCAATACTGATGTCGTTTGGTGGCAGCTGGAAAGGGGAGATTTCCTTTCAGAAGAATGGAAGGAACGAATAGCCAACACAAGGTATGATCAAATACAGGCTAGTAAGGTTTACATACATTGTTCAAGCTATAATAATCTTGTAGTTACAGTTTTGCTTTTAATTCAGAACCTCTTGCATGTGTGCATATGTCTTGTGTAAGTCTGTAGTGTGATGTGTTCTTTTGCAGTGTTATTTTTGTGAATAACTTTGCCTTTGGTCCTGAGGTGGACCACCAGTTGAAGGAGCGATTCGCCAACATGAAGGAAGGTTCGTGGAATTACATGAATCTGACATTACAGTATGGTTGCATAGTAGTTTTAAGCATCACGTCAGAGTATTTCAGTCACATGAAATACTACACTTTCGCATCTAACATGACGCGACAGTGCTTTTCTGTTTACATTGAAAGAGAAAGTGATCTGTGTTGGCGGAGTTTAAAGGCACCTGTGTCAACATGCCATTCTTGACCTTTGGCTCCAGTCAGACTTGATTGTATTGACCTGCAGATGTCAAGGAGATGATATGTGGGTTGATTTTTCTGCTCTTACCTGGCTCAGTTTCAGTCTCGTCTCTTGTAGGTGGAAAAATTGTTTCCTCTAAACCATTTGCACCTCTTAACTTCAGAATAAACAGCCGAAACTTGAGTGGTGAGTATGAAGCATTAGGTCACATCAGGTTTTTACCACAAAATGATTGCACATTGTAAAAATAAAGTAAAATTGCTATCATGTAACCTGTATGAATGTTATTAGTTTTGATACTTTACTTTGGTTAAACGCTGAGGCATTGTAAGGCACCTTTTCCTTGATTAAAAAAAAGTAAAAGGCCTAGCAATTCCTCATGTATAACTCATAACACACTTTCATACCAAACAGATTTGTGCATGAAATGTTTAGGAAATTGGCAAGGAAATCCCACGTGTACAATAAATCCTCAGATCTCATCAATGCAGAAGTTCATGTAAAAAAGTAAACCAAAATGTTGTATACATTTTTCCCGTATACATTTTTCCCATTTTCATCATTTTAAAGTAAACTATTAAAACCAATCTAAAGTATTAGATGTTAAAATATTTAACCTTACATGACCTATTCAATTTCTGTTAGTTGGTGCAGGAAATTTACATGAATACTGAAAACTGGAGAAGTCTCTAATCCTTACAATTTCCATATCCTGTTGATCAATGTTCCAAATTTTCTTTAAAAGTCTTTGGGTTTAGATTAAATCTGCGAAGTAAATTGATTCACCTTTTAAAATTTTCTACTGGTTGGCTCACCAGTTTTGTGTAAAAAAAACAACAAAAAAAACTGATCTGTGGGTAAGTTGCTAAATTCACATAAAAAATTCAACCCAAAAGGAAATCTGCATAATAAAATCATTCACCTTTTTCAAAATGCTTGTTTCTATTTTAGCAAATAAATAAAAATAAATAAATGCTGCTGTGTGTGTAAATTGCAAAATTCACATAAAGACACATAAAAACTAAAATGAAATCTGTGTAGAGAAATCATTCACCTTTTTTTTTTTTTTTTTTATTTCTCCCGATTTGCCTACCAATTTTGTGTTAAAATAATATTCAATTAATGCGTCTGAAAAGTTGGTTAGCTCGCCAAAATAAGTAATTCTCCTGGGGGAATTTGCCAAATTTGCTTGGAAAAAAAAGCTTCAGCTCAAACAGAAATCTGCGAAATAAAATCATTCACCTTTTCCAAAATTCTCCTTTCTACAGTTTTTTCTTGCAGCCAAATTTGTGAAAAAAGAAATACTGCTCTGTGGGTAAATGGCCAAACTTGCTTAGCCCAAAACGAAATCTGCATGGTAAAATAATTTCCTTTTTACAAAATTCTCATTGCTCATGGTTGGCTCGCCAGTTTAATGTAAAAAAACAAAAACAAAAAAAAAACATATTTTTTGGTAAATCGCAAAATTCACAATCAAAACTGCAACCCAAAATGAAATCTGCACAGTAAAATCATTCACCTTTTTAAAAATTCTAATTTCTTGTGGTTGTATCGCCAATTTTGTGTAAAAAAAAAAAAATCCCTGTTTTGTAAAGTGCCAATTGTCAAATTCATATAAAAACTTCAACCCAAAATAAAATTTGAATAGTAAAACCTACTGGTCTACTGGTTGGCTCACTATAAAAAAAAAACATTCTCCATTGGGAAATTGCTTTAAAAAAGCTTCAGCTCAAAATAAAATCTACATAATAAAATCATTCACCTTTTCAAAATTCCCATTTTTATAAGTTGACTTGCCAGTTTTTTTCAGAAATGCTACTTCATGGAATACATTTTCTCCTTTATATGAAATTACCAGATATCGTTGGTCAACACACCTTGTTGATAAAACCTGAACCAATCAGAAAATCTATATGGAAAGCTTTTCACTCTTCAAACAGAATTCTCAACCTCACTGAGAGACTGCATTTTACTTGTAAAAGCAGTAAATGTGATTGTGTTTTTACATTTGATGCCTTTATGTAACTTATACCTATGTCTTTTTCATACAGATATTGGCACAATAATGCGAGTTGTGGAGCTGTCCCCTCTGAGGGGTTCGGTGTCCTGGACAGGGAAGCCAGTCTCGTACTATCTGCATACAATAGACCGCACCATAGTAAGTGTGCTCATTCGTGACACGCTGCTTTTGCTGTTCCTTTTGGTGTACAGTGGAAGTCTAATTTGCATTAGCCCTTATTGCCAGGCAAATGATGTCAGACAGCCTTTGCTTCTGTGAAAACACAGAATTGCACATTTTTGAGTATTTACACAAATCTGACTAAAAACTTTCTATTTGCAGCTTGAAAACTATTTTTCTAGTCTCAAAAATCCTAAACTCAGGGTAAGCCTTTTCTGTTTGAACCACAATGTTGTTTATGAGTTTTTTGGACAAAATGTGTAGCTAATTCTCTTCCCACAATACATGCGGTGTGTTTTCGGTTCCAGGAGGAACAGGAGGTTGCCAGAAGGCGCCCGCAGAAGGACAGTAAAGAGAACAAGAGCAACACCACCACCCCGACCAAGCCTAAAGAGCACAAGGTAGACCTGCAGGACCATTCTTTCATTGACAGCTGTATAGTAAAATCATAGTTCATTTCTGGATAGTTAATTAATTTATTCATTCATCCATTCATTCATTCATTCATTCACAGCTGAATAGTAAAATCATAGTTCAGCACCCATAGTTTGTTCGTTCATTCTTTCATTCATTTACAACTGCATAGTAAAATCATAGTTAATTTATGAATAGTTAATTCATTCATTCATTCATTCAATGATTTATTCATTCATTCACAACTGCAAAGTAAAATCAGAGTTCAGCATCCATAGTTTATTCATTTATTCATAAACAACTGCATACTAAAATCATAGTTTAATCAAATTAATTCATTTATTCATTCACAACTGCATAGTAAAATTATAGTTTGTTTATAAAAAGGTAATTTCTTCATTCATTCACAACTGCATAGTAAAACCATAGTAATTGTATGAATAGTTAATTAATTCACTCATTCATTCACTCACAAATGCATGGTAAAATCAGTTAATTTGTGGATGGTTAATTCATTCACTCATTCATTCATTCACAACTTTAGTAAAATCATAGTTCATTTATGGATAGTTAATTAATTCACTCATTCATTCACAACTGCATAATAAAATCATAGTTCATTTAATCATC
>CAIGQZ010032594.1:19428528-19468441 GCA_903798205.1 Danio tinwini | reverse complement strand
CTCTCTCTCTCTCTCTCTCTCTCTCTCTCTCTCTCTCTCTCTCTCTCTCTCTCTCTCTCTCTCTCTGACATCTTACAATACTGACTTTTTACTTTTTCAATATTTTCTATTCGTCAATAAAAAAACATTGCTACAAGTAATTTTACTTGTATCACAGCCTACGCACTACTCCTTAATATTAATAGTAGATTTGTGTACTTAACTTCAGGGGTTCCCAAACTTTTCAGCCTGCAATCCCCAAAATAACAATGCCAGTGACTCCCGACCCCCAATAACCTTTGGGGTGGTTATAAATAATAACCTTGCACACAACAGCACACACATACCAATAGGCCCAAGTCTTTATGTACTTCGATAAACCATCCTTCATGTACGTGCAATAACGTTTTAATGTACATGAGTGTCGTAAAGGTGTCAGAAAGTTTATCCTGGTGCAACAAAATCAATGTACTGCATCTGACGCTATTGCTGTGTCTTTAATATAATGTAATCACTCCAGGGGTCGCAAAAAAATCTAAAGGCTTATGGCTTTTTATTTGCATGTTGTTTTTTCAATGTTTATTATTAACATGTTAACAATGTTACTATTAACTACTATTTTGTTCTTCAGTAGATTATGGATAAAATATGGTAATTCTAATAAATTAATACAATTAATTAGATTTTTGGGAATCCCCAAGATACCCCCACGGGGGGTCCTGACCCCCACTTTGGGAATCGCTGTTTTAGAAAAGCATTCAAAACTAAGAAAACACCGTATACTTTGGATCAGCCATGATTCTTTTTTCTGTAAGTTATAGTGTGTCAGTTCAGTCCATTTCTACACGCAAATACATAGACAAATATTTTTAAGATATAATGTGTCATTTACGTATGCTGTGTGATGTCTAAAAGTAAATCTGAATTTGAATTGTTAAATTAATAACAATTGTAATTTAATAAAACTGAATATTATATGCCATTAGATTATATGCAATTGTTTTGAATTTGAATTTCTTAACTTAAATATTGAACATGTGAAATTTACACAAATTTAAGATTTTCTATTTATATATATTTTTAATATAGACATTTTCAAACTTTTTTGGTTTTGAGTTCATAGACTGCAGTTAATGGGTTTGTAGATGAAGAATAAAGATGAAGATGAAGAAGTTGCGAAATATTACATTCAATATTCTAAAATTCAAAACCAGTAATTCAGTTTGTGATATTACGATCGTGCAGAAAGTGTGATGGGTGAATAACAAGGAAAAGTAGATGATCACAGAAAATAATTTAATGGCATATAATATTCAGTTTTATTAAGTTACAATTGTTAATAATTCAAATTAACACAAATTTAGATTGTTCTGGCATATTTTAAGCTCCATATATGTGAAATAAGAGACTTTGCAAAACAATTTTACAAAATATTTCTTTTTCGATTCGCTTGGAAAAACTACCTCACCTTTTTAAAGTTTTTGAGATTTTTATTTTTTACTTTTATTTTTTTATTTTTATTTTATTTTTATGGTTGTTTTTGTGAAATTGGCATGTCTCAATTAGACATTTTTATTTTTAGCCATTTCAGCAAGTGCAATTTGAAGAGTAATGACAAGTGAGTTTAATAAAAATATGCTAAATAACATTAAAATACCTTTCTTTAATATAGAGTTAGTGTCTAAAGTAAATGGAAGCAGTTACATTATTAAAGTGAAGCAGCCCAATAAACCTTTAATACAGTTAATACCGTTTATTAGCCAAACAAGAGATAAAATCACTGTTATCTGAATAATGTGAAACACTTTTTTGGTCTTGATTTTTGGTTTGGGTTTTTTGTGTGCATTAGTTGTTGTACTTTGCTTATTTTTTTTTACTAACAGTTCACTTTTCTTCAATGTTAAAGTCAAAATGTGAATTCTCATACTGAAATTGCAATTTAGAATTGTGAAATTTATTACACCGTGTCCTAACAACACAAAACACTGTGACACATGATGAAAGGTATCATTTCCATGTAAAGTTTTTCTCAGCAGTCTGAGTTTTTCAGACTGCTGCTCTCGTTTTGGTGGGCTTTCGTCTGCTTGGTGTGTCCCAACCCCTATAATTGCTTTCTATTTCTGCGACGTCACAGCAGAACAACAGCATATAATAGTTGTGTTTACCTCAGCTACTGATTCAGTGCTGTATTCAGTGTAAAATGCTACTAATGTGAGTTTAAATACCATTTAACGTGACATTTATTGCTATACTACTGAAAGCAGCAGCATTTCATATCTTGAAAATAAAATAACTAGCAGACAGTCTGAAAATGGAAGTTAGAACTGTGCAAAACAACATCAGTCACTTAGTGGCCTATTAGTAATTTTAAAGAAGTTTAATATATATTAGAATAAAATCCTTTACCGTTTCGTTGAGAGTGCAGTTAATTGTTTCTGTCATGTCGTTTGCTTGTCGCTGGGAGCTTGTCACGTGTTGTTAGGACACAGTGTTTGAGTGCTTTCTTTCTTTTCTTTCTTTCTTTCCTTCCTTCCTTCCCTTTCCTTTCCTTTCTTTCTCTGGCAAATGGAGAAAATAAGACATTTATAGTAATGGCCGTTTTAACATTGTGGCAGCATTTCTCTGGTATAAAAAATATTGAGAATCCAATTTTGTTTTATGTACAGTGGTCTCTCGTTATTCGCGGGCGTTACGTTCTAAAAATAACACGCAATAGGCAAAATCAGTGAAGTAGTCAGCTTTTTTTTTTTTTTTTTTTATAACAATTGTTAGATGTTTTAAGGTTGTAAACCCCTCACTACACACTTTATACACTTTTCTCAGACAGGCAATAACATTTTCACACATTTCTCCCTTGTTTAAACACTCTCAAAATTAAAACGTAGAAAAATAAGTCCAGTATTGTAGAATGAAACCAAAGATCAAAACCATTTGATCCTCATTTATTTATTCCGTAAATGCGCCCTACAGCCGCGTAATTTCTACCTTCCTTTAGCATTTAGCATTTCCTTTAGTTTATCTTTTTGTGCGACAGTTAGCATCTTACTCTGTCTAATGGGTGCTACCGCAGGTGCCTTTGATGGTTTTGTCGACGTTGTGGGGAGAAAGCTTGCAAACATACAGTACAGCACTTCAGAGTCACACTGCTAGTGGTCGAAGATTTATGTCAATTTGGCAAGCTGAACGCATTCTGTGCTAAACAGGAGACACGGCACAGAGGAGATTGATTGACAATGGTCTACAGCCAATCAGGACGCAGAACACAATGCGCTAATCGGGACACAGAACACAATTTGCTGTAAAAAAGCATGTTAAATTACACGGAAAAAAATCAGCGAAACTTCAAGGCCACGAAAAGTGAACCATGTTATAGCAGGGGACCACTGTATACAGTATTAAAGTAAAAAAAAATCCAGTACTGTGGTAAAACCTAGTACCTTCAGCAAGATGCTTATGATTCACAACAGATGGGTTTTGTTGGTAAAGTCTGATGTGTTGGTTTGTGTGTTTGTCCAGCTGAAGGCTCGCTGTGAGGAGCTCAAGCTGGACTCTCTGTGTTGGGACACTCTGAAGAAAGAGATAGAAGCTCTGCGGAGACAGATCTCTGAGAAACAGCGCCACTGTCTGGAGCTCCAGGTACATGCATTCAGATATATCAAGTCAGGAGTGTCCAAACTCTGTCCTGGAGGGCCAGTGTCCTGCAAAGTTTAGTTACAAGCCCATTCAGACACACCTGGGCTAGCTAATCAAGCTCTTACTAGGCTTTCTAGAAACATCCTTGCAAGTGTGTTGAGGCAAGTTGGAGCTAAAATCTGCAGGACACTGGCCCTCCAGGACCAAGTTTGGACATTTCTGAGTTAAGTGATCATTAATAAACATTTCATGTGCATATTAACGTTAAATTAAGATGCGTTTGTATATTTAACTCTACAATGTTGCTTTACAAACTGTATTGTGCGTAAATCATATAAACATTTGCATATTGTTCAGTAATATTACCGAAATTTCAAATGAAAACTGAGTAAATATATATTTACACACATTAACACTTGTGAACTGTTCAAATTGACTACCCTTTCGTTATGTTTGTGGCTGTTTTTGCCCCATTGACTTGCATTATAATGACGTTTTTGATTGCAAAGATATGGCACTAAATAATCATGCATTCTTGATTGTTGCTGGTTCTCTGTTGGGAAGTGGTACATTTACAAATTTTTACGGTTGATCATCAGTTGCAGTGTAAAAAAAAAGCTTTCTGGATAAAAACTTGGTTATATGGTTATATGAAGCATAGTGTGTGTGAGCATGTGCAAGTGTGAGAGACCTTTGAGCACTTACCTTAATATGTTTGAGAAAAAATTATAATAATAAGCAGCTCAGCTCTCAGAACACAGTATCTGCTGCTTTACTCCACAGAGCTCCATAAAAAAAATTTCATCTTTTTTTGCACAGACCTATCTAAAGGGTTAATGCTGCAAACTCATGTTGAAATGAAAAGTTTGACCTCTTCTTAACAGGGAAAAACACCAACAGTCAAGAATGCATGATTTCAATACACTTGTCATGGATTTGCAATCAAAAATGTGGTTATAATGGAAGTCAATGGTGCAAAAACAGACACCAACACAACAAAGGGGTAGTCAATTTGTCCAGAGTGTAAAGCATTTTTCAAAATATGTGTCAAAATAAGATTTGTCACCAAAAATCGTTCCTTTTGCTGAAACACAGAAAAGTTATGGCCAAAGTAAGACATGTAAGAAAAGTAAGAACATGCCCAACAGCACACAAGGGTTAAAACAAGTAAATAAATAGGCTCGACGTTGTTTAACCTGTAGAGATCTGCAGCCCACATTTAAATGAGCAAACACTTAATTATATATATATATATATATATATATGTATATGTATATGTATATGTATGTGTATGTGTGTGTGTGTGTTCAGTAATCACTATCTGTTACCTTTTAAATAAATTATTCATTTCTTAAGTAGATTACAGATGTTATTTGAGTCAGTTGCCTTAAAGGTGTCATATACTGCATTGGTTTAGTAAGATATAAGCTCCTGTATTACTCCATAAAATACTCCTAGTATCAGAAGGTCCATGATTGACCATATATGGTTTGTGTCATGATATTAATTGTAACAATGAGCTCCACTTTGATGTTTGCAGCTCTTACACACACTCACAGCATGGACAAATATAAACCTAATCAGAGAACGTTCACCTATTTTGCTCACCAGTTCTGTTGTGGATAAAGGCTAAATTATAATTAAACTTGACAAAAGAGAGTGAAAGATATGTATCACATTGTATTTTTAAGCTATATTATCTAAGAAAGCAGCCAGGACTTAGTATCAGCCTCTGCATGAACACATGATAGGTGAGCTGAGGGATTTGACATCATTCAGCTGTCTACATGTGTTTGTTAAAACACACGCATTCAATTTCACAATAAACACAAAGTAATAAAAGATGCAACTAAACATACCTTATGTCTCTTCGAAGTGGAGATGAATAAATGTGTAATCTGTAAATCTTGCATTTTGCGTCCTGAAGTGAATTGTGAACATGCCTCATGTAACGCAGAATAAACAATTTGGCTCGCATTTTCAAAATAAAAGTTCCACATACATAGTAAGTGAAATGTACACTTAAAATAACTAAGGGAGGAAAATTATCACTGTTGTCTCACTAGAAAATTTTTGGCTTATCAAATGCAGCCTGAGGCGTGCATATCAATGATTTCAGAGCTTTTTTTATGGTCTCAGAGCTGCATATGAGTTGGCGAGCTCTTGATGACGTAGCTGCTTGTCAGGTCTGGATGAACGACCTAAAGTAGGCGTACATGCAAATGAGGAGGGCATGGCCTGTGAGTCCCATCACAGTTTCTTTTGTCTTCTGATTCTCTCATTGTCCTCCAGGGTTTTACACTCATGGAATTAATATGAGAATGAGAAAATTAAAGTGTCCGAAGCTTACTGTATGCCCATTTCCATACACTGATCTTTTATTATTGTACTATGCCTTAATATACTAAAGTTTTCATTATAGGGTTATATTGTTATATATAGTGTTTTATTTTTAATCCAGGTATGTTTGTTTTAAGTTAATATCTGTGTGTATATGCACACATACACACACTTGATATTCAATGTAAACATTTTAATTTGTTATATATTTATTAAAACGTAAATATGCATTATAGCTGTTTTTTTAACATAAAGATTGTCCTTTCTCATATTTACCCTTTTGTAACTGTTCTAACAAAAGCTTGTTTACAGAAACCTGAACTTGCTCCTCCAGAGCTTTTTTTTTACCCTCAGCGCTGTCTGTGTGTGTTTTCTCTCTCCTCCACTGAATCATTGGCTCCCCCTGCTGTTTGTTTCCAGATCAGTATAGTTGAACTCGAGAAGAGCCAGCGACAACAGGAGCTCCTTCAGCTCAAGTCATCCTACAGCCCGTGTGAAGTGTCCCCCTACAGAAAAGCCCTCCCTGGCCCTGATCCCCGGCCCACACTGGACCCAGACACCCCGAAACTCACCCCGCAATCCTCTACGGGGCTAAACGGCCTCAGTCCTGAACTCTCCATCAATGGCACAGCCTCTCCGTGTTATGATAGAGGCACCGGAATCGCAATGGGCAAAAACGAACTCCTCACCCACTACCTGCCCATTTCTCCAGACCATGAAATTGTACCACCAACCCCGGACTCCAGAACCAGGCAGCTTGGGCAACCCCTGCCCGACTACACCCGATTTTCCCCAGCCAAGATCGCCCTCCGCAGGCATCTCAACCAGGATTCGGCCGCAAACCAGTTTCGGGCACTCGGAAACTTCCATCGGTGAGTGAAAGTTAGCTGATTAGTTGAGTAAGTACTTATCGATTGGTCACTGATCACTCACGGGTGTTTTCAGGGGCGACATTGGTGCCATTTCATCTCCAACACTGGGCTTTAAACAGGCTTCACCATGTTCATCGGAAGTTCAAGCCGTCACCACAGCCAAGAGCACAGATAGGGTAATTAGCAGTGTCTTTATGTGAACTAGAGGTTAAACGGATCGCAGAAGTCACGATTGGGATCACGTTTTGGGTTTTGAAGCATGGATTAGGTATTTTTTGTCTGTTAGGCAGCGCAAGGAAAGTACAGATTGTTTTTAGTGGATATATTGGTAACACTTTAAGATAAGTCTATTAGTTATGTACTTTATCCATAACAAACAATTAGTAATACATTTATTAGGTTAAGTTAAATAACATTTGTTCTTGTTAGAAACTTACAATTCATTAAGGCTGCATTTACACTGCAGATCTTGATGGTCAATTCTGATTTTGTGACTATCCTATTTAATTATTTATTTATTTATTTTTGATGACCCGTTTACATCTTCTTTTAAATGTAACATGTATCTGATTGACTGCATTTACATAGTACATGGCAAAGACGGAATGACCAGGAAAAAAAAGAGCAGGCGCTGACTGACAGCTGATAATAAAAGAGCGCCCTTTTCTCCATTCCTGTATTTAATGTTTGCAGGGTTTAATATTTTTTTATTATTTTTGACAAGTTGTTTTACTAGTTTATGATGGAACAGTTCTCATTTGGCCATCTTTTAATCTAGGCCTTTTTAAACAAGTAGGCGTCTTAATTTAATGTCCATGACGTGATGCACGCAACAGTTTTAGTTTAGCCTATATTGTTTACGTGGCGGACGTTGCTCTATCTCTCGCTCTCTCTCAATAACATGCCTAAATACTTGTGCTATATGACAATATAAAAGCTTTTTTGTCCTAGTATATGAGATTTTAGGTTTGGGACTCTGCTGATGTCTGTTCTGAAATGAAAGCGTCAGAGTTCACGTCATTCGCTATGATTTTTATTAACATGCGAATCACACCGACCTACCTGCTTACACTGCAGACACGAGGACACAGATCTGATTCATATCAAATAAATTTCTACATATGAACATGTGAGAAAATCAGAATCCATGTGATTATTTTTTTTTTCCTGCTTACATGTACAGTTGAAGTCAGAATTATTAGCCCCCCTGAATTATTAGCCCCCCTGTTTATTTTTTCCCCAATTTCTGTTTAACAGATTTATTTTATCTTTGTCATGATGACAGTAAATAATATTTGACTAGATAGTTTTCAAGACACTTCTATACTGCTTAAAATGACATTTAAAGGCTTAACTAGGGAAATTAGGTTGACTGGGTAGGTTAGGGTAATTAGGCAAGTTATTGTATAATGATTTTTTGTTCTGTAGAGTATCGCAAAAAACATTAAAAACTGATTTTGTTTTTGCCGAAATAAAACAAACAAGACTTTTTCAGAAAGAAAAAATATTATCAGACATACTGTGAAAATTCCTGTGCTCTGTTAATCATCATTTGGGAAATATTTAAAAAAAGAAAAAAAAATTCAATGGGGGGGCAAATAATTCTAAATTTCAACTGTACATGCGCCACGATCTGTGCACCACGGGAGAAAAAAATTTGAATTATGTCACTTGAACTATGCAGTGTAAATGCAGCCTAACTAATGTCTACAAGCACAACTTTAGATTTTAATAATGCATTAGTTAATGTTGAACTATGATTAATAAAGTCTGTGCTACTTAATGTTAGTAAATACATTAACTTATGGACCATCATTCTAAAGTGTTGCCAATTTTAACAATGCTAATAATAAGCTTGAGAAGGCTTCCTGCACTTTTAGTAAAAATGGAAAGCTTCCTCCTGCCGGAGGACAAAAGCTAAATGACTAGTTTTACTAATAACTAATATTTACATGCATCAAATATCATTTTAAAAATAACATTCATAAGACAAAGCCTTTAAATTAAAACAAAAAGGTTTTAAATGTGAAAGTATATAAATGAACATATTACTGAACTGATAAAACAACTGCAGATGAAAAATATACTAAATTTTACCAAATGTTTAAAAATGATAACAATAATTAATTACATTTACATTTTTTGCCAATATATTTTATAAATAACGACTATTGCATTGTTGTTGTTGTTGTTTGGCATCTCTTGCGTGTATCCCAATTCAGCCGAGGTCCGTTTAACCTCTAATGCAAACCCATGTATGGAAAATTTTGAGCACCTCTTTCCCGCTAAACAGGCAGATAAAGAAAAGAGCCCGACTGCACCCGGCGACACTATAACCAGTCTACCAATCAGCATCCCCCTCAGCACTGTGCATCCCAGCAAACTTCCTGTCAGCATTCCTCTGGCCAGTGTGGTGCTGCCAAACCGCGCAGAAAGACTGGTAGGGATCTGTGTGAGCGGTAGTAATGATGTGGGCACTTACACATTTTAGAAATATAATCTAAGCTGTTTTCTTTTGTCAGAGGAGCACTCCTAGTCCGGTTTTGAATCCAGCAGGACAGAGCAATGGCAAGCCACCTCTCACGCCTACCTCAGGTACAAGACTTTTTTCTTTTTTTTTTTTTGATGTAAGGCCTAGCGATAGGCACACAGAATCATTGCCTTTTAAATATTGTCCTGTATGGTTTGGGTTTGACTGGTATTTACTAGACCGAATCATTTCAGTGCAACTTGAACTTAATCTACATCGAAGATCAAATTCGGAGAACATTTCTATAAACACTTGACTTTTTTTATTCATTTAATTTCAGAAACAATTTAGTCTTCATTTCAAAATTGAAGGATATTTTTGTGGCTATACCACAGTTTTTAACAAAATTACCAAGGTATTTTAACACAATTATTTTGTATTTCGTTTTATTTTGTATGAAATAGTGATTAAAAAAATTGAGGTCAGCAATGATTGAAACAAGACTTGATTTGCACATCACTGCAAAGGAGCTTTCAGTCCAGATTTCTTTAAAAGTAGAGACAATGCAGAGACTGATCTTTGTTCAGCACAAAAATGTTTTGTTTTGGTGGTGAGCTGTTTTGCATGCTGTTTATGCAGTATGAGCTCTTCACACTCTAACCACCGACTGTGCCGTGCATTTTTGTCTGAGCACTCTGATTGCCTGCAGTTGAAAAGTAAACTCTGTGCAGAAAAAGGGCCCAATTCTTGCTTAGCAACTTAAAAGTTGCAGCACACTGCTCTTTTCTGAAGTCAACAAAATCGTTTCAGGTGGTTGGCCCCTTAAACTGATTACCCATTGAAATTCTCTGTAATATGATGTCCTCTTGTGCTTTTTGTGTACAACCAGCTTTTAGGGCTCAATTCCAATTCTATCTCATATGAAGTACAAGCTCACGATGACATATGATGACGTGTGGGTGTTGTAGTGGTGTCCTATTTCTTAGGGGTAAATTTTGAAGCCCTGTCCCTTCACACTCTGTTTCAAGCGTAAGGGTTAGGGGTACAAAAACAGAATTGGGATTGGGACTTAAAGATGTTATATTTTAAAAATCAACGATTTGGAAAAAACAGCTATTACTATGGCTCTAATGCTGGGTTTACACCAAACACTGAATTAGCATAAATAAGTTACATACAAATGGTTGAATATAGAATTATTAAGCTGCGCAAATGATGCTGAATGCGCAAAGAAATTGCTGTGAAACCACAGAATCTCAGTCTCAGTCGTGTCCATCGCGCAAGTTCAAATGATTTAAATATTTGCTTCAGGAGAAAAGGGATAAAAAATATTAAAGCTTTTTTTAATTTAGTCTGTGGTATTTTTTATAAAATATCCTAAGGTTTTTTTTTTGTTTTGTGCTTCAGAATATATGTAACTAATGAAATGGGCTTTAAAGAACAGTTTTTCCATTACGATACTTGCCTTGAATTTAGGAAGTTGTAAATCAGGGGTGCCCAAGCTCTTTACTGAAGGGCCCGTGCCCGGCAGATTTTAGTTCCAACCAAAATTAAACACACCCTAACCAGCTAATCAAGCTATTTCTAGGTATACTAGAAACTTCCAGGCAGGTGTGTTAGAGGAAGTTTGCGCTAAACTCAGCAGGACACCAGCCCTGAAGGACCGAGTTTGTGCATCCGTACTGTCAATTCTCTCATTTTGATCACTCCAGTTTACTTGAATGAGAGTTCATTTCCTCAGGGTACTCCTCCAGCTCAGGATTGGTTAATGGGTCTCACGCCACCATGCTGACCGAGGACCAAGACTGTGACGCTGCTTCCCCTCCTCCTCACAGCACTCCCGTCATGGGTCTCCAGGCCCGCGGCTCTGGCCTCAGTCCTCCACTTGGCACCGGAGGCGTTCTCCAGTACGCCGACGGTCCACCAAGGCTTCCCCCCGAGGATGGCCATGAGCGGCAGGGCCCCGAATCCGACACAGAGCCCTTAGATAGTGAGGCTCGTCGGCGCATTTTTTTCTCTTCATCCTCCTCTTCCTCTTCATCCTCGTCCTCCACTGGAGGCTCAAGGCTCCACCACGGGTCTGTAAAGCAGGGTCACCATCATCACAGTAAGCACCATCACCACCACCACCATCATCATCATCATCACTCTCCAAGCTCCCACAGCCAAGAGGGCCGAAAACGAGGACGCCGAAAGCGCAGCTCATCTGGAGCCGTGCCAATGAGTGGATCCCCCAAAAGAAGGGTCTTTCCTGGACTGGGCTGCTCCAGTCATTCCTCTGGATCACCGCTTAATATCAATTCAATGGTGAGTTGAGTCAAAGTTTTGATTGTTAATAGGACTACACGATTAATGAAAGACACTTTCACGTGCATCTTTGCAGAAGATGCTTTAGGATGGAGCAGAATTTGCTACACAGAGGCATAGTTCACTGACAAGATACGCAAAAAAATTGTGAACTATATAGTCGGCGTGATCCTAAAATCGAAGATAATCATTCTACAATTTGAAAGCTGTTTGCGTTGCTTTTCAGTGAGCTATGGATCTGTTCCTGCTCTCACCTGAAAGTTTGTAAAAATACCACATTTATTAACATGTTTTTACTTTAAACTCTTCTCATAATTTTAGTCGAGTGTCTGAAATAAAACCTTCTCAGAGTATGTTCCAGAGTCATGTGATTGTTAGTCAACTTGACTCAATAAAAGCAGTCCTCTTCTTTGGTTGATTTGCCGTGTCTCTTTTTTGTGCTGTATTTTGAGTTTGGCCATTGTAGGAGAATTAATACTGATCACAGAGCTGTGCTTCCCTGACAAGATGTCCATGAGAATCGCAGATTTTGCATTCGTTTCGATTAACCGTGCAGCTCTAATTATTAGTGCTACATATGATTTTGTGACTAGGTAAACAACATAAACCAGCCTTTGGAGATCTCCGCCATCTCTTCCCCAGAGCAGTCAGGCAGAAGCCCGTGTGGGCAAGATCTGGATCAGCCACCTGTTTTAAAAAGAGAGCGTCCTCTTGAGCTCAATAGCACCGGCCGTTATTCCTCTGCCCCAAGTTCTGATGAAGAAGGCAACGGTTACGCCCCGGACACCTCTAGTTCAAGCCGGTAATTGCTTTTTTTCTTAAATATTCAGTTCATTGATGCTTAAATGGCAACACTATACTTGAAGAGGGTGTTCATAAGACTAATGACACCTTTATAATCCTGAAAGGACATATTTGGTCTGTGTGAGTGCTAATGCCCCACTGTAATGAAGGGGACAGTATACTGTCAGTGAGTGCCGTCTTTTGGATGAGATGATAAACAAAGGTCCTAACTCTTTATTGTCATTAAAAATCCAATGGCACTTCTCGTAAAGAAGTAGGGGTGTAGCCCCAGTGTACTGGCCAAATAATCGCCATCGGTCCTTACCCGTCATGGCCTTCCAATCATTCCCATCCACCGAATTGGCTGTATCAGTGTCTCTTTACTCCATCTATAGCTGGTGTGTGGTGAGTGCACTGGCACTTTTTTCCTGTGGCTGTCGTCGCATCATTCAAGTGGATGCAGCACACTGGTGGTGGTGTAGAGAGACCTCCCTCATGATTGTGAAGCACTTTGGGTGTATGGCCATACAAGATAAATGCGCTATATAAATACACATTACATTACATAGTCGCTGGCCATGTAATTCACTTGCTTTCTGCTCGCTCATTAGCCATTAATGTGTTCATTGTGATGTAGAGACAAAATAAGGAGGAGTATGATCACTAGTTCACAGATGAGACATATTTGTGTAAATGCCTATTTATCATCACGGCTAACCAATTGTGGTCAGGTCACTGAAAACAGACTAGGTCACCGACACTAAGCATAGCAGATGTGTTAAACCATAACAGGGCTTGAAACAGCCAAATATAGAGGTGGCAGGCCAAATGGCAGAGGTCTCAACTGCCACATGCAAATTTTACTCTCAATTGTCTGTTTACCTCAGTCAGCACAATAAACTCGTATAGTTTGTATATTTTATAAGTATATTTAAATTTGTTTTAACTTGACTGACTTTAAAAGAACACTTTTTTTTGAAAATATGCTCATTTAATCTTTTTCCTAGAGTTAAACAGTTGAGTTTTACCATTTTAGTCCATTTAGCTAATCTCTGGGTCATCTCATAAGTCATTGAATCCGGTTGGACCATTAGCGTCTTACTCAGGAGTTTTGAGTTTTGACCCCTGGTCACCTAGAGTTAAACAGTTGAGTTTTACCTTTTTTGGGTCCATTTTGCTGATCTCTGGGTTTGACTGGAGTGCTTTTAGCTTAGCATAAATCATTGAATCCGATTAGAGCATTAGCATCTCACTCAAAAATATTTTGACTTTTGAATTGAATTTTATTTTCCCCCCTTGTCTTGGTACATGATGTAACTACAGAAGAGTCACGCTTTGAATATGAAAATTACTGAAACTCTTTGGTCATTTTGGAGCGAGAGGCTAATGGTTAAATCCAATTTAATGATCTATGCTAAGCTAAATCTGCTCCTGCTAGACCCCGAGATCAGCTGAGTGAATTTACCTCAGGGGGAGAGATGAAAAATTTGCCTGTTTTCTAAAAAAGTGGAGTGTTCCTTTTAATACAGGCTGAAACGAACCTACAGTTATGATTGGAGTGGCAGTTGTTGTTCTTGGTGTAAACTGGCGTCAAATCTATTGTTTTCTCTTTCAGTATTGAACGAAAAATTGCTACTATTTCCTTAGACCGAGATGGACCAGTTAGAGACTTAGAAAGAGGTAAGTTGGTTTTTGTCTTTCGATTCAGTGTTGGCATTCAGTCATTTTGACACAACTGGCTATTCATCAACGATCGTGTTGCTTTACAGGTTCACAGGGACGTAAATCAGGTGCCAGCAGCGTGAGCAGCGAGGTATCCTCTTCTTCCGGAACCAGCAAGTGGAAATCCACCTTCTCCCCCATTTCTGACCCCAAGCCAACGCCTTCAGACTCCCGCCAAGGTGGCTCACCTTTCAGCGTCGGAGCTTCTCGAGGAGGCACAGACTCCGACTCGGACCACAAACCTCAGAGGAAAGGGGAGCGCGAGCGTGAGCCTTATGGAAATTCAAATCTCTTCCTCAGTCAGGATGGCAGCGGTCGCTCGGTGGTGAACACATCAGAGCGTTCTCTGCAGAAACAGAAGGTGCGGGAATGGGACCTGAAATCTGTAAGTGGATTGGCCAGTCAAAACCTATTTATATCTGCAGCAGCCAGTGGAGGCATTCTTAGTGGGAAAGTAGGCGGGGCTTCCACTGTTTCATCCGCCTCCGCAGTTGGGCAGTATTTCTCACTGGGCGGAGCTTCTGTTCTACAACCCTTATTTGGAACTCAGGCGGCAGGACCAGCCACCAGCGGAGCCCCCCGATTGGTCAACGGACATTCGGCGCTTGGCAGTTTCTCCAGTGCCGGACTGGCAGGGGGTGCTGCAGGAGGTGAGTTGGACGTCCTCTGTCTGTCTTTCTGTTTTTTGATAAATGTTAAGGATTGAGCTAAAGGTCAGAACAGTCGCTCGGGTTATAGAGAAAAGGTAAGTTAAGGCCCAGCGCTGCCATCTTGCCTGGCTCTCCCACACTGCTTGCTGTGCTGACTGCAAAGGCTAAAGCAACACCTAGAGGAAATGACAACAGGTTGTATTAAAAGAGAAGTTCATCCAAAAATTTAAAAGTTGTTGTCATTTAATCATCCATAGATTTTGTTCCAAACAGTTAAACACAAAAGAGGATATTTTGGTGAATGTAGCTTATTGCCATTGTCTTGAATGTCTGACTGGTGACCAGTTTTGAACATTCTTCGAAATATCCGTTAATGATAATATGTCCGTTCAACAGAAGAAACACAAATGTTTGGAATAAATGCAGGATGATCAAATGAGTAATTAAATTTTCTGAACTAACCCTTTTAGGTAAATATCATTAAAGTATGATCAGCATATATTAAAGTCAAACATTTAAAAACAATAATTGATTGGTCAATAATACAGCTTTAATGAGCATTTCAAAATATTTGTGAGTATTTTTCGGATTTTGCTGTGTAATATAACCCAGACATGTAAACATGCATTGAGGAAGTCCTCAATTTACCACACACATTTTCTTTTGTTACAAATCGTACAAAATTACAGCTTTGTAGATCATTTTCTTTGGCCTTGATGGTGTAAGCTGGTGATTTAGAGGCCAGGGGCAGTATTGATATTTGTCGAGCTCTGTATAGTTTATCAGATTGGCGGGAAACTACTTGACTCCTCCAGCTGCCTTCATATTTTCCTCTTGGTGTTCGCCTTTAATTGCAGACCTTGTTTTTTAAGTGTTGAGGCACTTCACTGTTTACCAGCACTTCACCGATTGATGTATATAAAAATCTTTTTTTTTTTACAAAATTAAGGTTACTCTTGTGTCATTTCAAACCCATAAGAAATATTATCATCTATGTAGCACAACTGAAAATATTTTTTATTTTTAAATGTGAGCCCCTGTTTTTCTTACCAGATATAACCAAGTTTTCATTGATTCAAACTCAAATGCTCATTCAAAACACATTTTTAAATATAATTCTAATATAGCATAGACAAATTATTATTATTATTATTTTTTAAATCAGTTTAAAATATAATATATAAATAATAAAATAAATATTTAAATGTGCAGTATTTAGGATCGACTAGTGGGAGTAATCGTTGTGGTTGACCTAGGTATTGCAGTCCAAATTTAAAACATTGGAGAGGGTTTTTCAAATGGCCCGTCTGAGTCTACGTCTACTCTAATCTGGATAAATCTGTAAACGGGTTTTCATCTAATAAAACGCTCTGTCCACACTATTTTTTTATTTAAAAATTTCTGTCATACACTAAAATGACTGAAAATGCTTTAGTTCATGTACTGTGCATGTGCACAGACGTAAGATTGTTTTACGTGCGTCGTATCCACCTGGCCTTTGTTTACTTTGTGTCTTTGAAACATTGCGGCAAAATGTCACAACTGTCTTCTGCTTCCTACGCTGAGCAATAGCTCCCAGTAAATATTCTGTCCTTTGAAGAGAGGTAATATGAAGCATGTACAAACTGACATAAATTTTGAATAAAGCTGTCAAAACGGACAGCATCCAAAGCATCTGCTTTACAATGTTATCTCTCATGTTAGCTGAATTGGTCACATGACTAAAATGCGTCATTGATTTTGAAAGCCTCCGTTTTCACAGTCCACACTGCAACACGAAAACAGCACTTTCAAATTTATCTACTTTGTACAATGTTTTCAAAAACATTTTTTTTCCTAAAAAAGTGTGGATAGAGGGTCAAAACGTAGAGAAAATATGCATTTTTAAACAAAAACGTATTCATGTGAACATGGCTTCAGTGATGACACCAACAGGAGCAAGCATGCCTGACGATAGAGTCTTATTGTAAGCTGTGCCGCTAATGTTTACATTTGTAATATTTATACTGTTTGCTAATGTAGTTTTTTGATTATTTGTGTGTCTCATGTTGGAGGCTGCGATTTGTAATAATATTCAGCCGCTGTCGCATGTATTAAGATATTAGGTAATTCAGCAGTGGGCAAGTTAAGCCTAGTTCACACTACAGGATTTTAAGCCTGATTTGAGCCCGATTTGGAAGTTAATGAGCTCACCGGCAAATCCGGCTGTGATCGGGGAAAAATCTGCGGGTGCACTGCCTTCGGCAGTCTTTATGTATGAACTACTGAACAACGCGTCAAAGAGGCTCGCTGAAGCGTCGCCGATACCTCGCAGACGGAAATCCAATATCTAGCATGCTGAATATTCCAGAGCAGTCGGCCGACTCAACGGGCAGATTACAAAAATTGAACTAGGCTTTATAGAGACCAAAAAATAGAGACAGGCAAAGAAAGCAGAATAAGTGACTGTAGCATTGTTTTTTTAGATAAACAGTTATATTCACTTAGCTCGTTTCCTAAATGTCACATAGCATGTTGTTAGGACACAGGGTTACAATGTAACCTACTCACCTAATGTTTACATTCATAATATTTATGTTATTTGCTAATTAATAACCACGTGAAACTGAATCTGTCTCATTTCGGAGTCTGCTACTGTCCACCGGAGGTCGTATTTCGGTCATGGACACACTGTTTAAGAGCTTTTCTGCATGAATGAATGAATGAAATTTGTGGTTTTCCACCAAGATAACCCTGGTGCTGAAATAAAATTGGCTAAAGTGGCAGTGGGCGAGTTAAAGAACCAAAACAAAGACGGCATTCTGGCACGGAAAACACATTTTCAAAGCAGAATATCTGACTTCAGCATTGTTTTTCAGATAAACAAGTATGTTCACTTGGCATGTTTCTTACATGTCTGCCAACATATTATGGTATTTTCAAAAACTTACACAAAGCACTTTTAAAAAGTCTTACAAAATTACTTTATTTATTTGATTAAAAATAACTTCAGTTGTTTTCCAAATTTCTTATGAGTTTAGAAAGGCATAATGTTAAATGCCACAGTTTTCACTTATAAACAAAACCTTATATTTCAAAACACTAACTAATTGAGTCAGCGGTGGTCCTCCCGGTCCACAGAGCAGTGCCTCATTGCTTTACATGTGCTTGTTTGTTTGTTGTCTGGCTTTGCTGCTGTGCACAATCTGGCTGAGTCCCCCATTTTTTTTTCTGTCTCTTGCTCCCCTCTCGGTGCTGTACGTCTGCAGGGATTTTTCACCACATGGTGTCTTCAAGCTCCTCACAGCAGTCTGGGGCCAATCTCCCAAGTTCCCATAATTCCCAACAGAGGCATCTGGACACGAACCCCAAAGCAGGGGCCTCGTTCTTGGCCTCTGGCCCCAACCGCACCCAAACGGTCCTACACGCACCCTCTCCACCCACGCTCGCTCTCCCCCCGCCCCCACCCCTCCTGAACACTGTCCCATCCCAACCGTCATCTCCGCGCTCCTCCAGACCGCAGTCGTCCATCCCTTTGGTCACCTCGTCCCAATCCCTGGCTGCCGCGTCCTCTTCCTGCACCTCATCCGCTTCCTCAAGGCCCTTCACTGTCCACTATCCTCCGCATCTGCAGCCTCCAGGCAGCGCCGGTTCAGGTGGGACGGGGGCCTCCTGGAGGACTCTGGCGTCTTATACGGCCTCGCATATTCCTGGGAATCGCCCCAGATAAAATAAAAAAACATCCTAGGTGGGGGAGAGGGGTTGAAATGGGGGGGGAAAGACTCTAATCGGATGCAGGGAAGCTACTGCGTTCTGCTAGCTTTTTTGTTATGAGGCTGAATAAGGTTTGTGGTGTTAGCATGGAAACGGGCGACGCTTTGCTGCTTTTGCTTTACCTTTTTTTTGTTTATGTAGCTGCATTTCCTGCACATTTGGAGTTTTTATTACTTGTATGTTTGTTTTTGTAGCTATTTTTCCTCGAAAAATGGAGTGTATGATTGTTTATGTTAGGATTGGCCATTTTGTTTTTGTGTGTGTCTTTTTGAAAATGTCATATTACATGTTCAGGGCTCAACAATTGTGATTTTGATGACGATGATGAGCAATGGTTTGTACTTTTACTAGTCCCACAAAAAATTGTTTTATTTTAATGTAATCGTGATACAGGAAACATAGTTGTAATGTATTTTTGTAAGCGTTTGGAAAATATTTATTTTATTTTTTGAATTTACCCCCCTCTTCAAAATAAACGGCAAATTTCCATATTTTATTATTCAATAAAATAGCTAGAAGTGTTAAAATTAAAATGTAGCTGTAAATAAACTTATAATCGTAATGTAGCTGTTTGACATGACTTCTATCAATATTTTTGCTAGATTCTTATACTGATTATTTTATGATTATAAATTATATAAATTAATTGGATCAGTAGTTTTTTTTATTAAGTGGTTCATATTTTTCATATTAATCAATACATGTTTGTGTAAATGGTATGTAAATGTAACTTTATTGATTTTTGCTTTTTATTATTATTATTATTATTATTCATATGACTTAATTGGTTATCAGAGGAATGGTTCACTTATATTTAAATTCTGTTATTAATTATTCCCTCTCATAAACCCATAAGACCTTCATTCATCTTCAGAACACTATTTAAAATAATTTGGACAGTTTAAGATCTCTCGTCCTCCATAGACATTTACTGTTTAGTCGATGTACTTGGTATTTTTCTAGATTTCTAAAGACCATTGTTGTTTATAGAGCATTTGGATTTCATCTAAAATATTTTCATTTGTGTGCTGAATGTGAATAAAGGTCTAATGTGTTTGCAATGACAGGGTAAGTAATATTGTTTTGGGGTGAACTAACCCTTTAACAGTCTATTATATTAATTAATGAAATACTGCAGCATATGAAAATCTTTAAAATATTTGTGAAGCACACAACATAAGTATGAATTAAGTTTATAAATATACAATCACCGGCCACTTTATTAGGTACACCTTACTAGTACCAGGTTGGACCCTCTTTTGCCTTCAGAACTGCCTTAATCCTTCGTGGCATAGATTCAACAGGGTGCTGGAAATATTCCTTAGAGATTTTGGTCCAGATTGACATGATAGCATCACGCAGTTGCTGCAGATTTGTCGGCTGCACATCCATGATGCGAATCTCCTGTTCCACCACATCTTAAAGGTGCTCTATTGGATGGTGACTGTGGAGGCCATTTAAGTACAGTGAACTCATTGTCATGTTCAAGAAACCAGTCTGAGATGATTCGTGCTTTGACATGGCGCATTATCCTGCTGGAAGTAGCCATCAGAAGATGGGTACACTGTGGTCATAAAGGGATGGACATGGTCAGCAACAATACTGAGGTAGGCTGTGGTGTTGACTAGATGCTCAGTTGGTACTAATGGGCCCAAAGTGTGCCAAGAAAATATCCCCCACACCATTACAACACCACCACCCTGAACCGTTGATACAAGGCAGGATGGATCCATGCTTTTCATGTTGCAGCAGAAATCGAGACTCATTAGACCAGGCAGCATTTTTTCCGATCTTCTACTGTCCAATTTCGCTGAACCTGTGCAAATTGTAGCCTCAGTTTCCTGTTCTTAGCTAACTGAAGTTTTAGAGAAGACCAGTGTGTTCTACTGCTATAGCCCTTCTGCCTCAAGGTTGTTGTGCATTCATAGATGCTCTTCTGGATACCTCTGTTGTAATGAGTGGTTGTTCGAGTTACTGTTGCCTTTCTATCAGTCTTGTCACTCTCCTCTGGATATTTTCTCTTTTTATTTTTGGACTATTCTCTGTAAACCCTAGAGATGGTTGTGTGTGAAAATCCCAGTAGATCAGCAGTTTCTGAAATACTTAGACCAAGCCCGTATGGCACTAAAAACCATGCCACATTCTGAGTCACTTAAATCACCTTTCTTCCCCATTCTGATGCTCTGTTTGAACTGCAGCAGATTGTCTTGACCATGTATACGTGACTAAATGCATTGAGTTGCTGCCATGTAATTGGCTAATTAAAAATTTTGATCAACGAGTAGTTGGACAGGTGTACCTAACAAAGTGGCCAGTGATTGTACATACTCAGACACACACGTTTAATAATTAAACAGCTGTAACTTTTTTTTACATTTATTAATGCCTTTTATGTATGTGTGTATATTTAATCAAGCAAAAATGTTTAAATTTTTATATATATTTTTTTTGTTGTATGTAATATTTATTAGTACATTACCTGCAAAATAATGTTAAATTGTAATTTTTTTGTCCTTTTTAAGTGCTTAGAAGTCAAGGCAAGTCTTGCAGAATTTGTTACGAAAAAAAAAAAGTTTAAATATTGCAAACCAAATGTATAATTTTACCAGGCATGTGAATTGTTGAGCCCTGATGTTCATGAAATGTCTGTCCACACCTTTTGTAATACCTGGATTTTACCCCTCGACTGGTTACAGGTAACTGAAGAAATCTACCTCAACCCAACATAACCTATGCAATGGACAGGTGTGGACCAATGGGCTCGACTCGCTCACCGGTGCTCAAACATTTGCTAAAGCCACCATTGTAAAAACTGGCATGGGTATTTGAATTCATCACAGGTGCAGCTTAACACACACACAAACATACACACGCACACTCATTGCCCCTGAATCACATTCAGATTCTCAATTTGCAGCTTCCTTGTCTTTCCGAGTCTTTAATGTTGCACCATGTTGGGCTGATGCTAAGTTATTTGTCAGTAATTGTGAGTTTAGCATGACGTTACTGATGCGCGTGCTTTAATAATTTTGAGATGGCAGGAATATCTTTAGTCAGTCCGCTTTCATTAGGCCGTACGCATGAATAGTTTCTTTAACTTTGCTGCTGTTTTCAGTTAGAAGTGGCTTTTATGATTGACATTTTCTATTTGGATGAACCTCATGAAGCCTATTAAGACTGAGATGTTTTAGGATTTAAGTTGTAAAGGGACAGTTCACCCAATCAAAATTGACTGTTTACTTGTCCTCAATTGGTTCCAAACCTTTGAGTAAAATTTTCTGCTGAACCAAAAAGGAGATATTTTGAAGAAAGCTGGCAACTATTGACTTCCATAATAACAAATACATTGGAAGTAAGTCTTTACAGGTTTTTAGCTTTCTTCAGATTATTTTTGTCCGTGTGTGTTTAACAGAAGAAAGAAACTCAAACAGGTTTGTGGCAAGTGAAGGTTGAGTAAATAATTACAGAATTTTCTGTTTTTGGTGATCCCTTTTAACCCAGGGGTGTCAAACTCAGAGCCTGGAGGGCCATAGACCTGTACAGTTTAATTCCAACCCTGCTTCAACACACTTACCTGCAGGTTTCAAACAAGCCTGAAGGACTCAATTAGTTTGATCAGGTGTGTTTAGTTAGGGTTGGAACTTAATTGTCCAGAGCTGCGTCCCTCCAGGAACTGAGTTCAACCCTTTAAATTTGAGCTTGTGTTGTTAAGTGTTCAATATTTTGTGAAATGCAATGCTAAACACCTTGAATTGGACATTTTAAACATTTGTACTGTTTGCTTAGTGAAGTAAACTATAGGAAAGACCTCAAGCTCTAGATAAGAGTAAATCTCTAAGTTATTTTTCACCCCAAAAAGAACATTTGAAGTTTTACGTCAGCAAAAAAAATTGAGATTTCTGTGGAATTGTGAGATTTTGGTGACTCCTTAAGGGATAGTTTTCCTAAAAAATTAAATGCATACACTCAGGCCATTCAAGAAGGTTTTTCTCTATAGTTTTATAAGATTTTTATTTATGAAATGCAAGTAAAATAGTATTCGAATGCCTAAGGGTGAGTAAATTTAACAACAAATTAAAAGTTTTCGAGAAATCCTTTTTCTTTTTTTATATGTTTCTCAAAAATCACAAAAGTGGCGATGTATGGTAAGAATATTTACTTAAAGGAATAGTCCACTTTTTTTGGAAAAGTTTTTTTTTACATTTCCCCTGTAGTTAAACTATTTGGTTTAATAATTATTTTAACCCATTTAGCCTATCTTGATTTCTGCCTTTAACACTTTTAGCTTAGATCAGTGGTCTCAAACTCAATTCCTGGAGGGCCGCAGCTCTGCATAGTTTTGCTCCAACCAGCTCCAACTCACACCTGCTTAATAGTTTCTAATAGTTAACACCTTCATTAGTTGGATCAGCTGTGTTTGATTAGGTTTGGAGCGAAACTATGCAGAGCTGCGGCCCTACAGGAATCCAGTTTGAGACCTTTGGCTTAGATCATTGAATCAGGTTAGACCACATGTGTCAAACTCAGTTCCTGGAGGGCCGCAGCTCTGCACAGTTTAGTTCCAACTCTAATTAAACACATCTGATCAAACTAATTGAGTTCTTCAGGATTGTTCGAGACCTAACGGTAAGTTTGTTAAAGCAGGGTTGGAACTAAACTGCGCAGGGCTTGCGACCCTCCAAGAACTGAGTTTGACACCCCTGGATTAGATAATTAGCAACTCACTAATAATAAAAAAAAGTTTTGATGAGCGAGATGCTAATGATCTAATCCAATTCAATGATCTCTGCTAAGCTAAGCTAAAAGTGCTGTATTTAGAATTGAAGTGAAAGATTATTTTCATTATTAATTCATTTTAATTATTAATTCATTTTATTTTTGAGGTGAAATATGACTACCAGCCATGTTCTTTATAGGCTTCATGAGTAACAATCCAATCTTACAGGCGAACCTAATTTTGTTTTGGCAAACTCAGTGTCAAAATGTACAATTTTAGAAAACAAATAATCATGAAAGCCCAGAAAAATCAAATCATCTAAAAAAGAAACAAATTATCATCAAACCGTAAATAATAAGATAACGTGGGCTACACCAATAGTGAAATAGTTTGTGTTTGTACACTGGATCATTTACCTGTGGAGCTGTTAATGACTAATACTTTATGACCGCGTGTCATTTTTAAATATGTAAAAGTAGCTTTTATTAGTCAAAGGGAAAACGCTTCTGTACATTTTAAATAGCCACAATTCCCAGGAACACACGAGTAAAACAATCTGCAGGGAGAGAAGCAGTTGAGCAGATGCCTGTAAGGAGCTGTTTATTCAGGCTAGTCACTTTAACTTCTCGAATCACTACTTTCACCGTTTGGTTTAGGGCTTTGTTTTAATACTCAAGCTTCCACGTTCCTAACAGTTACTGCTGATCCTTTAATACGGTGCACACTCAGTCGATGTCTTGCGCGGTACAGGCTTATTCAGGGGAATCTGGTGCTTAGCAAGTTTTCCTTTGAGAATTCGGTGCGTTTTTTTCTTTTGGGTTTTGAAATCCAATGTTGATGTGGTGCTCTCTGCAAACCTGGAAAACCAGCACATGCTTGTATGTACATATTCACACTGGGAATGACAAAACAACAAAAGAACTACTGGGCAACTTCAACTCATCCTATTGTTTCTCTTTTGTTCCTTTGTAATACTTTTTGTACTGTGAATGGTAGTCTTTCTCAGACTGTATAATTTTGTATATAATTTGGGTTATTTATCATTTGAATTATCTGGTTTTTTTTGCTCCTTGTTTTGTATCGGAGCAGAGCACAACAACGTGCAAAAGTGTATGTACTTGACTCGCAGTCTAAAACAAAAAACATGGTGCTACAATCTGTACAACTTTAGACTGTGCTTATTTATATTAAGATCATCAACGAGAGAGAGAGAGAGGAAAAAAAGAAATTAATAAAGATTTTTTTGGTGCTTCTTTTACACAGGGATGTTTTGGAGCCTCGCGGCATTTATTTTTCCAATATTTATAATCCTAATATTTGGCGCCCAGCACAAAGCAGCCCGTGCTTGTTTGGATCAGTGCCGTTTTTATATCGAAGAAACACCTTCTGGTCTTAATCTAGCTCAAAGTACATTGCAGAACTTTATAGGATGATTTGTTTGTTCTGAAGTATTCACGTCAATGGTGCTCCAACCTGTATGACAGGTGTGAATGCTCCTAATACATGGCAAATTGGTGCCATATGTGCGTTTAATTCAAATTTTTTTTTTATTATTATTTCTCGGAAAGAGAAAGTGTGCTAAGCCTGTTTGCCTATCATCTTGGGCCCGTACGGCTCGGTGCTGTTTCATAGTAAAAAAAACAACAAAAAAAAAAACGTTTGTTTCCTTACAAATGTAACACAAACTGCTTCATCTTACACAAACTGGTGCTGCAGATGAGGAATATACTAGTGCGCCCATACCAAAACTTACAATCCACTATCAAAGCCTGTCTACAAGAGTGTGTTGTGTAACTTAGAGTTTGAGCCTTTTACATATTGTGGTGTTGTGAAATTGTACTGATGTGACCAGTCGTAGAGATGGCTAGCGTTTCGTCAGTTGACTAGTGCTAGTGGTCAACCAATATGAGCTTTGACTGAAGAATCAGTAGCGTATCTAAAGAATACACAGATATAATTATATTTGAGCATGGTTTATGCTAAAATGGACATTTTTGTTGTGTTGTTGCAAACCTGACAGTCTTTACTTCTTCAAAAAATGAGTTATTTGGGAAGGGAAAGTGGAAAACCAAGCAATAAAAGTCCAAAATTGGATGGGAAATTCCAAATTGAACCAAATCAAACCATTACAATTGACTTAAGATTGGCAATCAAAATTCGCGACATTGCAACCTTCTGAACCTGGAATTAAAAAAAACAACAAAAAAAAAACATTTTTTCGACATTTCCCCACCAAATATCAATCGTCGACTTTGGACTTTCATTCAATTTTTTTACATTTACCCCCAAATATCTTCGTTTGTGTCCCACAGAAGAATTAAAGTCATATAGCATAGGTCTCATTTCCTGGAGGGCCGCAGCTCTGCACAGTTTTGCTTCAACCCTATAAAACACAGCTGATCCAAAAGAGTCACGAACACCTTCATTTGTTGGATCAGATGTGTTTGATCAGGGTTGGAGCAAAACTGTGCAGAGCTGTGGCCCTCCAGGAATTGAGTTCGAGACCTATGTCATACAGGTTTGGAGTTTTGAAATTCGGACCTCATTGACTTTCATTGTATAGGCAAAAATTTTGGACATGTGCGTGGATTCCAACATATTGGTCTGTCACTAGGTGCTAAAGCAGTGTCAAAATAGTCAATGGTGTTCATCATCACCAACTTGAAGACAAAATAAATTAGTTTCCTTATTTGCTCTTACCGTTTTTTGTTGCTCAAGAAAAAATCAACCTCACCTAAGCTTTAGAATGCTGTTTAATAGAGTATGGTGTGTAATATTACAAAACTTTGTGTAAATGCTCTTTCTGTCAGATTAAAATGAGGACGGTGATGAAATAGGATATGACCAGTAAATGAGTTACCAGCACTGAGGGTTTAGGTTCTTTTTGGGAAGTTTTTACTAGTCATTGTTAACGTTTCCTGTTTTAATGGCCAATTTGTGTTTTGATATCTTTGTGACTGTTTATTAATGATGATTTTATCTTGATTTCGAAACCCTAAGGTGCTCTCCTACACTTTAAACAAGGACAATGCAGCTATGGAAATTCTTGCATTGTGAACGGTTAATAAACGTCAATGCAAGTTTGCTTTTACTTTGAGACGTCTCATTTGAAATCTTTTTTCCCCACCATCATCCCCACACTGTGTGGAAATTAAGCTTATTTAAAAGGATAACAGATGGTCATTTTTTTTAATGTTGCGTTTTCTCAGGTATGTGTACGAGGTTGTGAATCGCAAAAGGCATCTGGAGTCCTTCTTGCAAAGTTCTAAAGGATTATGTTCTGAATATGTCAATTTAAATATGTAAATTCATATAGGCTTTTGTCTAGTGTCTCAGGAACATCAGTTCTGGCTTTGTTCATAGTTTTGCATATGGAAAATATTGTCTGTCTTCCTAGCTGACGGATATAAATTAGAGCCAGTTTGCTTTGCTGCACATTATTTACCTGTGATGGGAATTTCAACTGAATTTTAGCATATACTTAATGCACCAACTCAAAGCCTCCTTTTAGGTTCTTGGATGAATTTGTGAATCATGCATTGACTGGTTGTCAATATTTTGTCGCCTTTTCATTGCTCAGCAGAAATCTCACAGGGTAATTGTGCAACTACAGCAAACTCTTTAAGAGATTTGTGTCACTGTTTGGTGCTTTTAACTTAAAAGACTTCTAATGACAGCCTAATTCACTTGATAAGGTTTTAAATCTCGGCTTTTTGTTAACAAAGTTAATAAAGTGTTTCTAATGAAAGCTCAGTTTGATCTGTTTTTTATTGCTTTAGTAGCGTAATGTGCAAAGATCGATGTCCAGCTGGGAACGGTAATAAATGCCATTTGGCAATAAAAGAACACAACATGATTTGAAAGTAATCAGAGGCTGTGATGGTGACTTTTGTGAAAGCCACTACACTTAAGCATTTACAGTTTTTTGTTGTTTTTTTTTACTGAATTTTGTGGCCCATTTGACAATGAGTCTACAAGTAAACATGAGATTTTGTGATATTCATTGAAATCTAGCTTTCAGCAACATCAATACCAGTGCGTGGGCACCTTGATGTCGAGAACAACATCAAATAATGTCAAAAAAGCAGATAGATTTGATGACGATTGACTACTTTGCTTTCAAAATGACATCAAATTGACACCTAACATTAGGCAAAGAGGCATGGGCTGGTATAAGTTTCTGACTGTATTATAACCTTGGATAAAACTATTATGGTTTCACTGTGCTGTGATTGCCGCCTGTAAGTTCTTTTTAAATGTCTGGAGAAAAAAAACTACTTTTCCCTCCGATTTAACACAATGTATTTCGTTTTAGAAAACATTTATACTATTTTGGAACCGTAAACATGTCAGGCTAAATAATTCAAATAAATCGACTTTTGCTCTTTTCATTAGTTTCAAAAGCACTGATTTATTTACAACACATAAAAAACACCTTACATATACCTTAGGAACAGTATAACAGAAAATTTGAGTGGTTTTAAAACCTTGACTTTTCCAAACCACGGTAAACAGGACATCAGGTTCAAACAGGTTATCTCTTGCCTAGTGTCAAAAAAACCACAGACTGGTCTGTAATAGATTTTTGATGTTCTTTATTTGTTTTTACACCAATGTTAGGTGTCAATGAAAGGTCGTTTGACATACAGCTTGTTTACATGCCTTGTAGGAATACAACAACCAACATAAATTTGGAATTTCAGAAAATACATAAATACTTTGTTATTTTGGAGGTCAAAAGGACATCAATGTGTGGATGTCAAATAGACGTTAAATGTTTTGACATCAAATTGGTTTAGCATCTTTTATGATGTTTTAATGTCAAGATACCCACTTGTAATTGAAGTTAATCAAAGTCAACCTTGTAGCTTACAAAATAGAATAAAAATAACCTAAAATAGATGACATGGTGGCGCAGTGGGTAGCATTGTTGCCTCACAGCAAGAAGGTCGCAGGTTCGAGCTGGGTCAGTTGACATTTCTGTGTGGAGTTTGCATGTTCTCCCTGTGTTGGCGTGGGTTTCCTCCGGTTGCTCCGGTTTCCCCTACAGTCCAAACACATGCGCTATAGGTGAATTGGGTAAGCTAAATCGGCCGTAGTTCCTCAAATTGTTTGAGTTAGCTTAACTTTTTGGGTTTTACAATGTGGAGTTACTTTACAAACGCAAGTGTTTGTAAATTCTGTGAAAGCATCTCAAAAAACCAAATCTTAGGAGTGTTTCAAGAAATACCCCCTTTTTCTTTCATCAAGAATTCCAGATATGGTAAACTGTCTAGCGTTTTGCCCTTCGTGATTTGTGCCTGTTCTCAGCCGTTCTTTCTCCTAAAAGATACCTGTCTTATCTCTTGGGACTGGTCACACATCTAGCACACCAGAGCTGGAGGGACCTTGAAAGTCTGGAAAACATGCGCAGCTGTGTTTCTTCAAGAATTTAGGGCTAGGAATATAATGAGAGTAGCCTGACAATCAACAATTCACCCAAATCAACCATTAACACCTTAAGATTTAAAGACCTTGCCTTTTAATAATGAAAACAAAAATAGGAGCACTCCAAATCCACTGCCCAAGGGAATTGAGTTTCCTCAGAGTCTTGCAACCTTCAGATCAATAGTGAAAAATGTGTCCGTTCCTTGTTTATAATTATGAATCTCTTCTGCAGCTTTTAATCATTCACTGCATATGCACAATTTAAAGGGTTAGTTCACCCAAAAATTGCCTCATTCATTTTCCCATGTGGTTTTAAAACTTTTGAAAGTTTTTTTCTTCAAGATAAGAAGATAATTTGAAGAATTCTGGTACCCATCAACTTCCACAATAGTAAAATAACTACTACAAAAGTCAGCTACCAGCATTTTTCAAAATATCATCTTTTGTGTTCAACAGAAGAAAGAAACTCAAATAGGGTTTGAACAAGTGAAGGGTGAGTAAAGAGTCTAGAACAAAAATAGTACCTCCAGATTTGGGAAGGATAATAAAGAGTGGCTTTTGTACACAGTAAAACCCAAAAAGTCAAGGTAACTCAAACCGTTTAAGAAAACCGATCGCAACAAACCATTTAAGTTAAGAAATGAATTTTAATGAGTACTGTAAACTTACTCCAAGTAAACAAAGCAATTTGAGCACAGTAAAACCCAATAAATGAAGAGAACTCAAACCAACTGAGTACTGTAAAACCCAATAAGTTAAGGCAACTCAAACTGTTTGAGGAAAACGATTGCTACAAACCATTTGAGTTAAACTAATCTATATGAGTACTGTGAACTTACTCCATTTAAGTTGAAGTAATGAGGTATTTAATTAACTCATTACCTTTAACACAGAGTTCAAAACTCTTCAAATGAGTAGAATTAACTTTCAGTCAATTTTGAGTTAACTACACTCATTTCATTTGATAAAGTTGACTTTTGGGTTTTACAGTGTACTGGGTAGTTACAAGAACTCAGTGATGGGAACTAATTTAACCCTGTACCATTTTTGTGTGGTCGCATTCACATTGATGAACTCTGAAGTGAAGCAGCTAACTGACAGCAACATCAAGCGATGTGTTAAACAACTGGAGGTCACAGTGATCGAAGCTGCTTTCTCATTGTGTCCTGTGTTTTCCTGATTATGGGGATAGAACGTAGACGTTGGTAAGTAGCCTGTCACAGCTTGTAGAGCTACATATCATTGAGACAAAAAAAACTAAATGGGACAGGTAAATCCTGCTAGCATCAGCTTTCAGAAAATGTATGCCTTGTAATATTTTTAAAAAACTGCCGGTGTTTCGTATGGAATGTATTAACTCAAGAGCACACTTGCTTTACTGTAGTTTCTATTGTCCTGCATAAAACCCTACTCTTGAAATAGGATCTAGTTTTGGCGAGGTTTACACAACGACGATGCAGCCAAAAATGAAAGTTTATCTTATGTTTTCAAGACGTTCTGCATTTTTACATCTGCTAAAACAGCCAAACTGTTTAATAAGTCGTGACCTATATATGAAATACTGTTTCCAGGTCCAAGTCGCTACTCATTTGAATTGAGAAAATGTTCGTTTATGACTACGAATTAGTCATATCACACATTAAAGGGAATTTTATATATAATCATAGTGTACACATGGACTTGCTGCATCACAAATACCAAAATTTTAACAATTAATAAAAAATAATCACTTTCTGGCCATCAGATATTAGGCATGGTTATATATATTGCAATCGTGATTTTTGAAAGTATTACAGCGCTTTGCAGACGTTTATTATTACCATTTGTTGAGTTTCTTATAAAGTTTGATACAGCGATTGGACCTGGAAACGCCTCGTGTGACATCACTTAAGCATAAACACCGTATTATATATGTCCAGCCCATATTTGCCGCTGTCACCTTGTTAGGAAACAGTCCCTGTAGTGAAGTGACGATGTGTAGTCAGCGTCTTGGCACACAATTCTGTTGTGTATATAAGACGCGTTTCTGCTATTTGCTTGTTAAGTCGTGGCGTCCAAGCAGTGTTGCCAGATGTAGCTGACTGATTCCAGCTCCAAAACTATCCAAAACATGCCGAATTGCAAAAACAAGTGCCCAGTCATCTTTAGGCTGATGACCAGGGGGTTGACGGTCATAAGAAAACTTGGGTTTTTTTTAACCTGCACAATCAAATTTACAACCGCCCAATCTGGCAACACTGGGTCCAAGCCGCTACTCATTTGAATTGAGAAAATATTCGTTTATGACCATTTTTTGTCATATCACACATTAAAGTGATTTTTATTTTGTAAAATCATGGTGTACACATCAGTGTCTGTACTTACTGCATCACAGACACCAACATTTTAACAATTTATAAAAAATTATTCTCTTTCTGGCCATGGAATATTAGGCATGGATAAATATATTGCCATCGTGATTTTCGAATGCATTACATCGCTTTGTAAACGTTTATTATTACCGTTTGTTGAGTTTCCCCGTACAGTTTAATAAAGCGATTGGACTTGGAAGCCGCTTCGCATGACGTCACACTTAACAAGCAGAAACGGCGTATTATATATGCCCGGCCCGTACTTGCTGCTGTCGCCTTGTTAGTAAACAGTACCTGTAGTTAAGTAACGATGTGTAGTCAGCGTCTTGGCATCCAATTTTGTTGTGTATATAAGATGTGTTTCTGCTATTCGCTTAAGTCTTGACGTATCAGAGACATATGAAATACTGTTTCCGGGTCCAAGTCGCTACTCATTTGAATTGAGAAAATATTCGTTTATGACCACTTTTTTGTCAAATCACACATTAAAGTGAATTTTATATAAAATCATGGTGTACACAACAGTCTCTGGACTTGCTGAATCACAGATGCCAATATTTTAACAACTTATAAAAAATTTATAACTTTCTGGCCTTCGGATATTAGGCATGGACATGTATATTGCGATCGTGATTTTCGAAAGTATTACAGCGCTTTATAAACGTTTATTACCATTTGTTAAGTCTTCGCATACAGTTTGGCGGTGTCTGAAACTGCCCACTACTCAGTAGGTGCTACATTTCAATTTAAATGTACTACTCGGCCATTAGGAAAGGATGTTCTATACAGTATGAATGGAATTCGGACATACTACATCTGCCATTTTGTCATGATCACGTGACCTACCTGCATAAGTTGCATTGTTTCACTTCCATTCATAAATTATCTTGTGGGGCATCATGGGACAGTGCAGCGTGCATCGGATGCACACTTCAGAATCTCGCCAGAAGTAGTAGGTCATCCGGGTACTTCTCACATACTGTTTTTCGAAATCTATGAATTCGGACGAACTACTCTCGCATACTGTTTGAAGCATACTATATAGTATGGAAGTATGCGATTTCAGACGCAGCTTTTGATAGAGCACTTGGACCCGGAAGCTGCTTCATGTGACGTCACACTTAACAAGCGGATTGGTTGTAATGTAAAGTACATCACACTTTGCTAGATCGTTAGCAAACACTTGCTAAACAACAACACAACCACATACTCTGCTATTGTTGTGTGTTTGTTTGCACTTGCACTTAATCTACGCCTCACTAATCACTTATAATGCACGCTTGTTTTGGCTTATTTACATGGACACAACTTAAAAACTTCCACTTATGTGTTTTCAGTCTCAAAAACGCCATTGGTATGTAAACAAACAGACAATATGTATAAAACATTTCCCGTTTTTGACTGAAAACGCTGTGTGAATGGCCCGTTAGTTATGCCAATTTTTTTTAAAACAATCCCCATTTCATGTGGTCCAAACGTGCTTCAAAGCAAGTAAATAGTTCTAGGAACTGTTTAAAAGTTTCTTCATGTGAACATCACAGTTTGGTGGGTTAACAAAAATCTGTGCCGAAAGATAAAGCAGCCTAACTGCCATCCCATGGGAATGAAGGGCTGAACTAAGAATAGAACTTTGTTGCAATGTGTCAAGAAGGAGTCTTAAACCGTTATCCGCTACTACAGATTTGTTTGAGGGCTATACAATATTCCATTGTCAGTATGAGTTCCTCCTCACCTTATCAAAGCTAAAAGGCATGTGATGTCCATTCACTATCCCTCAAAATTCACACGTCCACTTGCATGCCTCAAATACCCACTGTTACTCCAAGGACACACTTTTTGGCAGTCTGACTCCACTCAGGAGAGCAAGAGGACGCGTGTATAAAACACGTTCCCCGCCGCAGACCCAACCCAAAAAGTGCTGGATTTCTGCATGACTGAATGTGAGAAGATGCTTTTCAAGGCAAGATTTGGTCTGATGCTGATGATGACCGTGGCGATTGGATCATATTGTAATACAGTGAGACACGAAGAGCGAGACAACAACCCGAAGGTCAACCCACTATCAGGTCAGTTATTCGTCCCACATCTGTGTCTTGGGATGTATTGATGATTTCATTGGATTGTTTTTTTTTTTTTTTTTTTTTTAGACATTTCAGAGATTAGTTTCTCACCTCCAGTCCTTCAAAATGTTTTAAATATCTTGCTGGTTCAGCTCAACAACTTCTTAACATGTAGGATGTCTTAACATTCTGGGAGGTGTGTCCCGCTGACAATAAATTGTAACTTTCGATGTGAATAGTTTGATGATTCCTTAAATATATAATGATTGGATGAAGATTAAGTTGTTACAGAAGTTTAGGAAGAGTTTGTCAAATTTGGGGAAGATGTAAATCAGCAACCTTGCTTTTGAAATGCTATTTTCCTGCAGAGTTTAGATTCAAAAACACCTTTCTGGATGTTTGCAGTGATCCCGTCTTCTGGCCTTTTGATTTGACAGTGGAAGCATAATTTCGAACACACTCCACTCACTTCTATTCAATCTTCTTGTTTATTTTATAAATAAATGATCAACAAAAATGCATTAAAATTAGTACATAAATTATATCAAATGAAATTCATTCTAAGAACAAGAATCTTTCAACAAATATTTTTGAATTAGGCTTTAGAATTTTATCCCATTTTCATTCCCCCGGGTGTACTGCTGACCCATTTACTTGGCCTTCATGGTGTTCAAAACTAAATTGAAGAGCAAAACAAAACACAAAGTAATATTTAAACTAAAAAAAAAAGCACACATTAAAAAATTCCAACAACAAACCCAGTGTTTCCCAACTGACCCATTCATCTCAGGTTTTAGAGTCCCTTCTAATGTTCTGATGAGTTGATTCAGATATGGTTAGATTAGGACAAGTTTTATTGTTGGTGTGCCTCCAGGAACAGGGTTGGGAAACACTGGATTAGCCAGTTCAGTGAGTTCAGGACAGGAATTGACAAGTTTGGTCTTGGCCCTATGGTCCAACCCTAATCAAACGCACCTAAACATGCTAATACAGGTGTTTGTGTTAATAGAAAGCAGGTAGGTTTTTGTTAAGGCTGGTTAACAACTGATACAACCCCTGAATTAGTGCTAAAGCTAATCTCTACTGCAGGGGCGTCAAACTCAATTCCTGGAGGGCTGCAGCCCTGCACACTTTAGTTCTAACCCTGCTTCAACACACTAGCCTGTAGGATTTAAACAAGCCTGAAGGACTCAATTAGTATGATCAGGTGTGTTTAATTAGAGTTAAACCTAAACTGTGTAGAGCCGTGGCCCTCCAGGAATTGAGTTTGACACCTGTGCTCTACTGGAAGGTGGGCCTGCAGGAGCAGGAATAGGCACACCTACTTTTAAGGGTTAGTTCACCCAAGAATAACAGTTATGTTATTAATTACTCGCTCTCTTTTTGTTTAAAATCCGTCAAAATCTTCATAACACAAATGAAGATTTATTTTATTTTTTTAATAAAAATCCTCTGTAGGTTGCAATGGTCCAGAGATGTTCAAAGTTACAGAAAAAGAATCAAAAAGACTCATTTTTATGTGACTAGTGGTTCAACTATAATCAAACGAAGCTCCAAGAACACTTTTGTACACCAAAATAACCTTTTAAAAAAACTTTGTTCACCAATATCTTCTTTATCATAGCTGGGTATTATGGGTTTAGGTGTTTTTGGAGCTTCAAATAATAACAGTCGAACCACTGAAGTGACGTGAAAAGTTTTAACAATGTTTTTGCTTCCTTTTCTGCAATAAGAGCTTCTCAGGACCTCAAAAGAGCGCTTTACTTTCCATCTAAAATATCTTAATTTGTGTTCCCAAGATAAACTAATTTCTCAGGGTGTTAAAATGACATGAGGGCGAGTAAATAAAAACATAATTTAGATTTTTGGGTGATTTATTGTGTTATCTCCCCAAATGGGGAAGAACAACTTTAGGAAACGCATGTTTTGAATGCTTGTTTAACTGGCTAACAGGATTGAATGGAGATCAGCAGGAGGTCAGGGATTTGGCATGTGTACACCGTCAACAGCCAACTGACCAACATGCCACTGAAGACACACCATTCAATGAAGAACAACAAACACTAAATGAGTTTCTGTCAGCCCTGAAAAGGGCGAGTGCTGAACTGGGGAAAATGGACTTCTTGGGAACATGTTCATCTGAAACTCAAGGTTCGCAGGTTTCACATCAGGCTCAGAGTGTGCTCCAAAAACAAAGTGGCTTCAAGGGTGTGCATGCTACAGAAGGTAAATGCAATTACAAGCTAATTAAATGTTTTATGCAGTGAATGCTGCTTTTAGTTAATCTGTGATATTTTTTTTTAGATATTTGGGATGCTGATAACGAAGGTGGGATCACTTTAACCCTCATGTTCCCAAAGCATTCCCAACCAACAGGTCCGGCCTCCGTGATGCTCCTGTTTAGTGTCAATTCTGTTAAAGGAGACGGTTTAAGAGTGCAATTCAACAGTCATTCCATCCATCCAAATACACAGGTATATCTGTTACTTTATTGGCTGGAAATTATGGTACGAAGCAAGGGCAATATATTTTCATGTGTTTATATAACATATAGCTATGTTTTTAAGACAACACATCAAAGCAGAGTTGTACCCAGCAGGCAAAAAACATGTCTTAAATGGAAAGCAATTTAATGTCAAAATCTTGACGTCCATTTAATGTCGACACATTGATGCTCTTTTGACCACTAAATAACTACACAAAAAGTATTATAATATAAGTTGTATCCACTTGAAAGCTTAAATTACATATTTACACTAGATTCTGTGTCCCTATGATGCGCGTAAACTACCTTGACGTCAAAACAACATTAAAAAGCAGAATCACTGAACAAAAACACAAAACTAAAACCAAATTCAGTCACAACCCTAGGCCCTGCTGTCCACACAAATACGGGTTTTGTCTTATTTGCAGCTTTTCTCCTACACAAAAACGCAGTATCAGGCCACTGAAACCCACATTTTTTAAAACTCTTGTTAGGGTGAAGATTTTGAAAAGCAGCAGGGTCTGTGTTTTTCTAAAAATTGAGAGGGAAAAATAGTTTTTGTTTACAAAAATTCCTGTTTATGTGTAGACATGGCCTTAGGAACTCAACTGAAAACTCAATAAATCTCTCAAACTCTCAGCTCATCAGGATCAACTCCACAAACAGAATCAACAGCTTTATTATTAAGCTGTTGGACTACATCTGTCAGATGTCTACAAAGGTCTCTAGTAAGATTTACTGAAAACGCTTTTATTGATCTTTTTGACACACAGTAGTCTGTTGGAGAAACTAGTGCATGTTTCATCACTTAGTGTTTTCATATTGATTAAATTATATGATAAATAATTTTTGGGGGTTCATATTAAATTGTTTTCTAATTTTAATCATAATAAAAGTATTTATTGATATGAATTGATCTTTTGAAAGCAGTTGTTTTGAGTTGGAATGCCAAATGTTCTCTTCCTATTCAAATTTTACATTGAAGGGTTCTTACAACATATTTGCCCATGGTCAACTATAGTTGCTGCATATTTAAATACGATTTTGCTTAAAATAAAAATACGTGAGAAAATAAATGCAAAACATGTTCATATAGGACACTATTAACAAGGCTACATGCATGAAACCATTTTTAAAAGATTAGGCATTAATAGGTTAATTTGACATCTAAAACTGGCAGAAGAAGTACAGTACTTTTTAGTTTTTTGACTCCAATGTTAGATGTCAATCGATCAATTATCAAATCGATTAGTATTTTTTTAAAACTTGTATTGTAACATGTTTTTTTTATGTTGTTTTGACATCAGATTGCCTGCTGGGTAATAAACACCAAAACAGTATATTGTTTAAGTACTCTATAAACATTTTATGAAAAAAAAAGTCAAGACAACAAATATTTTTATGTTGCTTTAACTCATTAAAATCAGTTAATCAGGTTTCAACTAGTTTTTAAAGTTATGCAAAGTTTAACTTAAAATTTTTAGTCAGTTTGATTGAAGTAAGTTGAGATGACTAGAAAAGTTCATCCATTCATTCATTTTCTTATCGTCTGAGTCTCTTTATTAGTCAGGGGTTGCCATTGCGGAATGAACCGCCAACTTATCCAGCATATGTTTTTACGCAACAGACGCCCTTTCAGCCGCAACTCAACACTGAGAAACACCCATACACTCCCGCACACACTCACATACACTACGGCCAATTAAGCTTATTCAATTCACCTGTACTGCATGTCTTTGGACTGTGGGGGAAACTAAAACACCCGGGAGAAACCCACGCAAACACAGGGAGAACATGCAAACTCGAACCTGTGACCTTCTTGCTCTGAGGTAATTGTGCTACCCACTGCGCCACCATGCTGCCACTAAAAATGTTCACTTAATTAAACTAAAATAAAATAAAGCAGCAAGAAATGACTTGTAGTATGTGTCAATTATCCGACCAAGTTTACTACATTTGAACAGTTGCTAATTAATCTTTATGATAATAAGGTTTATATTATATGATAATAGCTTTATAACATCACACTCTTGGCCCAGTTTGATATGTATTATTTTAAATTGTCATGATGTATTTTTCTTGTAGACGGTTTGCATTTCTGAGTCCACACGTTTCCTGATCGTCACCGCAGGACGGAGTCATGGCTACATTCACCTTAAACTGAGTGCAACGGTTGAGACATCGATGGATGATAACAGTGAGACCGTTTCCTATTTAAAAACAGACTTCTCTCTTTAATCATTTCAACATTTTTAAGCCTTTTCATTCCATCCTAAGGGCCAAAACTCAGTGTGTCTGAACTTAAAGAAGTGTTGATGAGAAAGGTGGATAGCAGCAGTATGATGATCAAGCCAGTTTTACTTTTCCTCTCTGACCTTGATGAGCCTCGTTTGAAAGATCACAGGTAAGTTATTCGCATGTTTATTTAACCATTGGTTAGGATGATAGCCAAGGTGTCTGACATTTTTGCTGTCTCTGAGTGGAATTTATCTGTGAATTTATGCAGCACATTTTTGACAGTATAGTAGGTTAAAAAAAAATAAAAATGAGCGTGTTCATTTTTATTCAAGGTTTACAACGCAAGTTTAGTTTGTTTGGTAAATATATAGCGCTGTCGCTTCACAGCAAGAAGGTGGCTGGTTCGAGCCCCGGCTGGGTCAGTTGGCATTTCTGTGTGAAGATTGCATGTGTTTGTGTGGGTTTCCTCCGGGTGCTCCAGTTTCCCCCACAGTCCAAAGACATGTGCTATAGGTGAATTTCGTAAGCTAAAAAGAGTCCATAGTGTACGTGTGTGAATGAGATTGTATGGGTGTTTCCTGGTGATGGGTTGCAGCTGGAAAGGCATCTGCTGCGTAAAACATCTGCTGAATAAGTTGGCGGTTAATTCCGCTGTGGCGACCCCAGATTAATAAAGGGACTTAAATATGTATTTTAAATACAAAATAGTATTTTGTAATTTGTATTTGATAGACTTTATGAAAATGGCTGAATATTTTGTATTAAAATACTTTAGTGTCTTGTATTGTTGTATTTTTAAAATACTGTAAAATACTTTGTAAGAAGTCTACATTGGTGCTTTCTCGGTCAATTGCCAAGGCTTGAGATTAGACTAGAAAATTAAAGAATACTGAAGAAGTTGACCAATGCTTGGAGTATGGATGGAAATTATGCATCACATATAAAGAAAGTAACAGACAGATAGTAGGGGTAGATTCGGGAGGAAGTCAAAATAAGACAGGAAAAGAAGACAAACAACATTGAAAAGTCCTACAGTGGCGATACCTACAATACTTCATTGGCTGTTTCAAATGCCAGTAGCTGATCTGCAGGTGCTCGTTATAGGTAATTACAAACTTTACATAGTTGATCAGTATGAAACAAAAATATTGAATAATAATCCAGTCTACAGACTGCTCAAAACCTTTCAACTCAGGTTTTATGACAGCAAAAACAGACAGCTATTTTTTTTTTAAAAGAGATATCACCTTAGATACCATCACCAAATTGAGTTATTCACATATTCTTATTAAATGATAACTTCTTTACATTATGTGATGTTTTTTTTTAAGTTGTATACATTTTAAGACTTTTTATAAAAAAAAAAAAAAGGTTTTATCTACAAAGTTGAACTCTAGCTTGGCTCTATAAGGTTCTTTCTGTGAGCCAAACAGCATTTCGATTGCACGCACGAGGGCCAATCAGGATCAGCTTTCTTTGTCATTTCGCCGGACTGCTCCATTACAAACTTAAGTACTATGTCATTACATTGCTATTACATTGTAATTACATCCAAGATAATATTTATAAACTTAAATGTTTCTTTGTATATTTCATGTACAGTATTTGTGTATTTATACATAAATATACACAGTACATATGTAATTACAAACTTAGATTTTTGGATGTAATGACAGTAATTACATTGTTATAGCATTGTAATTACATCAGAGATGAAATATGTAATTACAAATGTTTCTCTTGTGTGCAAAAATACTGTTGTTTCATTGTAATTACTGTCATTACATTGCTATTACATTGTAATTACATCCAAGATAATATTTATAAACTTAAGTTTCTTTATATATTTCATGTACAGTATTTATGTATTTATACCTAAAAATATGCAGTACATTTAATTGCAACTTTTAGTTTGGACGTAATTACTATGTCATTACATTATAATTACTATGTAATAACATTGTATGTACATCTATGATAGTGTTGTAAATGTGTTTTGTATATTTCATGTACATTATTTGTGTGTTTTAGTTATATGCATACAATCAGTACTCACGTAGTATGTAATTACAAACTTTTATCTTGGCCGTAATTACTGTGTTGTTACATTGTAATTCCATCCAAGA
>CAIGQZ010032594.1:19395291-19413528 GCA_903798205.1 Danio tinwini | reverse complement strand
ATTTGTATATGTGTGTGTATATGCACACACACACACACACACACACATACATATATATATGCACACACATCCACACACACACATGTATGTATATATATATATATATATGTATATGTATATATATATATATATGTATATGTATATATATATATGTAAAAATCTCACGGTTCGGATCAAATTACGTTTTTTTAGTCACGGATCAGACCATTTTTCAGATCAGCCAAAAATAACTATTTATGGCATAGTTTTGATGGCCGCCTATTGGTTAAATAATGTAATTCTTATCTTAACCATAAACATCAGTGGTTTTATCTAAACTATAAACTGTTATCCCAGTACCTCTATGTTATTTGACTGTTTGACTTGATTTTTGCATTCTTCTAACACAGATTTGAATGCAGCAATTCAAAGAATTAATAAACATATGCAAATCACCATCATTTATAATTTATGTTTGTGTGGGTGTTAAGATCCTAATCTTTTAATGATTAATCATGCAGCTTACACTGAATGCATTGATGAAGGCTAAAGTAGTGCAAGAAACCCACCACAACTTCTTTCATCATCATTATATTTTACAGGAAAACCTAAATGCTTTCACACATGTGATTTGAATGACGTGAGACGTTACACCCCTAACATATATATATAAATTTTTTTGTAAAATTTGGCGTCAGTAAGATTGTAATGTTGCAATGCTTTATTTAATCAAAAATCTAAATAAACATTAGTATTAATTTAATTGTTTTGTCTTGTATATTTTCAAATTTAATTATTTCATCTTTTAGCAATCATTTTAATAATCTTATTTGCTAACTAAACAAAAAATATTTTATCTATAAAACTATTAAGAATAGAAAACAGAAATTAAGTCGAAAGTATGTTTAAATTAAATATTAAATGGATGGCTTGCCAAAGATTTTCACCATAAGAAATATTTCTCAACTATTAATAATCGTAATACAGCTTAATATGTTTGTAGAAACTGTTTTGTTGTTTTCAATATTCGATAAATAGAAGGAATTATTAGAGTTTTCTTTACCTTTCTTTACCTAGAGTTTTTTTTTCTTTCTTTATCTTTACCTTACTTACTACCTCCATATAAAAGTATATAAAGTATATGAATAAAAGTATTCTTTGTCACCAATCTTCTGAATGCTTATTTAAACAGCTTGTAAAATACAGTTTATTTTAACTTTATTTTACTTCGAGATGATTTATGACACCTCAGGTCTTGTGATCTTGTGAAAAAAAGACTACATTTACATGCACACATATTTACAGCAGGCAGGGCTCACACTCAACAATTTACCTTGTACTAACTCAATGCTTGAACTGACCACCACGATGACCGCGGCCACCAGTATACAGCGGTTCAGAGTGATGCCTTTCCATGGATTTTCCACCTTACTCAAGGACTCCACAGGAAATATGCGCCGATATTTCACTGGTACATGAAGAAAGTTGTGTTAATTACACTATTAATTACATGCCCAAGACCAAATAAAGAACAATAACTATACAGATAACTGTAAGGTTAATTAAATACACCAAACAATAAAGTTTGGGCTTTTTCTTTTTTACGTCAAACTGACAGCAACAGAAATGGTCAGACTCTAATTGAAGATTTTTATGTTTTTACATTTTTAATTTCTATAGCTTCAGAGAATCCAAAAAGAGCCACATATTGAAAAATTATATTATGATAGCTGTGTTAACATTACGTTATGATTGAATTGCCTCTTGTTACTGTTATGAAATGTGGTTGATAACAAGCAGGAAATGTTCATGGGCCAATGACATGACCACATTGAAATGATCTATAGGATTATCAAGATTTTCAAAACCTTATTGTGATAGTTGTGAATCCTTAAAGAGATAGTCTATACAAAATACTCACACTAATATTCATATTCAGGCCATCCAAGATGTAGATTGTTGTTAGTAGAACATTTAAAATGCCCGTGAAATTAAACTAATGTTTTTGTTAGTATGCAATTTTTGCAGGCATGTGAGTCTGAGTTAGTGCGGGTAAAGAATTTGGACAACTTCTGGGATGATTTTAACACTTTACTACATTTATAGTGTATAAACATGTATATTCAAAAAGGCGGCAACACCAAAGATTGGCTGATTTAATAAATTAAAAAGGCTAATTCAAAGCACCTTGTTTCAGCCTTTTTAATTTAATAAATCAGCATTTTTGGAGTTTTGTTGTTGCCGCCTTTTTAAATATATATTTTGCACTTTTTGCTGTTTGGCTGAGCACCCAGTTAAAGTGATGTGCGTGCTTTTGTATATTTTTACATTTATAAAGTGCCCATGTCTTGAGGTTGTTACTTTCTGTGTGAGATTTGATTGGACAGGAACCACATTACAAATTTTTCCACTTAGCCAATCCCCATAGACGAGAATAAAAAAGTAGTGACTGCAGATGAAGAAAATAATGGAGTAAAAGTACAGATACAGCACTAAAAATGTACTCAAGACAAAGTAAAAGTACACATTTTTAAAACTACTTAGTAAATAACAATTCCTGAGAAAAACTACTCAATTACAGTAATTTGAGTATTTGTAATTTGTTACTTTTCACCACTGGTCTTAAGTATATCTATAAGGTTGTGTGCTCCAAAACAATGGCAACATTTGCATGTAGAAGATATAAACATCCAAGGCTTGCAGTTTGTCACTTCCACCTAAATGGATCAATGATTTTTTTTTTTTACGTCACCTCATACTTCTGTTTCTCATCAAATCTTCTGACCAATCAAATGCTCTCTAGTATCTGATATGCCCCGCCCCCTTCAAGACACTTCTCATTTTCTTTTCATTTGATGCACTAGAGCTTAACCACTCTCACTGGCAGAGCTGTGATAAAAACTAATGTCCCACCCTGTCTTCATGTTTGAGTTGAGATTGTCAAACATTGCACGTTTCAAAGCACTTTATGGGACCTTTAAGAAGGATTTAGCTGCAAGTTTGGTGCTTGGTGATTAATAAAACGCTAGTCAATGGCCATAGATATTTACATTAGATGTCGCCTACGCTGTTGTTGTCTACTGGAAGGAATGCGTCAATAGAGGCGCCATTTTAATACATGGTAGCGCTCCTTTGAAATTATTGTCGAACCAAGGTGTAGTGGATGACTGGCCATGCAGAGCTATAGATATATACACATATATACATATATCTATGATCTGGAGTTTTCCCGGTGGTCAGTATGCAAATATTTTTTTAAATCACTTTTCTATATCAATGGATAAATGAGCGCACAGACATTGCTGACAAAGAGGATGTGTTTGTGTGCATGGAAAGTATTATCCTCCCTCCCTGTTACATTTGATGTAATCCGTGCCGTGAAACACACCCCCTCTCCTGCTTTCACTTCTCATTTTAACGGAGGGAGCGATTAGTTTGTGAATGAATCTCTGTTATGAACGACTCGTGTGAACTATCGATATCCCTGCGTCTCAATGTGCACATCCACCTTTTTGATCTAAATGATATATAACATTTGTAATATTCACTAATTTGTGGTGAAATGTACACACAATAAGGCGCAGGCACTGTTATGTTATCAGTCACCCTTAAAAGTTACTTCAAAAACTAACCGTTAGCCTACTTCATTTAGCCGACAATAATACAAGTTTGCTTGCTGTCATATTTCATTTACATTGCTTGCTGATTTTATTCAACAAAACTAGCATAAGCCTAGAATTTAGTGCAAGTTGGTGCTACTTTGCCTCATGATCAGTGCAGTAAGTGACTGTATTATCATCAATGACGTTACTTGATGAGCACAAAAGTCCAGCATCTTCAGATTGGCTTTAGTCTTGACTAGTGCGGTTGAATAACATTTGTCCTGACTCCTGGGAGCACTGTATAAATGTGGCAGCGGCTTTGACATGTGATCAGGGTCCAAATGTCATATCTAGTGTATATATCTATGGTAAATGGCTAGCAGCATCAATACCAAAACAAATAAAATCATAATAAAAACACGGGTGGATGACCTCTTTATAAGACCAAAGAATCTATCATATAATCTAAGCTCTTTGGTATTGTTAATAAAGATTTTACACTTGTGTTGTTTTGATTTGAGCATTGATTTGCATTTTATGAATCATAAATATGATTTTAGCAATTCCATTTATATTCATTAATTCATATTAATGGTGCACTGAAAAAAAAATTTTTTTGATGGCCTGAAGGTGATTCAACTAACAACGCATTTTCATTTTTTTGGGATGATCTAAACATGTATGTGTGTTATTATAAGGACTTATATGTAATGTATATGTAATAATGTATAATGTAATGTAATATACAGCTAATAACAAAATGAAAATCTGGTATTTCAATCCAATACTGCAGATTTTGACAGGTATACAACTCTGCTAATTTGCATTACACAATTCACATGCAAATACAGCTATAGGTTATGTACAAACAGTTTTTAGTCTTATGTATATCACAGCTCATGGGATACATACTTTCTCTGATGATTCTTTCAGGAGGTTTCTGTGGACAAATTTCAATATTTTCACTTAACTTCCACCCAGTTTTGTATGTTACACATAAATATGTACATTTAAAACTATTTAAACTACTGTAATAATGTATCTAACACAAAGCCTAAAAAATATCTGTTGCAGCTACAAAAACGTCAAATTCATGAAAGCCAACATGTGAGAGTATAAACATAATTACCAGTACACATGATTTACCATATAAACAAACAAAGACAACAACAGCATTAGTGGTAGTTTGTCGTTGAAAGTGCAGTTCTTACCAGGCAGTGCCGGAGTGGTCGAGTAAAAACTGGGGTCTCAAGTTCTTCAGAGCCTTGATGGACAGCAACAGCTGAGACTTCATTATAAAACATCAAGCACTTGTGAGTTTAACTTTACATGGTCTTTTTGTAATCTTGAACCGAACACTGATTTACCCTATTTATTTACACATACAAACTAACTTTCAATGTTATTTTTAAGTGTGTATTATTACCATTTTTCAGGTGAAATATTTGCCTTAGGATCTTAGATATAGTACATCTTGTACTGCTTAAGTCGAGGGCGTAGCAATAAAAATTATGCTTAGGCTAATTATTGACAGATTATGTAACTCAGATATAAATTATATTTCAGTTTTTCTATATTACACCATTTTTTATCATAAATCAAACATTATGCCTAATATCACGATTTCTGTAAAGTATATTCTATTTTCATTTGTTTATTTCCACTCAAGGCTTATTTGTTTGTTGAAGCGCATGACGTAACTCCAAAAGCCACGCCCACGCGTGTTCAGAGTATAACTACTGCGGGCCTACAGCCATTAACACATTCGGTTGGAGCACGGACGGAGAAGAATTGGGCCTTGACGTTGGCCGGATGGTTAAATCCAACCTTCAGACGATACTGAATAGCCACTGTTTTGTCAGAGAAAAAGAGAGTAATATACCCAAGATGCCAGTGATCGAAATGACCCGTAATAAACCCGAGAGTGAAAGGTAATGTGGGACTTTTATGCTAGCTAGGTTGCGGCCTTGTTTTAGCAGCATAGCCTAGCCAGCTGTAAACTGTATGACGAAACGAGATGTAACGTATTTAATGTACAATCATTTTTTTAGCAGAATGAGCTTTAAATCTCTTTATTTATCAAAATTAGTTTAATCACGTAATTTCAGGATAAACTGGTAAATATCACGCGTGAAAGCTTCTGTCAGTTCAGGTGGGCTCGTGTTGCCTATCAGTCACGGATTTGAATGATTGACAGGTACGTTGCCAGGTAACCGATTCGCTTTTTTTCGCAGAACCTTCGAGAAACGTTCAAATCTGAATTTCAAACTGTCATTATCGCCAACGTTTGTATAAATGTATTTCGATATAACCTTTAATGCTGTCTCAGTTTGGCCTTTTCAGCAGGTTCGGGGTCGTTTTAACATCACGAAGATGCCTTATAACACGCTAATATGTATTGTATAGTTATGCTGAATAGATTTACACGAATATACCGCGTTTATTCAAGTGTCGCACAGCTCAAGTGATTGACGGGTAGGTGTTTGCGAGGTGGCTAACATAGAAATGCTAACTGTTAAAAACAAAGCCAGACGTTTTGTCGTTGTATCACTGCTAAATAGTTGTTTTATCTACGAATACATTTAGTAAAAACAATTAGCAGCCATTTAAACGAAATTATCTATCTAAAATGGCTGTTTAAAATGGTTTGAAACGAATTGTAATGTGCTAATCGCTAAACGTCGCCTCGCCCATCCCCCCTTGTTTGTTCCTTTTTTCTCATGCATCATTGCCGAGCACCATTATGATTTGAAGCTAATAGTCTAATAATTGAAATATATATTTTGATTAAGCTTATTTACAATGTATTATTTAAAGTTATAATTCCTCAAACCTTTGTTACATAAACAAAAGTCTGAAAAATGGTTTATGTGATCAGCAGGGGGAGAAATAAAGGGGAAATGTGGGTTACCTCATCTACCTTCTGATTTAACGTTAGATGTAGGCATGTTTTAACTTGAATTTGGGGGATATGGGATTTCTTTGTAACACAGGTTACCTTATGTCTCCTTTTTGGTCAGAAGCTGCCCCCTTATATTTGTATGTATGTCTTTAATGCTGTGATGCGTCATCTAAGCTTATATATATAAATGGATGCTTTAGCTTCCAGTATTTGTGTGTCCTCCATGTAAGCTTTGATCAAAGGTTTTCTGTTGATGCGGTATTCCCTTTAACTCATCGTGTTCAGATGATGTCGATGTTCATTCCTTCACCTGCTACAGGCTGTTGTGTAACTAGCCCTCATTTCCCCTCCCACACCAGCATCTGTAACAGTCTCGTTACGTCCTATGTGAATGCAAGGGTGGTGTTGTAATGTAGTCTGGCTTCAGGGATTAAGCCATTTACAAAGGGACAAACAAGTTGTTGCCCTCTAAAACGTTACTTTCTAAAACGAGGCACTGAAGTGAAATGAGGTTGCTCTGGCATGTGCATATGCATCTTTTATTTTTCTTCTTTCTTTAAAATTTGCAGTTGTACATTTTAGATCTGTGTTGTAGTGTTTTAAGTCATGGATTCTTTGAAGTTTTATGTTGAACAATTTTTTTTATTATTTTTATAATTATTTCTTATTTTTATAATTATAACTTATTTATAAGTTTTGTTAGCATATGCTGTACTTTTATACTTTTTTTAAATGCCATGAATGGCAAATATACATTCTTTTTTTTTTTAGGTGTCTTTTGGTGGGGCTGGGAGATATGGCCTAAAATCAAAATCACTATTAATTTAATTTGATTATGTTTAAAGAACGATTATTTTATTTATTTTTGCCATTATAGTTCACTAATAAGTTTTGAGCAGTAAATATGCTCCCATATTACAAGTGAGAGATTTTTGAATGAAGGGGTGCATCACTTGATTTTAAAATAATTGAATGAAACATGCACTACTATCTATGATTATTTATTAAACATCAACGTTGAACAACTGATATTAAAACACACATTGCCTAAAACAAACTCACTTTTTTCTTGTAAAAGTGAAAATTAATAACTTGCTCTTTTGTAAACAAAATAAATTTTTATATTAGGTTTTTTATATTAAAAGTATAAAATAAGCAGTATCTTCTAAATAAAATAACTTGTATATCCTATAAATATTTTTAAACGGTGCATTTCTTGAATCTTCTGTATACAAATATTTTAATGTAAAAAAAATATAGAAAATATGCTGTCTCAAGGCATCTCTGGCACAGCTTACCATCATCGTCAATGTAGCGCAAATCTGCGATGTGTAGATTTTTGTATTTATTTATTTTTTTTTTTGAGAAGTGCAAAGGTATGCGACCATGCGATGGCTGTACCAGACCATAACCATGCGTTCAATGCAGAAGTATAAATCAGCCTTAACACAGCAGGGTCACATGATTCCGCACACAGTAGGGAAAATAATTGAAAAAAATTGAACTGGAAAATTAGATCGATTATAAGTTCTGAATGTCAATTTCGTTTACTTTTCGATTAATCGCCCAGGCCTTGTCTTTCATATTTTCTTTGTGCTGAGAATTTCATTATTAAAAGTCAACTGAACCAGAAGTAAAAATTCATCTCTTATTTGTGATAACCTAATTTTTAAACCTTTAAAGTGAACATTTATTTAGTTTTTTCTTGTTTTGATACAATATTTAAAATATTTTGCTCGAATTAACTAAAATATTTATAATTTTTAAAATTATTATTATTGTTATTATTATTATTATTATTATTATTATTATTATTAAATGTATTAAATTACATAAATTTTGATAGGGCAAATAAAAAATCTTTTCCAGTTGGGCCATTCGGAAAAACTTCTTAGCGTTTAGCCCTTTATGAGTCTATAATTTAATTCATAATGGTCTTAATTGCTAAAACCTGCAGAAACCCTGTTACTCCTGTCAGATGCTTATGCTTTCTGCTGTCATACCAATATTTGGCATGCCTGTTTTTGCTGCTAAAAGATTTGTAATTTTTGTAGATGCATCATTCAGCACTTCTTCACCTCCACCGCTGTTGTCTTGCTTTCATATGTACAAAGACACCCATTTTATTTTCATTCTTGGGGTGTTAAACTCTCAGCATTGCTATTTATGCTGTACCATTTATTCATTGATCTGTCATTCATTAAATTAGACTCCGAAGCAAACAAATCATTCATTATGTGTTGATGTCATTCAGTTTGGGTATTAACAGATGTGTGTTTACTGATTACAGTTCCCATCGCTGCAGTAACCCGTGTCCGGGGCCTCTGTGGTGTTCCTGATGTCCCTCTCCCACCCCTGAAGATCCCAGGTGGGCGAGGGAATGATCAGCGGGATCACAGTCTTTCAGCTAAGCTATTCTATTCTGTAAGTGAATTTTTTTGAAGATTTTCTGGATAAAGATAACACATTTGCATGACGCAGGTTATTAGTTGGTTATTTCACTGTGCAGCGGTTTCATATCTTATCTACAAATTAATTTCATCACCTGTGGGAACTAAATTTGAACATTCTACCTCGCCTGATTTTCATGTTAATGATTTAAAAGTATTGTCCGCTGTTACAGTTTGTCATCTGATTGTACTGTAGGCCATGTAATTATATTTGTGTGTTATTTGTAGGATGCTCAGTTACTGGTTCTTGAGGAAGCCCCTCAGTCGAACAGCCGTGTACGTTTTTTGCTCTTTGAGCGGCGTTGCTCTGTGAGCAAGCACTTAGTCTGGAGGGGGGCACTGAAGGGGACAAACCTTTACATCGAAATCCCCACTGGTGTTCTCCCAGAAGGGAGCAAAGATAGGTTAGTCAAATTCAGACCGTTATTTCTTATCCATGTTAATGCTCAAATTATCCAAATGATGCTCAAATTAGTTTTTCCCCTTTCTATTTCCAAAAGTTTTTCACTTTTGCTGGAGTTTGCAGAAGAAAAGTTACAGGTTGATCACGTTTTCATCTGCTTCCATAAGAGCCGAGATGACAGGGGTAAGGCTATGTCTTTTTTTATGCATTTTGTGTTTTTCTTTCATTTCTTTTTTTAAAGGTTAGTTTCTAACTATCTGCTATCATATCCAGCATCGCTGCTGCGGACATTCAGTTTCATGGGCTTTGAGATTGTGAGACCAGGTCATCCCCTTGTCCCAACCCGCCCCGACGCTTTCTTCATGGCTTACAGAATCGAAAGAGACTCCGATGGTGACGAATAAGACTCCTCAATCACATCTTGCTTATAACTATGCTGTTTCTCACCCAACATGGTTACCATTAAAAGTAACATAGTATGAATGTCAAATTGACTTTTTTCCTGTTATTTACTACATTGTAGTTCTTGTAAGGGTTGTGCTGTATTTTTCAGTTGTATTTGCACTAGTGTATACCAAATTTTCACAGTGACCATTAGTTTTTAAGCCATCGGCCTTGGGCTTACTTTCCAATATAATTGGATTCTTTGCTGATTCCCATTCCCTCACTCACCAATTTTAGAACATAATATTTATGGTTGGAATCCCTTGTTGGAAGAAACAATGTATGTAGAATTATGGTTTTCATTGCTGATATGTTGATTCTTTTTACTGTTGTTTTGTTAATGTGTGCATGAGTTTTTAGTTTTAACGTCAATAGGATCGGTCTGCATGTTTGCTTCAGTGTGCAGAATAAAAATGCTCACCCTACACTACTTGCTTGGTTTTTCTTTTTTTTCTTTTTAATTTCCACATGCAGAATGATAATTATTCTACTGTGTCCCACTGGGCTTTCAGAACTGGGCTTTTAAGTTGTTTTTTTTTTTTTTGTTTTTTTTTACTCTGAATGTTTCGTAATGCTCATTTTTTCCACGTATTGTTAATAAATAAGCGCAGGGTCAAACTCCAACCATAAGCTTATTTAGTGATTGTACATGGTTTATAATGGAGAGGCCTGTACTGTAGAAGTAACCTGACCTATGTGAACATAATTAAAGCAATTTGATAATATTGCTAACACATTTCATTTTATGTAGTTTATTTTATTTTTTAGCAAGACAATGGGGAAAGAAAAGCTGGGTGTTTGTTTGAAGCCTTGCAGATAATATGAAGCAAGGTGTTGGGGCAATATGTTTACTGAACTTTTCTAAATTATAAGGACATTAACTAGTCCAATATGGGAGCCATTTACTTAATTTAGTTAAAAGGATAGTACACCCCAAAATGAGAATTGTCATTTAGTCACCCTGCATATCCCAAACCTGTTTTGAGTTTCTTTTGTTGAACACAGGGCAGTTAAAAAAAAAAGGTTGCCATTGACTTCCATAGTGTTGTTCCAGCTATTCAAGATGATGGGAACCAGCATTCTTAAAATTATCTTGTGTTCAACAATAGAAAGATACTCATGGGTTTAAAAGTGAGAGGAAAAGTAAATGAGGTCATTTTAATTTTGGGGTAATTTAACCCTTTAAATCAAATGTCACTAATTAACATAAGTCAGCAAATTCATTAAAGGCAGGCAAGAAGGATTATTTAATCTATTATTTTTTTTCATTGTACATGCAGAGCTTTTTTTTTGTATGATGTTGTTATGTCCAGACATAAGTATGCGGCATTAGATAAATGTGAATTACAAATATAGCACAAGGTGATCTGTTTCTAGCTTTTTAAAGCTCAATTAAGTTCATAGCAACATCAGTGTAGAGATGATTCTGAGGCTCACCAACTGGCACTTGCATTTTGATTTGTTAAGCAGGTCTAACAAAATCATGAAGGCCTATGCGTTCAGTTATGCTACGCATAGTCTCGGGATTAGAAAAAGATAGATAATGCAAGCAGAGATGGTCTTCCCAGTCAAAGCCATGCTGATCCTGAAAAAGTCCCTTCTCTGCAAGTTTGAGGACTAGAAGAGATCTCTTAAGTAACAGCCAATTATGAAACACAAAGTTCTCCGGTTGGTTCTGCTGGAAAAGTCCTTGTCGTGGACCCCAAAGTAAGACCTGGAGGACACCTGCCACATCCTCCAATAGTAGCTCAGGTTTCTCAGATGTAAGCTGGGTGACAAGCCACAGCAAACCTGGGGTGTACGTAGTATCTTTTTTAACCCTGCTCTCGGATGAGCCGTTGTGATTGAGATGTAGACAGTACCTGAGCAAAGTCCCTAACTGGAACTCTTGAGAAGTCGCCTCTTGAAAAACATCATCCTCAAAGTGGCTCTTAAGGACCAAACGAGGGGTGCCCCACTTTTCCCATGAGGTTTGAAAAATCTCACTTCTTTTCCTCTCTTCTATTTGCTCTATGGAGTCTGTGATGCACATAGAAATGTCTGTATTCATGTCGCTTCTTTTCAAATCAGTAGGGCATTCACAGGCATTAGCATCCTTGCGTTTGATGCTTGGCCACACTAAGTTAACACTCTGTGGTTTCAGATCCCTGTGAATGACATTTAAAAGTACCAGCTGCTGAAGTCCTTGTACCAACTGGAGGGCAAGAAGACAAAGTCTCCTCTCATAAACCTCAGGACGAATAGAGTGCAAAGAGTTTCCTTCCTCAACAAAGTCCTCCAGTGTCCCCAATGGAAAATCTCTTACCACTGTTACACTAACACCTTGCTCCAGAAGATCAGCAACTGTTTGCTGTTGACCTACTTCAGTGATGTCCTCGTGTGAAGGCCTGAAGGTGGAGGTTTGATCTGTAGCTGTGCGTTGTGGGAAATGGATCACAGCTTGCTCAATGTTCAGATGAGGTATGGATGCATCAAAGTCTGATGCGGAATCCCCTCTGTGAACCTGTCGGAACAATGGGAGGTCATTTTAGTATAGACATTTTACATACCCACCAAGAAATTTTATGTTTTTGTGCTTGGCTAAAACGAGGCTAAAATTGGACTGTCAGTAAAAATCTAACAGACATCTAAGAATTGCCAAAAACAAAATATGATTAGAAGATTAGATTAGTAAGATTTCATTGGTGTAGTCTATCATTCCTCTGTATGCGATGACGTCTATTTTTTTTTTCAGAGACACCTCAAATTTAGTCTTGTTTTAGTCAAGCCATCTTTGTTTAGATGTATATTTAACTTTTAAAAAGAAATGGATGCTTGCTGGGAAATTATTCTTGTGTTTCTCTACCCCAAGATGTTTGCATTGTGACTAAAAACCTGTTAAATATACGTGGCACATATTAAACTGTTAGCACTGTTGCTCAACACCTGGTGCATTGAAGGAAGTGTGGTTTGAGGGTTTTGTACTGTGAGCTAGAGTTGCCTTATAAGGGTTTGCATTCTGTTTTTGGTTCAGGGGCTCAGACTGGGAAGTAATGATGGCCTACTTATATTTTTAGATTGAAAAGTCATGTGCATTATTGCCAAGCATACACACAATTTTGGATTGCTATAATTGTTAAAAAGGTTAATTGTGCATCTAGTTTAGACTGACTTGTCTTCTTTTGTAATTGTACTGTTGATGTTCTTACCTTTGCTGCAAACATTCTTCCAGGAACCTTTGGGCAACGCACCAAGTAGTAAGAATTCCACTTCTGCCCACACAGTATAAAGTCATTTGGCTGACAAGTCTTTAAAATCTCCACTTCCTTCTCACTCGAGAAGATGCTTGCTTCAATGTTCTGCAACATGTTCCTCAGAAACTGAAGATAACACTCCTGAATTCCTGTGGAAACTTGTTCATGGCTCTGGAAGCTTCTGAGGACTCTTTGAAGTTGCTCGTCTGGCATGTCAAAGGTCACCGAGTGCAAGGACAGACCTTGATGCAGCTCCTCTTGTAGCTCCTCTTCTTGTAGTGTATGACTGCCATGGAATGGTGCTATCATATACAGTGGATTTTCATAGTTGTAGGATTTTGTATGTTCACTGTAAGGTGGTTCCAGAGTCTCCTTCGGGAGGGACAGGGTTCTCGTCAGACTCTTTTTGGGTACCGGCGGTGGAATTTCATCTGAGAAGAATCTCATCTGGTGATTTTCTGAGTAACACAACAGGGTAAAGATTATCATTAAGCATGCACATACTGCACGTACACATGCATACTCAGATGTGGCATATTATGTGTTTTGCTATTAAAAATCTATGGAAACTGTCAGTTCCCACAATACCGTGAGACAAAGGCACTACGTGGTTGAGTTGTCTGTCTCGTGGCTTACTGTATTGGTTTCAGGTGTTACTTCCTTAAACATTCTCATGTATACAACAAATAATTGTAAAAGAACATAATCAGAAATGAGGAAGGCTGAGCATGTGAAAGGTTACAATATCCAGTTCTCATTTTAGTAGGATCATCACTTGCTGCTAAGCTAACTTTTAAAAATTAACCAATTTTTTCCCGAACAACTCCATGTTATGAGTACTTACCATAGCGATGATGTATCGGACAGTGGGCTGCATTACAGTAAGTAGTAGTGAAGACTTCAGTAAATGGAGACACTGGGGTCTGTGGTCCAGACAAGAGTAGATCTCCCACCTTCAGCTCTAAATCCTGGACCGAGCTTGAGGAAGACTTGCTCCTAAACATGCACACATGGAGAGTATGCTAGACCTGCTTCATTTTTGTTTTATTTCACTATACTGAGCAACAAACGAATTTCGCAGTATGAGGTTTCCTGTTTTAAAGCGCACATAACTCAAGCTGTAACACTAGCATCTCTTACCTGCGCTGTTTAATGGGCAATGCAGGTGGCGATGTCCCTCCTGATGCTCCCAGGAGAGTGCAGTCTGTTGCTTGATTCATTGCAGTTTGGCGTGTGATAGTTTGAGTGTGGTGAATGTGCATCACCCTCCTCCAACTGCCAGTTCCTGTACTTTTCTTCTGTTGCATTAGCACACGTGGAAGTTATCTCACTCTCTCAGTCACTCTCTCAGTTATTACCACAGTATATCTAGCATCTGAGGTTGGTAGCGGAAAGGCTGAGTGCATTTTGTGCACTTCAGCTTGCTGTATTTTCATATAAGGAAACTTAAAAAAAAAAAAAAGGAACCATTTTTAGTACTACTTACTGTCATTGGATGACATGCTAATTTATTGAATTCCAGGATTTGTAGATAATTTTTATAAATTGCGAGAAATGTTGTTGCTACTTTTGTAACTTCGATTTTTACAGAACATGAAACTTTTCAACTTGAGATACACCAGTCGTAAACTCCATGCCAAATTGAGTTGAAGAGACAAAAACACAGTGCAGTAGGAAAATATGCAGAAAAAAATAAAAACAAGAGACATCAAATGTGGGATGAAAACATTGTGAACCGATTGCTTTATTAAACTCCTCAGACCCTTCTTTTAAAGGGGGAAACCAACCCATCACTTCAAGCTCAGAACTTTTAAAGCGGAAACACATTTAGAACAACTTGTAAATTCTGTCCCCTGTGAACACCAGCCCCCCCAGATTTCACAGAAATGTACATTTCCAGACAAACAGGAGGGCGAATACCTTGACGCACTCTCGTCCAGGTCACTTGCCAGGGGCTGTTTACCAGAAGAATCTTGAGCAACAGGCGACTCAATTGGCTTGACGGAAATAGGACATCCACGGCAAGGTGCCCCAGCTGAGTTGGCTGATCCAGCTCTCTGTGAGCTGGTTTCAGGCGGTCAATTGAAACACATTCCGAACTCCCCCCAACATCAATCCTGAATGTCTTATCTTTAGATTGTAGAACTCGGAATGGCCCATGGTATGGTGGTTTCAGTGGACCTCTGTATGCCTCATGTCGAATAAACACAAATTTTATGGAAGACAGCTCATTCGGAACTCAGGTCTTGTGAAGTCCTTACTGAGAGGTAGGCACTGGAAAAAAAGATGAGGCAGGACTTTGCAAAATGGAAGTGTGTTGCAATTCAGACTATGAAGTGCTGACACTGGAGACAAAATTGCCACACACTCGAAGTATCTGCCCATACACAAGTTCCGCTGAAGAAACCTGGAGATCATCCTTGGGGGCTTTGTGAGAAGCCCAAGCAGTACTCAAGGGAGTCTGTCATACCAGTTGTCATCCTTCAGGGCAGCCCGCACTGCAGTCTTCAAGGAGCGGTGGAAACGTTCACACAGGCCATTATCTCGTAAACACACATTGACAAAAAAACACTCGTCCAAGAGTATCGAGGTCACCAAATGTAGAGAAAATGAAAACAAGAGACATAAAATGCGGGTTGAAAACATTGTGAATCGATCGCTTTATTGAACTCCTCAGACCCCTCTCTTAACGGGGAAAACCAACCCATCACTTCCAGTTTAGAACTCTTAAAGGGGAAACACCTCTAACACCTTTAGAACAACTTGTGAATTCTGTCACATGTATAAATGTATGCGCCACAGTACCAACAATTTGGTGTTACCACTGTTGGGCCAAGTAGTATGTGATCCTGGATTAACATCTATGTTGATCCTTGAACATAATGTTTGTTCGAAATGTAATCCACACCTAATCTCTACCCTTAAACCCAAGCCTTACTTTAAATTATTGCCAAAATCAGAGGAGAATAACAGTTGGATAGCAATCATGTAGAAGTACATAAGTAAGCCTAAACTGTAAACGTGTCCCTTAATTCTGTTTGGCTGGTAAGAATGTTGTTCCAGAATCAACTTAATTGTCGATCCAGAAACATGTACTTGGTGAATGCACACTAAACCATTTTGACTACAACGTCAAATCTGCACTCAATGCTGCTGGCAACACTACAGCGCCACTGCTCTGGGGCATGTCTAATTTTAGGGCTGAGCACGGCTGCCTTAACCAGGTGAAAGACAGTGTGTTTACACATATATCACACTTCATGCCACACAAATTTGATACTGTATGTGATTTTTTGGTCACTAGAGGATGCTGTTGTCCCTTTATACACAATAAGCAACCCCAAACATGACATTTCACATTTTTTCTAGCAATACACATTTAGTCCTAAGACATCAACCCAAGAACCTAAGACATCAACCCAACCAGCAATGTGGGGACTACAACATTTTAAACTTTGATATAAAGCTAAGAAATATTTGGAAATAAGGTAAAGATAAAAGTGTACTTAATATCCATGAAGCGGACGTTTTACTTTTTAAAAAAAAAATTGCAGCCTCGTAGCAAACTACACGGGTATAGAGGCGTTGTTTTGTCAATTTGTCCTACCTTGTCAGATTGTCCTACCTCCCACTCAAATATGCTACCCATCAGATTTTGCTACCAGTGTAAATTTTAATGTGCAGTAGTGTGATATGAAGCTGTAATATAACCCTAACCTACCTATTCCCTAACCCAACCTCAGAACTATTCAAATAAAGTGTTGGTTGTATAATTTGATGGTTAAAATGTCAGAACAGTGTAGTTAAGAATATTGTGGCTGAAGCCATCAAACCGACATCCTGACATTTTATTCTACCCATCAGATGCTACCAACACTGTATTTAGGAATTAGGAAGGTTAGGGCGATATTACAGCTTCATATGACACTACGCCACGTTAAAATTTACACTTGTAAATCTACGGTGGCCGAGAGAGCTTAACGTGCTGCAATTTAAGAAAACAGATGCAATTACAAAAACCACCAGCAAATAAAAAAGATTTTCATTCGTTTGCTGCAAATTCTCACAATTTTAATGCATACACATAAAAGAAATGTGCTACATTTTACCACAACACAATTTAATAAAAAAAGCGGTGCATTTTCACACAAAGCAAGCAATTTGCAAAAGTGCGCTGCATTTTTACACAACACAAACAATCTAATGAAACATGCTGCATTTTCACACAACGCAAACAATATAATTAAATGTGCTGCATTCTCACACAACGCAAACAATTTCACGAAAAGAGCTGCATTTTCACACAAACCAAGCAATTTACAAAAGTGTGCTGCATTTTTACACAGCACAAAAAGAACGGCACACAGAGGAAATGTTTCAAGCGGACCCAAAAACGTGACGAACGCCCCTGTGCCAAGACTATTACTCAGTGAAGTTGTAGGTGATCTTTGAATGGTGTGTTTTTGTTTGTTTATTTTAATGTCCCAATTCCCTTGTCTTTAGTATTTATTAGCCTAAATTGCCATAACCAAAATAGTCTGGTCGGTCACATTTTAGGGTCCCCTTGAAACATTTCCGTTGTGTTGTGAGAAAATACAGTGCTTTTTCGTAAACTGTTTGCATTGTGTGAAAATGCAGTGCGTTTTATCGTTTGCAGTGTGAGAAAATGGTGAGCATTTATTTTTTGGTTGTGAAAAATGCAGTGCGTTTTATTAATTGTTTGAGTTGTAAGAAAATGCAGTGCATTTATTGTCTGGTTGTGTGAAAATGCAGTGTGTTTTATTAATTGTTTGCGTTGTGAGAAAATGCAGTGCATTTTATAAATTGTTTGCTTTGTGAGAAAATGCAGTGCGTTTTATTAATTGTTTGCTTTGTGTGAAAATGCAGTGCGTTTGAATTGTTTGCGTTGTGTGAAAATGCAGTGAGTTTTAATGTTTGCGTTGTGAGAAAGTGCAGTGCATTTAATGTCTGGTTGTGTAAAAATGCAGCGTGTTTTATTAATTGTTTGCATTGTAATAAAATGCAGTGCAGTTATTAATTGTTAGCAAATGCAGTGCATTTTATTAATTATTTACATTGTGAGAAAATACAGTGCATTTTATTAATTGTTTGCTTTGTAAAATAATGCAGTGCATTTGTTAATTGTTTGCGTTGTGAGAAAATGCAATGCGTTTTCGTAAACTGTTTGCATTGTGAGAAAATGCAGTGCATTTTATTAATTGTT
>CAIGQZ010032594.1:19331208-19364727 GCA_903798205.1 Danio tinwini | reverse complement strand
ATATATATATATATATATATATACATACATACATACATACGTAGGCATTTTTACAGGCTTTGTTTATAATTTTATTTTTTAATAATTGTTTATTGAATTTTCACAATATTACAGACATAACAATACATCTTAAAAAGACATGTAAAGAAAAATATCAACACAAAACAATGGAGAGAAAAAAAGAAACTCAGATTACATATAAAACAGGACTACCTCAAATAAAACAGATTAGAAAAATGGCTAAAAACCTCATCAAAAACATTTCAGGTAATAATACAATGTTTATTTTTAATATAACCAAAATATTATTTCACATTTTTATTAGATTAATATTTTTTAAATAACCAAATTGATCATTGTTTCAGGTCATTTTTGGCAAATAAAAACTTTCCAGATACAGGGTGGTTATAAACTAATAACAATAATATACAAATGTTCAGAATGTTCCCTCATGGTTAGTTTTGGTTGTTTAATATATAATTCTAACTTGCTACTACCTGTAGAATTTGAACGATTTTAGTTCTGAGCTGCATCACATTAGACACTTGCATAGATAGTTCACCCAAAACTTACAATTCTGTCATTATTTACTCCTGCTTTACAATTCAGACCTGTTTGTGTTCTTTCTCTTTTTTCTGGTGAACATGCAACATAAAATGCTTCAAAATATCTTTATCTGTGTCCAACAAAAGAATAAAAACCAAAGACCGGTTTGAAACAAGTAAGGGAGTAAAATAGTTAGTGCATTTTCATTTTTGGGTAACTGTCCCATTAAATGCAATAAAAATAAATACATGGACATTTCCTTTTACAATCTTACTGACAATTGTTTACCAATCCTGTTGAATAATAGCGAAAAGTAGACAAATTATTACCTTTAACTGTCATTAACTGTATTCTATCTTTCATAACCACATGTGTCTGATCTGCACTCACACGCACATAATTTAAATGCTTAATTGAGCGGTTATATATTTACAGTCTGACTGACTAACTGTTGTATACAGTATTGATCTCAATATCGTGTAATTGCATAAAGATATGATATTTTATATTTCACATATCTTAGACAGGCCTCAATGTGAACATCATGATGTGAAACAGCTTGTTTACAAACCAAAAGATAGTCATGTCCTATTAAACTCTACAGTTCTGTACAATTCTGAGGTAAGAAATTGTGTACATTTTTTTAATCATCCCTAATTAAATGTCATGTTTTAAAAACCTTAGATACTTTGTTGAAGTCCTTAATCTGTCCCTTTAACATGCAGATAATATTCATAATGATTTTACACAGTATTGTCAATATTGTCAATGATATACAGTATTGTCAATAATTACGTTACAAATATATGGGTGGCACGGTGGCGCAGCGGTTAGCACTGTTCCCTTCACAGCAAGAAGTTTACTGGTTCGAATCCTGACTGGACCAGTGGGCATTTTTGTGTGGAGTTTGCATGTTCTTCCCATGTTGTTGTGGATTTCCTCCGGGTGCTCTGATTTCCCCCACAGTCCAAAGACACGTGCTATAGGTGAAGTGGATGAACCAAATTGGCCGCATTGGGTTAGTGCTGGATAGGCGTCCTCAGAGTAAAGCATGTTCTTCAATAGTTGATGGTTCATTCAATGTGGTGCCCTTTGATAAATCAGAGACTGAGCTGAATGAAAATGAATCAGAGAACATTATACATATTATGATGATTTTTTTATCTGCAAGTTCTCCTGCAGGCTGTAAGGCCTTGCTTATTCTAGATTCCCAAAAGTGGTGTCCTTAAGCGGTGCTTGGTTGCTGTCTTCTTGACTGTGGATGGTGATGTTGTGTCTCTTTCATGCATTGGGGGTGTGTTCTTGTCCTCGGGTTAAACCTCAGGCGAGGTGTGGAGGTACATTGATGTCCTGCTGTGATCTGGCACAGTAAGCGCTTCTCTCAGCACTTTGAGACACTGGGCTCATTGTCACCGTCCTTGAATGACAAGCGGTGTCGACAAGAGCACATTGTCTGACCTGAATGCTATTAATGGCTATTAACTCCTCCGCGCTTGTAATACAATTCCAGCTGTTTCTCAGGGCTGTCAGGCGATTCAATTTCTCAAAAAGGAATAAAAGCATACTGTTTAATATTGCAGGATTTGTTGTGAATAAATACCACCAAGTGATAGCAAATGGCAATTAAAACCATTGGGTAGATGTTATGAAAAGGGATTAGACGGTGTTGTTTCATGTACTGTTGATTTAGCCAGTTTTCTCAAGTGTGTCTGTGTGTGTGTTACATATTGTTTCTAAAATATATTAACTCTAAAATTTATTTATTGCAAAACAATTAGTCCTCTGTGTAATATTTTCAAATAATTCTCAAGTGGTATTTAACAAATTTTTTTATTTCCTATAATTTTTTTTCTTCAGGAGAAAATTTTATTTGTTTTGTTTTTGGCTAGAATAAAAGCAGTTTTTAATTTTTAAAAGTCAATATTATTAGCCCCCTCTAGCAATATTTTGTTTCGATAGTCTACAGAACAAACCACTATTATACAGCGACTTGCCTGATTACCCTAACCTGCCTAATTAACCTAATTAATTGCACTTTAATCTGAATACACTGCAAAAAAAGCTTTTCTTAGATTTTTCATCTTGTATTGATTTCACATATTGTCTTGTTTTAAGAAATAATATGCCAAAACAAAGTGAGTTTTTTTTTCTTAAAACAAGCAAAATAATCTGCCAATGGGGTAAGCAAAATAATCTTATGTCGAAAGGAAAAACAAGATTATTTAGCTTCACCCCATTGTGTGAGTGTGCAAGTTTTGTGCACGAATAGAGGAAATCAGCGAGCAAGCAAAGAGATTTCCATGCTCGTATTACATGAATGCGATCTCGACTTGTAATACTGCAATCACGACATTTGTCATTAAAATAGCGCCATAGGTATTGGTAGATCTGTGTAAAAGGCCTGCCACAGCTAGAAATCTAGAGGAAACACTGTGATATATGCAAACGCACTGCATAGAACAAGACTCCATCCCAATCTATCTAAATTAATCAAATCTTTCTCAGAAGAGCTGTTTAAATTAAGAATTATTTTATTTCGCAAAAACAAAACGTTGCAATTTCCAAATTTCCCAAGATCTCTAACTTGTAAACAAATAGAGAGAGTTGTTAAATAATACAAATATATATATTTTTTTACTGTTTTTGCTGTATTTTGGATCACATAAATGCAGGCTTGGAGAGCTGAAGAGACTTAAACATTATAACTCATACTTCTTTAAATGTTTGATATTTCTGTTTACATTAAATAAAATTTTGCTTTTTTTTATAGGTAGTTTTTGATGCTTTAGCATTGTACGTTTAAAATATCACACACTGCAAAAACATAATTGTAAATTAGCAGTTTTCCATATTTTGTGATTCATGTTTATATCTTTTATTTTCCCGTTTATTTATGCTTTTGAATTGCTTTATGGGACCTTGATCTTTCTTCCAACAACTTTTAACCTTGAAAATTTTGAAAAAAGTTACTTTTATTATCCTTTTTAATAGTTTGAAGTGATATTTTGTCTAGGTTGGTGTTATATATTATGGTACAAAAACATTGCAAGAAACTGCCAGTACATTTTCTGTTATTTTACAGACTTATTATGATAGCTTGAGAAAGCCAACATACTTCTATACTGCATAAACTTAGTATTCTTCTGTCTTCTTCTTCTGAGACTAGTTTCTATATGCATATTCATTCATACTACAACCAAAACCAAACCTCCAAACTGGTTTGACTCGGGTTGCTATATCTTTTTCAACTGATCCGATTTACGGTTTTCCAAAAACTGACCCGGAAAAATCTGAAAAAAAATCAAAAAACTTTGAGACCTCATAGCTTTGCGCCAGACTGTCATTCATTTAACTCCAGTACCAATCTGCCAATCACTAATGACCTTTCAACTTCAACCAGCCACATTCTAGCAACCACTTAGCAACTGTCCCGTAGACTTTCGTTATAAAAAAGTTGTCATTTACTTTACATTGGACATGCTAACAACATATCAATCCATACTAACAATATACAGAACCATACTAGAAACATACTAACAAATATTCTAATCATACTAGCAACATGCTAATTCATACTAAATTAATGCTAACAACATGCTAGTTTATACTAGAAACATGCTCATTCATACTATAAACATGCAAATTTATGCTAGAAACATGCTATTAACATGCTAATTCATACGAGAACCATGCTAATTTAAGCTAGCAACTGCCTAGCAATTACTCAGAACACCATAGCAACACAGTGCATACTAGAAACATGCTAACATATATGTAGTTATAACTGTTTCAAACCTCTTAAACTACTTCAATAATTTAAACTTTAAAGCTACTTCAAACTTTCAAGCTAAGTATGTCTACGAACTTTACTCTTCTAGTTTCTCTATATATTATTTCTTATCCATTACATTATTTCAAACTACTAAAATGTCAATAAGTCACTTTATTAAACTGTAGAATTGAATTTTCAACATCAAACGTCGACAGAGCGGAGATCAACATCCCATAATGCAAATAATGCAAACTGTAAATGAATGAAAAACACTTGTGAATCACGAACATGGAAACTGTTAATCAACAGATATTTTTTACAGTGCTCATTTATTGCTATGAATTATTGCTTTATTGTAAGCCATAAAATAATGAAACCTTATTATATGATTCAGAATTGAATATCAGCTTGTTTTCTGTGCACTGTATTCAGTGTTCCTATTAATCAGTCTCCACAATCAAATTAAACACTTGACTGAGCTTCAGTCGTGTGTCATCCAGCTGAAAAAACATCCTCTGTCAAGCCGCATTTTGACTTCAAGTTGTTTAAATCAAACGCCCGAGTTTGCACACAATTTTTCTTGGTATTTTATCAGATCAAACGCATCTTTAGCTTAAGTGTCCCTGGAGCGTCACACATCTGCTCAGGCTTTCACATTCGTTCATAAAGGCTTTTCAGTCTGCTGCATTGTTTAACATACAGCAGCTTAAGATCTGCCTACAGACGACACGTTCCTCTTTAATCTATGCTCCCTGCTGTTTGATGCTCTCCTCTTTTCTAGCAGACGCTTTCCCCCTTCGTAATTACCTTGTATGAGAGTCTCTGCTGTTCTCCAGCAAATTGTTCAATCAATAGGTTTGAGAAATGTTTCTGTGCCAGAGTTTTCAATATTCAGACTGAAGCATTAATTACACAGACAGACTACATGGAAGGACTTTTCTGTTACACAAACACTACAATACAGTGTTTTTAGGGCCTAAACGGCTGCTTCGTAAGTGTTTGATCGAATTATTAGGAACAAAGCACTGGAACGGTGCGGAGGCCCTACTGGAATTGCTCTGTTTCTTTTTCTTCTGTAGAATGAAGCACATTTTTAAGGGTCTAAACATGCTTAAACTTTGCAAGCACGCCAGAAGTGGCAAAATTTTTCGTTTGTTATAGTATTCGGAAGTGGGTGTGGCAAAATGGCTCGACAGCACTCTATGCATATTTAACGGACTGGCACCCGAGCTACATTTTACGCACACGTAAGAAAATTGCCACACACATCAAACATGCCAATATCTACAAAAAGTCCCTTGGAGCGAAATCTCAAACCTAACAGGAAGTCAGATATTTTTAACTTCTGCCGAAAAAAATGCGTTTTTTGCCATTTACAGGCGTTGCATTTTAACGAACTCCTCGGAATTTTATCAGGTTAACACCAAAATTGGGTTTTGTCATCTAAAGGCCTTGGCAATGTTAAATTGCCAAGATATGGGCTGCGTACGAAATAGCATACTTCCATACTATACAGTTTGCTAAAATCAGTATGCGAACCGAGTAGTATGTCCGAATTCATAGAATTCCAAAATCAGTATGCGAGAAGTGCCCGGATGACCTACTACTACAGGTGAGGTTCTGAAGTGCACTATCCCATGATGCCTCACCAGATAATTCATAAATGGGAGTGAAGCGAGGCAACTGGACGCAGGTAGGTCACGTGACGATGACAAAATGTCGGATGTAGTATGTCCAAATTCCATTCATACTTCTTACATTCATATTGTATAGAGTGTACTTTTCTAACAGCTGAGTAGTACGTTTAAATTCAAATGCAGTACCTACTGAGTAGTAGGCGGTTTCAGACACAGCACTAGAGTTTTCGTCGAAGGGCATGTCTGTGGCAGCCTCGCAAACTGTGATGCTTCGCCACAAAACAGGAAGTTGTCATAACTCAGGCATACAATTGTCCGATCTGCCTCAAAACCCACACTTTTGATAAGAGTTCTGACCTGAACACGTTTACATGCCAATATCCAGTTACAGTTATAGCACCACCTGCCGGCAACAGAAAATGACATGTTTTATACTGTAACAATATTCTCTTATAAATTTTATCAGATCAAGCCCAAGTTTTGTCAATATAATCCAAAGATCTTTGTGATGTTAAATTGTGAAGATCTAGAGTTTTCAGCGAAGGGAACTACACTAATGAACTATATTACTAAGTGAAAGAATCGTTTATTTCTGTAATTAATGCGTTGAAACATCTGTGACTCTTAGTTTTGTGCTCACATTGGTTTTATAATCTTATATCATCTTGCAGTGATTTTTTACCATGTTTTAAGAACTTTTTGAAGATTTTTTTTAAACTGTATTTTATCAATTTATTTTTTCAAAAGATGAATGTAAAACAGTATTGTAACTGTTATTATAGTTATATTGTTCCATTTAAAAACAATAGTTTTTGAGATCTTGATTTTTATCACAGCAAAACAAGAATTCAAGTAAAATATCATAAGTGGAATAAGAAATATTATAAATGATATCAAGTAAAAAAAAAAAACATCATAAAATAAGTAATTTCCGGCCGCAAATATAAAAAAGTCCCTGCAAAATTCTTAAGGTTCATAATAATAATAATAATAATAATTATAATAATAATGCCCAGCAAATCCAAGGTCATATGTTTGAATTCCAACAGAATTTTTCATGCTTGAAGCAAAAAATTAATAAAAATTGATTTACAGAATACATCCACAAAAATGAAACAATAGATTAAATAACATGAAAGGACGTTTTAGTTAGACCAAGATAGTAAAATGTAATGTTTTTCAGGGCCTAAACAGCTGCTTTGTGAGTGTTTGGCCTACATTTGATGACTGCAGCTTTTTTTAGAACGTGTTTGTTTGAAATGCTTTTTATATGTTGCTTGGCAACAGCCTGTAATTACGCTAATGAACTATATTACTTAGTAGAGGAATTGTTTATTTCTGTAATTAATGTTTAATTAAACATCTGTGACTCTTAGTTTTGCGCTCGCAGTGGTTTTATGAATCTAAACTGTTGCAGTGATTTTAACCCTTACAGTTGAAGTCAGAATTATTAGCCTCCCTGAATTATTACTATTAGCCCTATTATTATTTTTTAAGACACTGCTATACAGCTTAAAGAGACATTTAAAGGCTTAACTAGGTTAATTAGGTTAACTAGGCAGATTAGGGTAATTAGGCAAGTCATTGTATAACAGTGATTTGTTCTGTAGACCCTTAATGCTTAAGGGGCTAATAATATTGACCTTAAAATTAGAAACAGTTTTTACTCTAGCCAAAATAAAACAAATAAGACTTTCTCCAAAAGAAAAACTATTATCAGACATACTGTGAAAAATTCCTTGCTCTGTTAAACATCATTTGGGAAATATTTGAAAAAAAACCCAAAAATTCAAAGTGGGGCTGATAATTCTGACTTTGACGGAATTCTGGGTTTTATGCTATGGGTCAAATCGACCCTATATAAAATAAAATCTTTTAAAACAGTCCATTTACCACACTTCTTCATAATAACAAAACAAACAATGTGATTGTTAAAAACTACATTTATTAACAATTTTGAAACCTTTTCTTTTTCAAAAATGAAATGAAATGTTTGTGTATACACTTCCACAGCAAAACACATGAATTGAAGCAAATTACTACCATAAGCTTTGAGAAAAGCGTCGCTTTACTGTCATTTTAGGCTGCAAAAAGTTAGGACAATTCTAAGGGCCCAAGCATTGTGGGAGCCCCTAGTGATGTTATTAGGGGCCCACGTCAATCGCCACCCCCACCCCGCTGATCACTTTCGTCCATGACAACACCACCCCATCCCCCCAGCACAAAATTTCTCACCTATTAAATCTAGACTGTATTTTTGTCTGCTTGGGGCTCAACTTGTCTATCCTACATTTTGCTGGAAACTCGTTGCAGCCTAAAGGTCCGTTTCCACTGAGTGGTACGGTACGGGTCGGTACGCTTTTATGGCCGTTTCCACTGTCAAAAGCGTACCGAACCAATCCGTACCGTACCACTTTTTCGGCACCCTTTCGAAAGGGTACCAAAGACGAGAAAGGTACCCAAAGGTGGAGCTACACGCACAGCTGAACGCTGATTGGTTTACAGAGATACGTCACGATCTCGTGGAGCTAGCCAGAATCAAAACAATGGAGCCGCCATGTTTTTAAATGCACAGCCGAGACAACTATATGCATATAATAATGATACATGGATGACCCGGGCTCAAAACAAACCTTGTCGTTGTCTTGATGAACAACCACAAAGCCAAGAATCTGCCGTGTCCTGTTGTTGTTTTATGAGGCCGTCTAAAAGTGCGAGCGTTTTTTCGCTTTCTCCAGGGAGCCCGCGTTCGCGTCTAGATTTGATATAACGTACTTCTTGAGCTGATAATAATAACGTGCGTGTGTGATTAATAAAGCGTCTTCGACATCTGATCCATTCAGAAAGAAAAGGACAAACGCGAGAGTGAAGCGCAGAAAAAAAGGAGAAGCCCGACAGGATTACAAGGATTGCCGAACTCAAATAAGGACTTAATGTATGCTGTGTGTCGTTTATCTGTAATTGGTAACATATCGGAGACTGTAAGGGTCTGTATGTGTTCATATATGTTGCATTTATTTATTTATTTTATATTATTGCAGACGTTACAGTAGGCTGTAACACTGTCATTGATCTGCAGTTATAATCAAATCATGTTCATAGAAATGTTAGTAATAAACATTTATAAACACGTATTAATATGTTTAAAGCATCTGTTTTGTTAGAAGAGCTTCTCATATAATGTGAACGAACTGTACAGCTTTACTGTAGACATTTATTCGAGCGAGAATGACGTCGACTGAAACTCTCTGTAGTACACCACGCCCACCAAAAGGGTACCCTTTGTAATGGAAACGCAAGCTTGATAAAGGTGACCCGTACCGACCCGAACCGTACCGTACTGTACCACTCAGTGGAAACGAGCCATAAAATGCTGACTTTTCTCAATTAGGGGCAATATTTGCGTCATTTGTTGTGGTGGTTTGCTGTGAAAAAACCTTTGGTTTCTTTAATTTATATAAATGGAACACTGAAGTGTTTACCTTTTAACATATAAGCCTACTACATCATATTTGATTAAGCACTCTAAATGAACAAAATAAGCAACACTGTTCAAATCTCTCCAACAATAACACTAGAAAAATCTATTTTAGTAAATGAGACAATAAACCCTTGTTGTCTGAATGCGCATTGCAATAATGCCACATGACGCGTCTCAAAACACTTAAGGAGAAACACAGTGACGTGTCCTGTTTACGAGGTACTTGAGGTATCTTAAGTTATCGTACACCATGGGTCCGTTCTTCGTATGTGGATTACTGAATTAGCTGGATTTGGTTACTGATGATTTGACACAAGCCAGGATCGCTTCGTTCTTCAAAAGTCATCCGAGAGTTGTTGTCACAGCAACAGTTCTGATAGCTTTAACCTGCTCAAACAGACTCATTTCATGTAAACAGGATTAGATCCGGTCTTCTCAATCAAATGTAATACTGAAAGTATGTACCAAATTCTGATATTTTCTTACAGTAGTAATCTATAGGTTATATACACTTGGGGGAAAATAGTACAAAAATCTTTATATATATACATTTATAATTTTTAATAATTATTCAAATTTAATAATATATAATAGTATTTATGTTTATATATATATATATAAGTTTAAAAAAATATATAAATAAAACTTATAAAGGGGTGGTTCTCCCCAAGGAGATCAAAGAGAACATTTATTAATATGGACTTTTTAGATACAAATGCATACTATTTTAAGGTACCGACCCAGCTTTACAAATTGTGTATGATAATAGACATGCACTATATTTGACTGTTTTTTGTTTGTTTTTGTTTTTTAAAGGAATAATAATTTATGCAGTCATGCACATGTTTGGACGGCGAATATGAGAACCCTCATATTAGCTGTCAAAACATGTGCATGACTGCGTAAATTAAGAAAACGAATAAGAAACTTGAATAGACCTAGGCTACTATAATAAAGAAAATCCTCTCTAAATGTAGACTGAATAAATTGGTAAGTACTCTTGACACATGAAAGTGTAAAGCCTGCAGCTCACAACAAATGTGGAAAGTTATCACGTATCATATTTAACAAACGGTTTACTACAAATTTTATAAAATTTTGCTCGCATGGATAATTGAATATTAGTCAGATGATGTTGTAATGCTGCTGTGCAGTCAGCCAATCGTGCATTGCTGACAATGATTTTGAGGATTGATAGATCTGTCCTTCACAACACATGCAGTGATCTCAGATCAGTTCATGCAGACATTTTAATCTGATTTGTACGGTGGCCGAGAGAGCTTTACAAACTGCAATTTAAGAAAGCACATGCAATCACAAAAACACCAGCAAATATAGAAAAGATCTTTATCAATTTGACAGCACAAGTGTTGCAAATCAGTCACAACTCAAGCAACTGAAGAAACGCGCTGCAAATTGGTCACAACACTTGCAAATATCCACATAACACAACGGAAATGTTTCAAGGGGACCCAAAAACATGACGGACCCTGCTGAGATATGGACGTGTTATGTTGTGTAATCAGGATATTAAAATAAACTAAAAACAACTCGCCTTTCAAAGACCACCAATCATTTACTGAGCAACAGTCACGGCATATTAACACATCCATATCTCAGCAGGCTCCGTCATGTTTTTGGGTCCTCTAGAAACATTTCCGTTGTGTTATGTGGATATTAGACTGAGATCAGTTATCAAGATTAAAAGATCCAGGATCTACCAAATCATTTAAGTGGGGTATGAAGAACAGATCCCAGATGAGCACCTTTTATTCACAAATAGAGTGTTATTTGAGACTAAACTATGCAGATGATGCGGTAATTTAAACAAGTTGGACATTTGTCTTGGCTGACAAAAATCTCAGAAAATTGTAATTTCTGGAGGGACTGCTCAACACAGCATCTGCCTTACAGGTCATGGATGTGCAGGTTTTTAGTCAGTGAAAGTCAGGGAAATATCTTTGACATTTGGCTAAAGCCCTACTCACACTGTGGGATTTCAGCCACAATTTTATCGTCTGAGACAAATTTGGGAAATCCTAAAAAATATTCTCGAAATCCTTGGAAAAAAATCTGTGATCTTTGATTGTTGGTGTGACATGCTTATAGACAGCCGCTTAATGGATGTTGCAATAAAATGTGTCCTCTGATAAAGTTCTGGCAGTGTCAGAAAATTGCGACAAGCGTCAAACCAAGAACTAATAAAAGCACCAAATCTAATGACGAAATCTGTGTGACAACTTCAAACCACCATGGGGAAATGTCAAAAGAGTTTTTTTTCTAGTTTTATTATTGAAGCACACTGTGTGCAAAATTGCCACTACAGTTTATTGTGAGATATAATTTAATGCGGGATAGTGTCACGGATGGATGACTTCAAACTCCAGGTGAGTTTTTTTCCGTGTTTGGCCCGTCTTCATTGTCGTTCAGGCTGACATTATGACAGCTGAGATCTTACAGTGTGGCATGGGAGCCATGTTCGTGCAGTCTGACATGCCACAAGGCTTAGGAGTGGGAATCCTGGCAGCAATTTCCAGTTTCGGTTTTAAATCAGTTGAATTGATGTTTTTTTTTTCACATGTTGTAGGCTTTCAAGTCTGATTGAGCCATCAGTCCTGTAATTGGTTGCATGTTAACATAATGTCTAGCATCAGGGTATTTGCGGGGTCTTAAAAAGTCTTAAATCTCAAAAGCTAAATTTTAGGCCTTAAGTCTTATATTGTGTTGTAGGTCTTAAATCTTTATGCATAGCTACCCATTCTGGCCATCAACACCCTTACAATTTCCAACAATCCCAATCTCAATAAAACCCTTAACTTTTTATTTAAAAATAGCATTTAATTACTTTCCTTACAGTAACATTTGTTTAAAAGTTCTCCATTTATTTACTGCTGAGGATACTATATTTTTTATGATTAAATTATTATTATTGTATTGTTCACATTTTTTTTCCAGAAAAAACAAACACTATTTCACTATTTTTAACAAATAGTTACATTATCTTTTTTTTTACAACAGAAAAAAAAAATCATAAACAAACAAAAAAAAATAATGATGATAATAATAAGGGGAAAAGAAAAATGGAAACGAGTAATAAGTGTACAGAAAATTACAACCAACTGAAGGCAGACATTCAACAGTCACAATCAAATGTTCAGATACGTTGTCAATGTTGAGTCAATTTTTACAGTTAAACAGTATAAGATAATAGTGAAAAACTAACAAAAAATGTAATTACTGCCACATAAATAAACTAAAAAGGAAGGAGAGTGCATCTATTAAATGGAAGGCAAGATGTTAAGAGAGTTAAAGTAAGTTTTTAACTTTAACATTGCCACTTTTTTTAAAGAAATTAGTTTTCACAGAGCATCTAACCTTTTCCAACTTTAAAAAATGCATGGTATCAGCAAGCCATTGGGATGTATTGGAGGCTTATTTGATTTCCAGTGAAGTAGAATACGACGCCTAGCTAATAATTGCCAAAATATCAAATTGTTAAACTAAAACCAAATATTTGGAACCTCAAAATGGCAACATCAGGGGATAGGTCTATATTTACCTGCAAAACTTTAGACAAAATTGTAAAATAATTAATCCAGTAATTCTGTAACATAGGGCACATGAAGATCATATGACTTAAATACACTGTGGCACATGACATCTGTCAGCAATATTGGGAAAATTTTCAGATAGCCTGGTTTTTGAGAAATAGATTCCAATTAAATGTATTAAATTATAATCGTTTTTAGACCGGGCAAGTGAAAATCTTTTCCAACTGGGATATAAAAAAAATCCTTAGCATTTAGTGCTAGTTAGTGCTGTATAAGTCTAAAATTTCATTCAAAATGATCTTAAAAACGTCTTAGCTCTTAAATTTAACTTGGTGAAACCGGCAGAAACCATGTAGCATAGTCTTAGGTGAAGCTGTTGTATTTTTCACAAATAAATTTACAATGGCTGTTATTTCTGTATTTCTTCTCTTCATTCACCTGCCATGACAATCTTCGCACAAGGAAATTTTAAAAATTGCATCTTTATTTGCCATATTACACTGGAGGATCAATTATAGCCACACTCAAAAATATTGTTTTTTTTATTTCCTTTCGAGTTTTTTCTTCTCCACCACTGTAGCAGTCAAATTGTTCCAAATAATCAATAATTAATCTCTGCCTTGTCCCTCCACAGAGTGTGCTTGTCATAATCAGAGCTGTCAATCCTCCAGATTTATTCATCAAAACAGCACAAAGCTGTCAACTCGCATCTGTCTCCAGTCAAGAAGTAAAACAAAGCTTAATATATCCATCTATCTCTTTCCACAAAAATGTCAGTTTCCTTATTCATAAAGCAACAATTGTCATGCAAGTTCTCTTTATAGTGTAAACGCATCTTTTAGATTTATAATGAATGGATTTTAGTCTACTTAACATTTTTTGTTAAATACATTTTGGTGTACACTTCAAATAAAGTGTCTATTAATAATAATAATAAGGATTTAATATTCATAGAGGCTTATTGATGCAAGTGATCAAACTAAATTATTATATTTTAAGTCATTAAAAACGTATTGCAGATAATAAATGGGTAAAATGACAATTATTTACTGTTTTTTTTTTTTTTTTTTTTTTACATTTTATTGGGTGTACTCTGTGATTGTTGGTACACTTTTGGACTATGAGCCCTGTATGAAATTATTTCCATATTGATGAAAAACAGCCTCCTTTTATCCGTTTTAGACTTGCATTATACGTACATATTTAGGTTAAATATTTGGTTGAGTTAATCATGCTGTAAGTTCTTGGACAAGGTGCTGCTTTAAATGTCATTAAATGAATAGTTTAGTGCTTTACATTTATTTTTTATTCATAAGAATAATTCCCTTTGTATGCAATATTTTTAATAGTTTTTGACTTCATGTAGTCACATCTTAATTATTTACATATATAGTGCTCAGCATAGAGTACCCATCACAGATCTCTCTTTTAAATCAATATCTTATACAGAATGATTTACAATGATATACGGTAGGGCTGTACAATTTAGGAAAAATATCTAATTGTATACCGATTGCAATTTGATTTACCATTTAATTCAAGTTTCAAGCTGATTTTATTTAAATTTAAGCTTCACCTCAATAATCTGTAAGTCGTGGCAACAATTCTGCGATAGCTCTTAAAAAAAACCTGTTTTTTTCACAGTGTTTGTGACTTTGAAACCAAAATATTCCCATATTATTAATGCTGTTTTTCTTTGATATTCTTCTATTAATGCTTCTGAAGCAGCAGATGCCATTATTGTCTGCACTTTCCAGTTTGTTTTCCTTCTTTGTTTTTATTGAGGGCGTAGTTTAGTTCTGATTCATCTCAGACTCGTTTCTTGAACATGACAATGAGTTCACTGTACTTAAAAGGCCTCCACAGTCACCAGATCTCAATCCAATAGAGCACCTTTGGGATGTGGTGGAGCGGGAGATTCGCATCATGGATGTGCAGCTGACAAATCTGCAGCTACTGCGTGATGCTATCATGTCGATCTGGACCAAAATCTCTGAGGAATATTTCCAGTATCTTGTTGAATCTATGCCACGAAGAAGGCAAAAGGGCGTCCAATCTGGTACTAGTAAGATGTAGCTAATAAAGTGACCGGTGAGTGTATCTCAAATTCACAGTAAATTTAATATTTACTATTTAATATTTTACTATTTAATATTTAATATATATTATAATATGTATTATATTATTTACAAGAACCAAGCAGACTATTTGAACCAAGATGACTACAACATGAACCAAGCAGACTATTTACTGTGTTCTTACTGCAAAATGAATAATATTAATAGTAGTATTAAAATCAAAATACACAGTAAACAGTCTGCTTGGTTCATGTTAGGCCACATCTTCTGGTTTCTCAGGTCATGCAGCAGTGTCTCACTATAATATTTATCCCTCTTTATTAGAGCATAAAATTGCTTGCACATGCAATGTCAGTTTCGTAACAGAGTTGAAAAGTTCAATATGAAGAAGTCATCCGGCATCTCTCTCGTAATGCACTTGTCAAAGAAAAATTCATGCAATTTTTCAATTTAGAGTAGGAATTCCCAAAGAAGCCCTTTATTTTCTAGCACCCGAATGCCTGATAAAGTGTTGAGTTGAAATAAACTCTCTTGCCGCTCCTGTCGAGGGACTGTTGCATTCTCGACTCAATTCCTTTCATGCTGACAGAGATTTGACAAATTAATAAAGGCACCGTTGGCTCCCTAATGGACTTGCAGGAGGCCAACACTTTTTGACAGAATCGCACATTTTTTTTTTGCACATTTCTTAATTAGGATTGTCTGTATCCCTTGTGGATGCAAAGTTTAAATTTGTTTTGGAAGCTAATTACAGATATATCTGAAACCGCTCTAGACTCTTAACCCATGGGTGAGTGCGTATAACAGGATGAAAGTTTTTAATAAGACTCGAAACTACATCTGATTTGCATTCCTATGCGTTCATAGTTCTAGCTTTTATTTTTGGTTTAGATAAAAATCATTAATTAAAGAGAGAGTTCATGCAAATTCTTTATGAATTATGTAGAGTACAAAAGAAGATATTTTGAGAAATGTTTATTTGGGTCCCTCTTTATATGCTCATAAAAATGGTTTTGTGGCTTTAAATATTGTAAAAATTAAATAAAAACATTGTTCACCTTTTTTTGTCTTTAATAAATGTCTAATAGACGTCTGAACATAGTCGTCTTGGCTAAAACAAGGCTAAATTTGGGCTGTCAATCAAAATCTAATGGCTTAAAACTAGACTGGTCATCAAATAAACAGGAATTCATAACTGTACATACACACTATACCTGACAAAAGTCTTGTTGCCTATCCAAGTTTTAGGAACAACAAATAACTTGACTTCTAGTTGATCATTTGGTATCAGAAGAGTCTTGAAAGGCAAAGATCCTCTAGATTACGCTTATTTTTACCAAAATAAAATATGATCATGCCTTGATTTTTAATTATTTAATTAGGACAGTAAGGTCTGACTTTGACAGATCACAGATCTTTTAATCCCGCACGTCCTGTCTTGTTGATATGGTTATAAGTGTTAAGCTGCAGTCACACTGGATGTTTCTCCCCATAGACTTTCATTCATACGCATGCAAATGCGTCAGACTGGAAACACAGGGTCATGCGTCAAGTTTCGCATTTCGCTGAGGTGCAAATTTCAAGCTTTGGTGAACTCTGACCTGCTAAATCGCATCACTTTACTGATGCGATTTCCAATCCAGGATCAAAACATGACCTCTCTGGGCAGAAGTTTAAAACATGGAGCAGTTGCTGGCTTTTTTAAATGTCTAATCATCTTGTTTAATCGCGCCCCTTTTCGCATCGCCGTACGACATGTTAATACTCAGCTCTCAATCGATTCCGTGGGCAGGGAAACCACACTTCTTTGTCATGTTGCGGCGGGGCTCTAAATGGAAGGGATTTGGATCCTATTTAATGTCAGGAAATAATAAAAAAAGAGGCTTATTGTCTTTACGTATATCAGCTCAATATGACTCTGGACACATTATACCTACACAGAGTTCTGTCCAAACAGCTTACAAAATATGATTTTTATCATAGGTGCTCTTTAATGCATTTACTATTATGAACAAACAATGAACAATATATACATAATATACAAGACATGAACGTTTATTACAGTATTTATTCATGTTGGTTGTTCATTGTTAGTTCATGTCAACTTACGATGCATTAACTCATGTTAACAAACATGAATTGGGATTTTAATAATGCATTAGTAAATGTTGAACTATGATTAATAAGTGCTCTACGAGTATTGTTTATTATTAGTTCATGTTAAGAAATATATTAACTAATGAAACCTTATTGTAAAGTGTGACCACATAAGCAATAACTGTCTGCAATTGTTTGTGAACCCTCCGGTTTCGTTGTGTACATGAATCATGCCGTGTCCAGACTCGGCGACCGCCTTATGTAAGTGCCGTGGGCTGGACCCTCTCAGAAAGACAACAGGAGAAACAGTACATGAGCCTGAGGTAAAAGAACAAAACAAAACAAAAAAATGAAACCAGTCGTGTAGGCTGGAGCCTTCATGAAATAGCCTTGCTTTATTTTAGTTCCTTCGTATCATTTCATTAATATATTGTGGAGATGTAGTTTCAGTCTGAAGGAAATTGGTTCTGAAAGCTTGGTTGTAGACTGATACATGCCTAACCATGCATTTCAGTGGCTCTGAACATGCTCATGCCATTAAACCACCCACGACAAGCTCTCCGCTGTCTGAATCTGCATACGGCGTAGGAGGCTATTGTGTGGCCACGTAAATAGCCACATTAGACTCACCGTTGCCCTTTGCATCTGCATTAAAATGAACAGTTGTGTGGCAGATGCTGCAGAGCTTTAAAAGAGACATTTATACAAACACACTGTCTTGTTTGTGTTAATGAATTCAAGACATTTTGACACTGTGAGTGACTCAAGTGCGCTATTTCTGTGATTCACTCACCATCATGCTTTTCTAAAACTGAAAGAAATTTGGAACATAAACGAAGGTATTTTTAATCTAATCAAAGAGATTTGTTTCATCCCTCTATTGAGAGTCTGTTCTTCCAAAACTCAAAAAGGTAAAAAAATAAAATAAATCACTTTCTATAAATGATTAAATGGAAAAACAAAACATTTAATAAAAAAATTTAAACATTTAATAAATAAAATAAAACATTTAATAAATAAAATAAAATTATAAATTAAAAACATCTAATAAATGAAATAAAATAAAACATAGAATAAATACAATATTTAATAAATAAAATAAAACAATAAATAAATAAAATAAAATAAAACATTTAATAAATAAAATAAAACATTTAATAAATAAAAAATCTAATAAATGAAATAAAATAAAACATTTAATAAATAAAATAAAACATTTAATAAATAAAAAATCTAATAAATGAAATACAATAAAACATTTAATAAATAAAATAAAACATTTAATAGAATAAATAAAACAATAAATAAAATAAAACATTTAATAAATAAAATAAAAATTTAATACATTAAATAAAACGTTTAATAAATAAAAAATCTAATAAATGAAATAAAATAAAACATTCATTAAAAAAATAAAGCATTTAATAAATTAAAACGTTTAATAAATTAAAAACATCAAATGAAATAAAATAAAACATTTAATAGAATAAATAAAATATTTAATAAATAAAATAAAACAATAAATAAAATAAAATAAAACATTAAATAAAAAAATATATTCATCCAAAGGACATGACACACAAAGAAGTGCTTACAATTTAATTTTAATTATGTTCCAGATAATTATTAAAAAGATATAGCTCTAGCATTTGACAATGGAGAACTTCTAAAATCTCTCCCAGTTCAGTCATGTGACTGATGTTTTCATGTTAGCAGAGTAGCAGTATATAATCAAAGTAACATATATGAAAAAGTATAGTGTGATTTTGATTTTTTTTTTTTTTTTACAAATAAAGCATAAGCACACATTGCTTTGCATCTTGAAACCACAACCATTACAAAAATCCACTTTAGACCACTCATTAAATATACAAAACTTGAAAACATGAACAAAATATTCACATGAAAAATTCTAAACACGGAAAACCTAACAAGTCAGCTTGTAATCCTTTATTATTTATACATGTGCTTTTGTAAGTATGTGCCTTTTTCCATTCCGATTTGAAATGTAAAGAATTTAAGAGGCTTTTCTTTGATATATGATATTGAGCATCTCATTTTTGCGAGCGTTCAGCAGAGCGAGTGCCCAAAGCCTGTGCTGATATGAGTATATGGAGAACAATAAATCCATTTCTATTCTTGGGACAGGCAGTTGGTGTATCATTCTTTATAAGCTGATATTGCACTCCTCCACGGCAATTGTTCCCTCTGATTGCTTTCAGCGCTCCCACAATTGTGTATCATCCTATCATTCCATAAGTAAACATTGGGAGATGGCCGGGCGATGTTGCTGTATTGTGGAGGGAGGCGGCAAAGGAAATTGCTAAGGCCCTTTTTCAAAAACCTCCCATCTCATTACGTTCCTGCTGGGCTCAAACAGCCAAATAAATGTGTTGCCTATTGACTCAAGAATGGTAGATTTCACACTGCTGTTTTTTTTGATGGATTTTGTTTGTAAGATCCTATATCTTTCTGGGCTGTGCTTGGCACATATATTTCACACACGGACTTCCATAGAGCTGTTATAGTATGTGGTGAATGTGTAGTGTGTATTGTTGGCTCAATGTGATGTTTGGCTACTGTATAATAATTTTTCTGCCGCATTGCTGAACACATTAGCCACCATCTTGACATTATTATTATTTTTTTGCAAACAACAACATGATGAAGATGGTCTGATGAAGAGCCAGTGTGTTCAAAACATCACACGCTTTGTGATATAGCTTTTTAAAGTTAACCTTCCTATCATCTCCGGGTCAAATCTGACTGATTTACAACTTCATTCATTCATTCATTTTCTTTTCGGCTTAGTCCCTTTATTAATCTGGGGTCGCCACAGTGGAATGAACTGTCAACTTATCCAGCATATGTTTTATGCAGTGGATGTCCTTCCAGCCGCAACCTATAACTGGCAAACACCCGTACACTCCCATTCACACACATACACTACGGACAATTTAGCTTGCCTAATTCACCTATAACGCATGTTTTTGGACTGTGGGGGAAACTGGAGCACCCGGAGGAAACCTATGTGAACACAGGGAGAGCATGCAAACTCTGCACAGAAATGCCAACTCACCCAGCCGGGGCTCAAACCAGCGACCTTCTTGCTGTGAGGCAATCATGCTACCCATTGTGCTACCGTGATGCCCTAAAACACTTATAAATATTGTGTTTTACATCTGTTTGCCTTAAGGCCTTTCGATATCTCCTCACTATGCACTGGAACACATAAAAAAGAGGTGATCATCTGTTTCATTGAGTTTTGAGTGTCTTAATTGTTACACCTGTGGTGTTCCGAATCAAAAGCAAATGATTATTATTATCATAATTATTATTTTTATTCTTATTATTAGTAGTAGTCGTAAAATGAATCCTTAACAAAGAATGAAAATACAGTCATTAGGCATTTTATATGTGCTTAAGCCAAAAATATTTGTAGTATTTGTATTTTGTAGCTAGCAGTATTTGTAGCTGTATATATAAACTGCTTACTTTTGTCTATTAATGTAGCGTTGATGCTTAATAAATAATGAACTATTTGCTAATGCTTAATAAATGCTAAATAGTGTACAGTTTATGAAGTGTTACCAAAATTTCTCTAGTCTCTAAAATAAGAATTAGTAAAACTTTGTGGCTATAATTATAGCTTTGTCCTTAAACAGTCCTCCTTAATGCCTAATTGGAGGCAGTACTGCCTTTCTAAAATTCATACAATATGTTAGAGTACATTCAGTTGGCGTTTCTGTGTGGAGTTTGCATGTTTTCCCAGCAATCGTGTGGGTTTCCTCCGGGTGCTCCGGTTTCCCCCACAGTCCAAAGACATGCGGTACAGGTGAATTGGGTAGTCTAAAATTGTCCATAGTGTATGAGTGTGAATGAGTGTGTGGATGTTTCCCAGAGATGGGTTGCTGCTGGTAGGGCATCCGCTGCGTAAAAATCATGCCTGGTAAGTTGGCGGTTCATTCCACTGTGGTGACCCCAGATTAATAAAAGGACTAAGCCGACAAGAAAATGAATGAATGAATGTTAGAGTACATAGTGTACACTACATAAATGGGAATGGAGTATTGATAATTTTCACGTTGTCACACCATTAGGGAATCACCCCACTGGAATGCAAAACATTACTATATATACTGCTGACCGCCAAGTCATGGGATGAATAATTCTTTTTTTTTTTTTTTTTTTAACCAAATAGCCAAAAAGTTGTTGTGCAATAAGGTTTAGCCTTACGAACTGACGAGGAGACACACATGAGCTGTGCTTCTATAGAATTCCATTAGAGAAAGAACAGCCAGAAAAGAGAGATAGATTTGTGCCGAATGGTATAGCATCATTGACCCATAACAATCCATAGTACTGTCAGTGCATTTGTATGCTTTTTATACCCTTTCTATTCTAATTTGCAGGTCAAATGCAATTAAAATCTAAGTATCAATATCAGCAAATATTACAACCAGCAAATATTAAGTAAAAGAAACCGACACCAAATATAAAAGGATACTTGCATGCTATAACGCCATCAGTAATAATTAAATCGCTGAGGAATATCTGCTAGCGCTCCTTCTCATACTTTAGCCTCCACATCAAAGTTCCTGAAAGCAAAGAAGGTCAAGGTGCTTTAGGATTGGTCAGCCCAGTCACCAGAGATGAACATTATTGAGCATGTCTGGGGTAAAATGGAGGAGACATTGAATATGAATACAAATAATCTTGATTGAATAATCTTGATGAACTTTGGGAGCCCTGCAAGAACGCTTTCTTTGCCATTCCAGATGACTTTATTAATAAGTAATTGAGTCATTGCAGAGATGTATGGATGCAGTTGTTCAAGCTCATGGGAGTTATTCTTAATTTTTTTTCCCACTACACCATGACTTTATATTGTAAGACTTTTGTTTAAGCAAAGTCAGACCTTATTGTCCTAATTCATCTTTTAGGATCATATTTTATTTTGGTAAAATAAGCATAATCTAGAGACCTTTGCCTTTCATATAAGCCACTTCTGATACCAAATGATCAACTAGAAGACAAGTTATTATTTGCTCTTCCTAAAACTTGGATAAGCGACAAGACTTTTATCATGCAGTGTGTTTTCGGAATCTGTCGTCCTATAAGCACACTTGAGAACCTCAGTAGAGGCTATCCAGGTGGTGTTTTCTTCTTTGTTTTAACGTTCCTAGCTGCTTTTTCCATACAAAATTTTGCAGTTTATTATGCAAGTAAGGGTGTTCCTCTTGTTGAGAAGTTTGCTTGCAGGGTAAGTTAGATTCTCTTTTGTGCTGGTAGTTTTCATCTCCTTTCCCAATGTTCACATTCAGTGCACCACATCCTCCTTATCTGCTTTTCTCCAGAGGGGCATTTATTTATTTGCGACAGCTTGGAAATTGGGGTCCATGACCGTAACAGGTATAGACTCCCGTCTACCTGTGCTTTCGCGCCTCCCTTCGACTGTGCGTAATCAAGTCCTGTGTAAATGCAGTGACACGCTTTGACCCCTTTTACAACTCGAAAGTGCTTCTGCTTGCAACTCAAAACTCGACAAGCTTTGACAAAACCATTGACATCAGCGCTGAGTCATTCCGCTGTAATCCTGGGCTGGCGGGGTGAAGTAAGAATTGGGGGCTTTTTCATAATATTTGCTTTTGCCAGGCAATTCTCCTCTGGCCTGATAGCATCAAGCTCCTGTGTAAATATTACACAGTGTGTCTTCATTTGAACCGATGCGACAACACTCATTGTGCCACTGGGAACATGATTAAGAGATTAGTTTTCTTGTTAGATGCTCTCTGAAGACAACGGCACAAAAGAAGCACAGTCAAGGTACATGCTGTGCAGCGCACACCGCAATTTCCCCCATGCCCAAGAGACGCTTTTATGAGACAGCTGGATTTTGTGTCGTCGCGCTGGACCGAGAGCATCTCGAAAGCTTGATTACAGAATGTGAGCCAGTCGTGAACCAGACAGACGGCCCCTTGCGGAAACACATGGCGCTTTTGGACGATGGCACCCTGTTGCCATAGTCTGGATTCTGTAATAGCAATGGCTTCGTTCTTTTCTGGCAACTCTCCCAGCGTTACTCTGGCATGTATTGCGGGGCAGAATGCTTGGCTGTGTTCTGAATTGCTCATTACATCCCCAGAGGCAAACATAGGCCAACTCAAAGATACAAACAAAGACAGACGCAGCCGACAGCAGGGAGCACCCCCCCAACACACACAGACACACGCACGCATACTGCACGGTGACTGCTCACATTTCTCTTGCCGCTAGCATGCAGTCCTAAGACCCACTTGCTGATAGCATTCCATTAATTCAGTGTGTTGCAAGCAGGGATGTGCAAAACTGGCTGTTTTTAAAAAACAACCACAAGGAATCTTTGTGCAATTAGACTGTTTTGTGGTTCTTCTGTTCCTTCATTGGACATAGCCTTTATATTTATGTGTTCTTGCAAATGCTAATTGGTTGGCTCAAAATATTTAGCAATAACATAGTTTTTGATCAGGCAGGGTTAGGATCTTGTACAGAGGCTAGCTTTTTTGCCATCTCTTAGTTCTTGTAGCTCTAAGGAGAAAAAAAGTATTTCTTGCCTACTCATTTAAATAACAACAGTGCTTTAAAGTGAATAACTCACTAGTAGACAACTTTCCAGAGAAACTCTGACTGTGCTAACAGTGATGGCACAGCATGATAATTAGTGCACTGCTACTAAAGGTATCAAAACAAAGGACATATAAGAAATCATATAAGAAAATGATCTGCATAAACAAGTTGGCCTTACTTATTGGTGTGTCAATTGCTAGACAATTAATTTAATTCCTTAACTGTTTACGAGTGTTGCTTTTTAAACCACATCACAATTAGCGTATTTCAGGTTTGTCACAATTAATAGTTGTCACTGCGGTTGCAGGAAAACATCATTAAATTTCCAAACTGGAAGGCCGACTAGAAGTAACTAAATAAACATCACTCCACTGGTCTCAAAAGGCGCACTAATGACAGATGTCAGAGGCGTCCTTGTTAGTGCACCCACTTTCTATGCATGAATTGCTGGTTGCTGCGTTTAGTAGATCTGGAGATGTTACATTTGTGCAGGGATTTGGATGGGATCGAGGTTTAGGGGATGAGTGTAGCGGAGGCCAACAAGTCAGAACTGTGCAGGTAAACCTTACTTTGTTGTGACAAAGTAAAGCAAGGCAAGTTTATTTATATAGCACATTTCATACAGAATGGTAATTCAAAGTGTTTTACATAAACAAGAATAAAAGAAACTAGAACATAAAAATGATAAAAAAAAAAGAATTCAAAATAATCAAAACAGATTAAAATGTGTTAAAACAAGTTATAAAAGAATGAAAAAGAAAAGAAAGACATAATAGTGTGATCTGTAGGACGCATCTCAGTGCTTATTTAGTAAAGGCACAGCTAAACAGACGTGTTTTCAGTCTTGATTTCAATGTACCTAATGTTGGAGCACATCTGATCATTTCTGGATGCTGATTTTAGTAGTAGCTGAGGGTGGATTCACCCTGCTTTGACTGAATCCTTGGAATTTCTAATTTACTTGATCCTAAAGATCAGAGTGATCTGTTAGGTTTGTATTCAGTGAGCATATCTGTAATGTATTGAGGTCCTTGGCCATTTAGTGATTAATAGACAAGTAGTAATACTTTAAAATCTATTCTGAATGTAACTTGGAAACAGTGTAAAGACCTGAGGACAGGTGTAATGTGCTCTGATTTCCTGGTTCTGCTCTGAATCCTGGCAGCAGCGTTCTGGATGAGCTGCAACTGTCTGACTGACTTTTTGGGAAGTTCAGTGAAAAGTCCATTACAGTAATCCACCCTGCTGCTGATAAAAACATAAACAAGTTTTATCACTGGAAACAAAGCATCTAATTCTCGCTATGTTTTTGAGATGATAGTATGCTGATTTACTTACTGCTTTGACATTCAGATCTGACTCCAGAATCACAGCAAGTTTTTTGACCTTATTTTTTGACCACTAGAGCCAAGGCATGCATTCTCCTTGAGCGATTTCAAGAGACACACTAGTGACTTGGTGTCCTTGTTAATGTGCCCATCTCCTATGTCTTGAAGGGATAGTTCATCCAAAAATAAAAATGGTCAATTATTACTCACCCTCCAAACACCTGAGACCTTTGTTCATCTTGGGAAAACAGATATTTTGTATGAAATCCAGGAGCTCTCTGATCCTCAATAGACAGAATGATCCTGGTTTAAAGAAATACCTAAAACATTGTCAAAACAGTGGACTGGGAGAAGAAACCATCTCTGAAACATTGGTTCACACCAGGGCTGTGCAATTCATTGAAATTGGGTTTTGATTTTAGACTTTAACAATCATGAAATTGCATAATGAGAATGAAATTGCATGTGTAATAGTAAATCAGAAAAGTGCGTCTCTTAAAGTGACATCACATATATTAGCGCTGTATGCTTAAAATATATTTTATATCTTTAAATAAATCCACTCTTTGTTGATGTAAATCATCTTGATTACAATATTGATCAAAATAATTACTATGTTTTCTTTTATAATCAAGCAGTTTCTCACTGATGTGAGTAGAATGAAAAGGTTATGTCAGGAATAAACACAGTCCAAGTCCAAGTGATGTATTTCCACATCTTAGACCACACTTGCTCGATAAAACTGAATTTTGGGCTTAATACATTCAGTCAAATGAATAAAGCAATGTGTTTGCAGAACGGCATCAAAGTGAGTCTCTGACTTAACCAGAAGTCATATTGCTGCACTGGGGCGGCTTGGGTTTTCTTGAGCGTGAACAAGTGGATATTAATTCATCTTGACTGCAGAGAGATGGCATGTCGTGTGCTCTGGAACCCCAGGATGTGTAGGGCTTTAATGAAGTGCTGGTAAAAGAAACCCAAAAATGCAGACTCCCAGGGTCATGCTGAACATCGGCCGCTGTATCAGAATTTAATCTGAATATATCAGCCAGGTTCTTGTGGATGAGCTCTTGAGGTTACAATGAATGGAACAGCATGACATATTATAAGGGCATACAAGAAACTATAAAATGGTATACTTAATCTTTGCACTGTAAAAATGCTACTTGGGAATGAAGTTATCTTATTAGTTTTACATATTTAAGTGAATTGAACATAAAAAAAATTTGGTTGTCCCAAAAAAAACCCCTCAAGAATTGTAGTTTCAGATCATTTTAAACAAGTTGTTTAAACAAAATGTCATTTTTTTTGTGTAAGGTTTAAAGAAAAGCACCAAAATGGAGCAAACAGTTGTTAAATTTGGTACATTATAATTGAATTAATATTTATAACATCTTGAAACTCCCTAGTTTACGAGTACAACTTGTTCCTATGAATTTATCATGTACTTAAATAGTCAGTTGTATCCCCAGCATGTATTTTTAGTGTGTAACATGCATTTAGCATTGTAGCACAGATACTAATGAATATAAATGGCTGTTTTAGATCCAGAGGAACAAAAGGTGATGTCATTCTTCAGAAGAAGCTGCTTGTCTATTTATATTCGTTAGCTCTATAGGCGCAGTGTGCTAGCTGAAAATAGCATTCATTATTTGGAAGTAGTGACTCAAAGCCTGCAGTAACCGCCAAGGCAGCGTTGGGCTGCCATGCTTCATTCATTTTAAACAGATCATGGCATATTTCGCTGTACCATTGCTCTCCGTTAGCTTTCTTGTCTTCTGGTGTTCGGCTGCATCAGCGGTGTCAGCGCAGGTGTGCGTGACTGATTTTCAACACTGCCTTTATCTGCAGCGTCAGCTTATTTCCACTCCACAGCATTAGTTAAAGTGTGTCAGGCTTGTGTATGATGCGTTTCTCAAATTGCGCTTGAGGATTGTGGTCTTACATGAACCTGACATCAAATCCCATCTCAGCTTCTTCTGCAGTGTAAAAAAAAAAAAAAGGCAGATTGGTGCAAAATTGCAATGACTTGTAGCTTATTGGATTTTAAAAAGAATGACCAGGACTTCATTTCCCAGCTTATGCAATTCATGAGCTCAAGTCTCATGGTCCTTGACCTCCTTTGGAATGATAATACGGCATCTATAGTTTCCTCCTATCCGAATATGCAAGGGAATATTTAAATATGAATGTGTGCGGTTGCATAATTGGAGGGTTTCCAGTCTTTGTGCTCTCAGAAGAGAGGTTGATCTGGTCTTCATTTATGGTAAACAGAAATGCTGCAGCCTTGCATATTAGATATGAAATACATTTACACGTGGCTTTGTGGATATCATTCACCACTCCTGCAGGGCTAGGGAGTGTCTTTCAAGAGCTCATTTTTTTACACAAATTAATGTCTTTAAAAAAAAGGTAAAACCTCGATTACGATCTGTAATCGCTGGAATTGCTCTTCAGTGTTTGGACTCTCAGTAGTGATTATTAAACCACACTGACCTGAGCTAAACTGAACTACACTGTTTCAATTCACTATAAACTTCCATGTGAAGCTGCTTTGACACAATCTACATTGTATAAGCGCTATACAAATAAAGATGAATTGAATTGAATTGAATAATGTTTGGATGGTGCGTTATTGAATAAAATTCAGTGGTTTTCAATTTTAAATCAGTTCATGCATGTGTGGAGATTGCTATTCCTTTATTATTAATATGATTGCCATTGGGAATTTACATGACTGGTGTCAATGCAAATGGAAATGTTTAATGCGTTTTTGTAGTTCAATTCCACAGCAATGGCATTTTAAAGGATTTAAGAATGGAAAATATGTTCTAAAGTGCACATTTTTGAAAACAAATAAAATGGCATCATGTGCATGTTTATAACATTTTCAGTGTTTAAGCATGAGTGAGAACTTTGCAACCAAATGGTAGCCATCTTTTTACCTATTTAATGGGAGTTTTGAACAATAAAAACAGAGTAGGATAAACTTAATATGTAAAAAAAATGTGCATTAACTACAATGGATACACATTTACTGAATAAATTCCAGCATTTGCATTAAAATGTCATGTGGTATTGTTTTAACAGATTGTGATAACAAAAATGAACAAACCAGTGGACTGACCACATTGCATCTATTGAGATGTTGTATTTGTCATTCTAAAAGGCCTTAGCCTAGTCTGTCAACAAAGTGGTTCATACGCCATTAAAAGCTAGTTATGACCTCGGGCTGGGCGATTTGGCCTAAAATCAAAATCTCGATTAAATGAGCATTTTACCTCGATTACGATTAATGAACGATTATTTGTTTATTTTGTTTTTGCCCTCATAGTCACGTGACTCCACATGCGGTAGGGAAATTAATAAAAAAAATTGATCTGGAAAAATTAGATTTATATATTAATGTCGATTTTGATTACTTTTTGATTAATCACCTAGCCTTATTGTGACTGTTCCTTGCGTTTTGTCTTTTGAGCCACAAGTAGTAAGTTCGCAGCAAATTTATTTTGACTTTTTGATATTTGGTGCCAGTTTATCGCCAAGACACCGTTTTGTTCATTGTATAAAAAATGTAGTGCTTTATTCGCATACATTCGCACATAAGCTTAATTTGCGTCTTTGGATGGAAAATAAGTGGTGGAATAAAAGATCAAATGTTTGCAGGTGCATATCTTCTTTTTTTATGTATATATATATATATAAAGTGATATCACCATCTACTGGCCTGGCATGCATTATACAGTATTTCTTACAGTTTTTGTGGATCTGTGTAAATCATTTTGATGACATTTTCATCTGTACACAAAAACAAAATACTTTATTATATTTACTAAGCATTTAATATAAAATATAAATATAAAATACAATTGATTTTGATATAAAATATAATTGATATGTAATGTAATTATATAATATGACTGATTTTGCTAATACATATTTTTCTTGTTTAGATAAAAAGATTGTGCTTTACCACAAAATGAACAACTCCATTATTCAAATTTGAGCTTTGTTCAAAGACAGAATGTATAATGATATACAATAATAACATAAAAATTTATGTTAAATAAAATATGAATGAATAATACAGTAGTTAACATTTAAAGTAGTTCAAACCTATTTATCTAAGTTGTCCTAAAACTATTCAACAATACCCTTTCTTGTCTTAGGACAATTTCGAAAAACATTTTTGATCTGCTTCAAATGTTGACAACTGTAAATAATTTCTTAATTAATAATGCATACTGTTATATAAAAAAAGAAAAGTGTGTGTGTGTGTGAATAAGAATTTAATTCTGCAAGTGGCATTGGCAGCGCTCTCTCATTGGGATGCCCTCTGGCTTTCTGTCACTCTCGCTGCCTCTCCTTCTTTCTTGCTGCCTCCCAGTAGGGACCCATTTGGGACCCGGTGGGACTCTGGCTCGGCTCTGCTCTGCATGACTTCCATCACGGCTGCCTCTGAAGGCGGTGACTTGGTCTGTCTAGCGCAAAGCTCTCTCTCACACACACACACACACACACACACACACAAATGGTGCAAATTAGGTTCTGCTCCGGCAATGTCATTCAGCGCTAAAAGAAGAATGCCCAAAGTTTCAGTTTGGACAACTCGAATGCCTGAGCGACATAGAAAAATTTGAGTCACTTCTGTCTTTCTGCCTCATGGTGATTTCACAGCAGCATGTCACTTTGTATTATTGTGTAACGCGTCTCTCTGCCAAACTGAGGCATGATAAAACATGCCATGCTGCAACTTCCTGTGGTAGTACTATAGAAACCGGCTAGCTATCCTCCAACTAATGGGATCAGTGTTGGGTGTAATTGACTAAAGTAAGCAACTTATTAAATTAACAAGCTAAGATAAGTCTTATTATATTTTTTGTTAATGAATGTTTAATTGTAATTCCAAGTAGTATTGTAATTTGAAAAAAAAAAAATAAATAAATTCTTGCGCAATTCCTCTTGGCATTGGCAAGCACGCTAGTTAGCCTTCCAACCTAACTCAATACAGGGTTGGTGATTAATTAACTAGTAGTTATGCTACTACTGCTGTTTTATACCTTATAACTAAGCCTACATGGAATCTGCGCCTGCAGAAATACGCAGATTTTTTGCCCATCATTGAGTCTGTCTATTTTTGTGTAAATGTGTGTAAATTTATATTTATTCAGTTTTTAAATTAATTTCGGTAATATTATTGACTAATATGAAAGTGTTTCTTTGATTTATTTACAATACAGTTTGTAAAGTATTATTTTCAGTCTTTTAGTTGATCTATGATCATTGTAATTATTAAATAAGTGAAGTCAAGTCAATTCGAGCTTTATTGTCATTCTGCTACATGTGTGGACATACAGAGGAATGAAATGTTGTGTCTTGCAGGACAACGGCGCTACATAGATTACTGACAACATTAAAAGACATAAAAGCACTGTTTTGTGGGCAGCAAGAAGCCGTTGCGTCTGGATGCGTCGCCATCTTGGAATTATAAAAGTTAAAAAGCTATGATTTTTAAAATTTTATTTCATATATTAAGTTTTTGGTTGCGATACTCCCACATTAATTCTGCATAAATCCTGTGATTTTATTATTATTATTATAAATTTTTTTTATTATTAATTTTTTTACAAAAATGTCAGCAGCTTCTGTCTGGCCCTACTTAACTCATACAGTAAACTGTTATCTTTGAACTTACAGTAACTGTGTTCTGTGAACTTCAGGTTTTGGTCCCTAGAACATTCTCTGTAGATATAACAAGTTTTTTTTTCTGTAAATAAAGCATTTCCTGTAGGTAAATGGACTGTTCCCAAAACATTTTTTCACCCAGAGTTTTTTTTTTAATAAGGTTAGCAGAAGGTAGTTTTTTCATTACCATAAAGAACCTAATTTGGTTCGACAAAATAACTGAGTGGGAACCAATTAGGAATGTTTGTACTGTCCTATGTTTGCTAGGTTGTTAACAATATGCAATGAAAATCTAAACGTTGAAGTATTATATAAAACAACACAACTACTTGTGGTAAGAAATGGTTAAACACAGCTACTATAGCTCTTCCAGTTGCTATCTTCTTGGAAGCTAACATTTAAAAAAAATTTAAATATGTTTAAACTCAATGTTTATTAAATCATTAGCGTGTATGCTACAAGTTCAATGTTATTGGAACACATGTTAATGGAGTGTAGCCAGTTAGTGGTCATGCTACTAACTACTTTAGTAATCTTACATTTATAGAAGTTCAAATACAGTAGCTCTTTTAGTACAAGCTAGAACATTTTTTTAATTCATCAGTGCCAAAGGCTATAGAATACACAAGACATGTCACTCGTATAGTTTTGAATGGGGAAAAGTGTAACCATCAATGTGATGAATGAAGCCCCGCCTACTAATACAGAAGCCAGTCATCGATCGATATTGTCTGACGTTTCAAATCAGAAGTGTGTTTTCACGATAATTTGGGGGTCAACAAACGCACTGGAATCTCAGCAAATACTTGCTTCACAGACATAAGAAATGTATCCACATAAAGCTTGGAATCTGTACTTTAAAATGAACCAACTACAGTTGAAAACAAAAGTTTTTAGGTTTTGTAATCTGTATGAAACGAAGGCCAGTCCGTCCTGTCAAATGCACGTCCCATGACAGCAACTAGAAGAACGCCCACAAACTTGTAAACAAAGAGTCGCTGTCATTTCTGGAGGAGAATCGCATCAAGACCAAGTTGTGGATTACTTCAGAAGAGCAGCACGATCAGGCAAAACATTATCCAGAGGATGATCATGTGTAGAATGGCCATAAATGAGGTTGGTGTCGTGATCTTAATCCTTTTGAGTGTGTATGCGCATTCGCTCGGGCAACCTGAAAAATAGATTTTGTTTGTCATTCCTGACAGCAAATCTTCTCCCAAATGACAACAACTGCTTTTGTGGGTGTTTACGTTTCACATTTGCTGTCATGTGATTTAATTTTGAATGGTGGAGGTGAAACTTTTTTTTTTCCAAGTAGAGTTGGCAAGTTTGAGATTTCAAAGTTAGATATATTTATTTTGTGTGTGAGTTAAGTATTTGTTGAGACTAAGCTTGTTCAAGCTGCAGAAACTGTCATAAAGAACACTTGTCTGGACCGAGCCGGATATGAAGGATATAGGGCCCTATCATACACCCATCTAAATTAGGCGCAAGACGTGTTTGGCGTGATTTGTTGCTATTTGCAGACTAGCGCAAACCTAATTTTCACATTTTGCACCACGTTGTTTAAATGGCAAATCCATTTGAGCTACTTTGTGGACTCAAGGGGCGTGCTGGTCTAAAATAGAGGTGTGTTAAAGTGCATTGTTAGTGCGTTTCTATTTTAAGGAACTGAAATAGACCACGTCATTGACCATCTAAAAGCAGCTCTAAAGTCTAGTACAGAGTGCGTTAGTTATGCGAATATGTAGGTTCAACTGCACATTGCTTAAAACATACATGATGTGCAGCAATACACAAATATCTTTACATATGATAAAATAAAAGGATTAAAATGTTACAAAAATGATTATGTTCTACATAAATGTTAAATCCACTGCCATCTCAGGCCCTGTTTACACTACAGTAATACGTTTGTTTTAAAATGGCGTTTTAGAATAAAAACGATCTGCGTTCACACTGGTGTTTCACCTAGCATTTCTGAACAGCTCTTTGTCCACACTAGACCGCTGAAAACGCACATCACGTGACCACACACACTCTAGCTTGCACTGCAGCGATGAGAGCTGTGCACATCATACTGCTTATCAAGGATCTACCGCTGCATCTAATCTCACTATATTTGTTAATCATGATATTTAATTCATCTTGTCTTTATCTAATGACATTTCCCTGAACCACATGTGCTGTGGTTGAGTGCAGAGATAAGGTAATATATTAATTAATGTAGCCACGTACACTGATTCTGCTCATTTGACTGATTGCTTGCATTTATTTCCATAATGTATAAACTTATTGTACATTATACTTTTATAATGGCCAATATTGATTATTAAAACTGATATTCAGCAAAAGAGAGGGTATGTTTCATATTTTCAACTTACAAGGAGAGGATGCAAGTCTGAACTGTTTGTAGGCTACTTAATATATTGTCTGCTGCCACGTCTCCGTTTTCAGATGTCTCCATTTTCCCCCATCCACACTAACACGGGGCATCAGCGTTTAAAGTGAAAATGGCCTCTTCAGCGTTTTTAAAAAGCTCAGCTTTCGGCGCTCAAACTCTGGCGAAGTGTGGATGGATGGCGTAAGTGTAGCAAAACGTATGCATTTTAAAAACTAAAATGTATTCATGTAAACGGGGCCTCGGGGGGCTTTTTCAGTTCATTCCTGACTATTTGCATTTGTATAATGTTATTATTATTATTATTATTATTATTATTATTATTATTATTATTATT
>CAIGQZ010032594.1:19304716-19326476 GCA_903798205.1 Danio tinwini | reverse complement strand
AGGATCTTTCAGATTTATAGTCTAGTGCAGTGTTTCCCAACCCTGTTGTTGGAGGTATGCCAACAGTACATATTTTAGATGTCTCCCTTATCTGACTCATTAACTTCAGGTTTTGGAGTCTTATCTGTTCTGATGAGTTGATTCAGGTTTGATTAGGGAGAGCTTAAAAATGTGTATTGTTGGTGTGCCTTCAGGAACAGGGTTGGGAAACGTGTATGTCTCTTACAACAAATGCTTTTTGGCTATTGCGATTTAAGCAGTTTGCTATTTATCTTTCTCTTCTTGTAATTGAAAGTATTATTGTTGTTTTGAAAATGTTGTTTTGGATTCTATTGACTTATATTGTCGAGAAATAGTTATTTAATTGTCTTTAGTAATGCAGATCCTTGTATAAAAAGGTAAGTATGCTTTAATGAAATGTCATTCTGAAATAAATAACTACTACTATAATAATAATATTAATAGTTATAATAATACTCATTCAGAATTATATCAAACATCTGAATTAGGAAAGCTAAAAATTTTATTTGACATACTTATGAGTTGCTATTAGATGTTATATTAAACGTGACATACAATGTCATAACTATGAGATAGAAATGTGAAATTAGTAAATTTTAAAATGTTAAAAAAGTAAGATATTTTGTCAGTAAGATGAGAAATTGTCAAACTTACATAGAAAGTCATAATCATGAGGATGATGTGTGAAATTGTTAGTCAAAATTGAGATTTTTGATGGAAAAAATCAAATTTTTCTAAGTCCTGATTATGAGATAAAATGTAAACTTGGGTGAATGAAAACTCATTAATATAAATTGTCGGATGGACAAGACAAAATGGCAATGGTGGGATATCTCATAATCGAAATTGACCTAGAATCTCATATGAATCTAAAATTAAAGAGCCCCTATTATGGGTTTTTAAAAAAGACCTTCCATGCAGTGTGTAACACAGCTCTAAGTAAAGTAAAATATCCAGTTAAGGCTTAAATTTGAAAGTGCACCATGTTTAAAACTATTGATTCATCTATAAAAGAGTCGACTCAGAGTGGTTGGTGTTTCTGTGTGGAGTTTGCATCTTCTCCCAGTGTTGGCGTGGGTTTCTTCCAGGTGCTCCGGTTTCCCCCACAGTCAAAAGACATGCGCTATAGGTGAATTGGGTATGCTAAAATGGACCGTAGTGTATGTGTGTGATAGAGTGTGTATGGATGTTTCTCAGTGATGGTGTGCAGCTGGAAGGGCATCCGTTGCGTAAAACATATGCTGGATAAGTTGGTGGTTCATTCCACTGTGGCGACCCCAGATTAATAAAGGGACTAAGCCGAAAAGGAATGAATGAATAACTTCAATATATATTTGACCAACCACCCCTATAATGGTTTATAACATTGTAAATTCATGTTTGCGCCAAAAATATTAATTCATCGCTTTGAAACCGGCAATCCGTTAATCATCCATTAATAGGGGCATTTAATATCACTAATTTTATATCACTAATCACTAACTTAATATTAAATTAGGTTAATTTAATATCACAAATATCATTGAGAACCACTCAATATCCCTCAAAACACTGAAAACATAACAAGTTTGATTAGTAAATTAAGTGTAATTGAATTAAATATATAAATTTGGTTCACTTAGGCATATTACCGAACATAACCCAAAAACTTGACCCCCTTGATCGTCAATGCATATTTCGCACCCTGGTTGCAGCTGGAAGGGCATCCGCTGTGTAAAACATATGCTGGATAAGTTAGCGGTTCATTCCGTTGTGGAGACCCCTGATGAATAAAGGGACTAAGCCGAAGAAAAGTGAATGAATGAAAATGAAGGCATAAAAGCATCTAAGACAATTCAATTAGCAGAAATGATAAACATCTGAATTGAGATAAAACCCCAAAAACAATTGTGATTATTAAATCATCATTATTATTATTATTGGATAATTATATAATTCAAATTGACAAGTCATCTTTGCACAATTGCCTTTTTATCATATCTTTAAACCTGTCACAATTATTACTTTTCATCAAAGTGTATTATCTTCACAATATTAATGTCAGAAATATGATTTTTCCAACACAAGATTTAGTTTTTTTTCTTCTCTTTTCATTTTCTTATTATATGAAATCAGCTTTCATAAGCTACTCCTCAACACAGATAACATGTTATCTCTTTTTTTTTCTTTGTGTCTCTCAGCATCCACTAACCTCCCGCTATGAGGTAAACAGATGGGAGAAAAAACCCTACCAAAACTGAAAACAGGACTAAACATAAAAGGCTTGCACATTTAAGAGGGTCACATGTCCTCTAAAATTATACGATTCCAGCTGCTGGCTTCTGCTTCAATATTCAAGCCCTCATGGACCTCAAGAGCTTTCGCTGAGGGACCGGCTTGCGAAGTCAACAGTGAGTATAAAACATTCCAGAGACACATCTCCATTACAAAAACACCCGCTTCACATTAAACTCTTCACGAAAACGACAATCTTTTTGGAATTTTCCTGAGTGACTACTAGCGCATCTACATCTTGTGGACTCCTCTTAATTCTTTTCTTCGTAGTTTGCACTTTCGAGATGATCCCTAAGCGCTCAGATCACTGGCAGAGTGAGTTTTGAAGCCATACAGCCGTAGTGGAGAGTAGAAGAAAGACCAGCTCGCTTTACAGAGTACGACTAACACACACACACACATGCTCTCTCACACATCATCCCTCCTGCCCCTATAACATGAGAACTGCAAGCTCACGACGGTAAGAGCACAAAAAGAGCAATCCAGCATCGGGAGGAGGGACGATCCGACTGGGATCTGGGAATCCAATGCTGCAGCCAGGAGCATCTGCAGGCTTAATTGGGCGATTCAATCCACACGCTGAAACTGAGAGGAACAGCCGGAAAAACTGAGGACAGGACTGGCTGATGTGGACCAAACGCCTGTCAAGTTCCAGCCCTGGGTGAGCATGTTCATCTTTTCCACTAAAAAATATATATATAAAAGGGGGTCATTTCGTATGGCAAATTTGATAGTGTCCCACCTGTAATGAATGTTTGATTGGGAAAACCGGGACCTGTGACTTGTCAGTATTACCAATGGGTTGGTAAGGATTATGGGGAGGATGGGGAATTGTTAATTTTGATCACTTGCTTACTAATTCAACAGTGCTGCCTCAGAGTGAAATAATCACCTTTGCGGTGTTCATGCATGCAAATAATGAGCCTCTTTTTCTTTTAAGTTCTTTGGATGTCCTTTTTTAGGTGGTTTTAATGAGATCATTGAGATTCTGTCGTCATTTACCGGATTTGCTCTTGTAGGTTTATTTCATGGCATGATATGGGATGGGATATTATAAGACTGACTGGAAAAGTAAGTAGGGGAAATGAGAGATCAGGGAAGGACTTGAACTTTGGTAGCACAAACTGCGCTGCATGTCGGAGCATCTGCCCATAAGGCTTTCAGCTCTAAAAGCTGATGCTCTACTGAGGAACACGTTAAACAGGAGACGCTTTAAAGAGTCTTTATGTAGGTCTTTTCTCATTAATAGAGAACGCATCTGTCCTAAAAAGATGAAAAACTGCAGGGGTTGATTCACACAGAATGTATTTTTGTGCAGGGCAGTGAATGGAGGATAAATGCATCATGTTTTGAATATTCAAGTAAGTTTAGCTTGAGGGATGTTTATGGTGAACACATCTGTACATAAAAGGACAAAATGCTACAAGGGTGTATTCAAATAAAATGGCAGTGAGATGAAAGAAAAGTACATCTCGAGTCTAAATTTAACAGAAGCGACACGCTTTTATGTGACAAGTTTATAGTGACGCTTCAAGTGTTTATTCACACATCACATTTTGTGCTTAAATGTGACATGCAGGGCAGAGGAATGCATCTCAAGACTAAAGTTAAACTTAATTATAGGGATGATGTGTATCTGAAAACGAAACAAGGATTCATTTAGACTGAATGCATTTTTGTGTTTAAAATGTGACATACATGGCAGTAAAATGCTGCAGTGAAATGTTTTAACAAATGACAAGTGGTGAAAGATGTGTTTTTGCATTTGCAGAGGAATAAAAATATCCAACATGTCTCAAGTATTGGTTAAATGTGAATATGTAAGATTGACACCAAGTGGTTGAACTAGGTATTGCATTCCTGAATCGAAACAAGCACAAGTGCAGGTTGCCAGATTGACGCCCAACAGGAGCGAGTCTGATGATTGAGCTTAAAGGCTGATTTGAATCGTGTTCTATATAAAAGCAACAGCATGTGATAGATGAATATTTTCCATATTAAAAGGAGTTTTTGTTGTAGCCAACACCTCGAATTGATATATTAGAATCGGCTTCTATTTCTTGCACCTGAACAACAGAAAAGTGACAGTGTTTACCTCAGGTACACCTCATGTGCTTTATTCAGTGCTAAATGCTAACAATGTGAGTTTGAATGCCACTTTATATGATATTTATTGCTATACTACTGAAAGCAGCAGCAGATAGTTCACCTCAGATCTTGAAAATAAAATAAACTATTCGAAATTGAACTTTAGAACTGTGACTCTGTGCAAGCCAACACATGTCAGTGATTTAGTATGTACATTTAATGTTAAAGAGGTTTAATATGTGTTCATTTCGATTATAAACTTTACAATTTTGTTGGAGTGCAGTAAGTGCACTATTCTGTGCTTCTGAATGGTTGTGTTTAAATTTCTGTCGTGTTTCGTCTGGTGCAAACAGCAAAATTGCTTATCACTGCAAATCTCGTCACATAGCGTGTTGTTAGGACACAGGGTTACAATGTCCACCGGAGGTTACATTTCAGTCACGGACGCACGCATTGAGAGCCTTTCTGAATGAATGAAGTAAGCTGTTTTCCATAAAGGCAACCCAGGGTGCTGAAATATAATTGGCTAAAATGGCAGTGGGTGGGTAAAAAACAAAACAAAACAAAACAAAGACCGGCACTGTTCTGGCACATAACAGACATTTTCAAAGCAGAATATCTGACTTCAGCATTGTTTTTCAGATAAACAAGTATGTTCACTTGGCATGTTTCTTAAATATCTGCAAACATATTATGGTATTTTTATGCTTTAGAAGAGTCAAAAACTTACATACAGCACTTTTAAGTTTATATTGATCAAGTCAGTCCAAAAAATAAAAAATGAATTAAGATTTGATTTATACATATTTAAAAAAACTAATTTACTTGAGGGTTGAGTGATCATCATGTGTATTTAAAAAGCAATAAATAGTAATGCAAAGGCTGATACAAAAGTCAGTCATCTCAGTCACCAGTCGCTTCTCTATTGACAGCATGGCCAATGCATTCAGCCTCTCTTGCGTCACGGAAAACAGTAAAAGGCATGACTTACATCACAACCTGCCAACCAACTCCGTTTGTCATAACAAGTGCTGGAAAAGCCCCGAGTGTACATGCACCCGCGATCACTTGACTACTGGTGAATTTGCAAGGAAGGTCGATCTGGTCCAAGCTCCTTGATTCTTTTTTTTTCTTCATCCAAACACCTTGTGAACGGATATCTTTGCAAAGATGCAACAGGTGAGAATGGTCCAATCACATAAGGCCAATCATATAAAAACAAATATGATTCGTTCTAACAACAAAAATGGGAGGGTTCGGGACGCAGAGCGCTGCGCCCCAAGGACAATTTAAAACAGGCCAATTAAAGCTTATCATCATATCACATGCATTGCAAAAATTTGTGTACCTACATAGACACTCATTAGTCCGGTGCCCGGCACACATGAAAAAATATTGTTCATATTTTTGTTTTCAATAAATGTTAGTATGTTTACAATAAATGTTATAATGTTATAATTAAATCAATTAATTTTGTTAATATTTGTGATAATAAACATTAACATATTAAAGGGGTCTAACTTGAAGGGGGCCGCGCCCCAGTGCCCTCTACCAGCCGCCACTGGAGTTGACCACGATGACAGGGTTCGAGTCCCTAAAAAAGATAAAAAGACAAAAAATAAAATAAACAAATAAATAACAGGGTGAGAACATGATAAATTCTGAAAACGTGCTAAAAATCAGACGAGAGCTTTTTATTTTCTGGATTGCTTTTTAAAATCTGTCGATTGGGTTTTAGGAAGTCGGTGTTCAGGTCAATCGGTGCTTTTCATAACGCTATTGGTTGGGTTTAGGGAAGGAGGAGGGTGGGTCAATCGATCGGTCGGTCAGTCAGTCAGTTGACAGCGGCCTCTGGTGGATTTATGAGAGAACAGCAGGCGTGAATGGCACTCGCGAGAGAAGTTTAAGATCTCAAAAAGAGTACACATCGGTCTCGAAAACTGCAAAAAAAACGTAGCTCTTGGTACGTATTTGCCACACTCCAGAAATGTATATAAGGGTACGTTTTCAGAATGAGCCTGGGTTGTAAGTTTTACCTCAAAATACCGCCAAAATAATGTTTTACAACTCTTTGAAACTGCCCAGTTTAGGCTTTGATTCAAATTGTGCCATTTGGTGACTGTCGCTTTAAATTTAAATGAGAATGTGGTTCCAGCCTTCTTTTCAAGGGGGCGGAGCTACAAATGCCTGTGCATCACCAGGTATGAGTGAAAAATCGAAATAAACAGCAGGGCTGTTTATGCTTATAAGCCAGGAAAAAAAGTCAGTCAAAGTGTTTCTGCAGAAGTGTGATTATAAGGAATAAAATTAATAATTATTTAGCATTAGGGGCTGGCTATAATCATGCACTGTTGCCATACTACTGTGTTTAAATCTATTACAAAAGTGACTTTTGCATAATAGGTCCCCTTTATCTTAAGTGTTTCTTTTGTCCCACTTTATCAATTTGTGTCTAGATATAAATTTAAATAAATATTTTTAATTGTCAATTGTTCAAACCACAATCTGCAATGAATCTCTTATTCAGTTTTAGTCATATCTGCATTCTAAACATTTTTACTGAAGGAAACTAGCATATATGTTATGAAGTAATGCCTTATTTGCATATTTTAACAATTACACACCATCTTTTTTGGTAATTAATAAACTATGGAAGGATTATGATCACCAACAGGTAATGTTTTTACCCTTTTCACCTGCAGTGCTTTGCCATATGCTGACGCACTATATTCAAGCATTAGACTTTGTCTGTCCCCAAACACCGCATTGAACAGAAATCTTTATATGGCTGTTTAATTTTACCATGGCTGCTCTTGAGGTCTTTATTGAGCCTTCATTCTTCGCCATACTGTACTCTGTCTTGACTGAATCAGCAGCACAGGGTTTATTGTTGCGTTTCTCAGTGCTCCTGATGAAAGCATAATGAGCAGAGAGGATCAGTGTGGGCTGTGGAGGAGGAGGAGAGCACATCACGCATGTTGCGCTCAGATCAGTACAAACGATAAAGATCAGGCCTGCAGTTGGGGGGAAATAATCACCTGCATGTCCACTTTGATTACTGCTGCTTATGAGATCAACAAGTAGGCTTCTGTTTTTGAGTCGTCCTGTTATAAGATTCTTTAGTTTAGTTAAGGTAGATTGTTTTTGTTGTATTTAACATTTTAGACGTGAGAGAATGATGACTTTGAATTTAGTGAAATGATAATTGACTATTTACTTTTCAAAGGGTGGCTTTTGTTGCATGTTTATATATTTCTGTAATATTTAGATGCATAGTACATTATGCATACTTTATATTTTATAATTATATAACTTATAATTTTATAATTTGTTACTATATACATATTATTATTATTATTATTATATTATGGTCTAGTGATTATTTATACATGTAGATTTATTCTTTTTGGTGGTGGGACAAAATATCGATATGCCGATATATTGTGATATTTCCAGCCGCAAAACATTATCGATGCTTAGGCGCATCTTTTAGAAAAGATCTAAACTAATTAATCAATCTTACATTTACTGTTGCCATTTACTGTTTGGCTGCAGTACACCCGGCCGGTAATGGCATAATTTACACCACTAACAGATGAGCCATTTCAATGGTGAAAATCTCAGGCATATGGATACCTTCTTCTGTAAAAGCTGGACCAAGGTATTTGTGTGTTTCAGACATGACAGCTCTCCCGAATTTTCCGCTAGTTTCTCCCTCACCGACCCACTTTCACTTCTTTAGATCACCCATGGTCATTGCTGTGAGACTTTATACAGTCAATATGTGCGCAAACTTTTTCAATCCGCCAAATTATATATTAGATAAAGATATCAGTAGGACATAAAGATATTATTTGTAGGGCCTTACATATATTAAAACCATTACAGACCTTAGAGAAAGTCTTGTAGATGATATTACGAAAACTTTGGCTGAAAATTCATTCATTCATTTTCAACCACGTTTCAGAGGCCAGGTCGCGGGAGCAACAGTCTTATGAAAAAACCCCAGGCTTCCCTCTCCCTAGACACTTCCTCCAGCTCCCCAGGCGTTCCCAGGCCAGCTGAGAGATATAGTCCCTCCAGCGTGTCCTGGGTCTTCCCCGAGGCCTTCTCCCGGTGGGACATGCCTGGAACACCTCCCTAAGAAGGCATCCATGAGGCATCTGAAACAGATGCCCTTGCCACCTCAGCTGACTTATCTCGTTGTGGAGGAGCAGCGGCTCTACTCTGAGCTCCTCCTGGATGACAGAGCTCCTCACAAGGGTGGGCCTTGCCACCCTGCGAAGGAAACTCATTTCGGATGCTTGTATCCAAGATCTTGTCCTTTCAGTCATAAACCAAAGCTCATGACCATAGGTGAGAGTAGGAACGTAGATTGACTGGTAAATTGAGAGCTTTTCCTTTTGGCCCAGCTCCTTTACCACAACCGATACATTGACTGCATTACTGCTGCCGCTGCACCAATCCGCCTGTCAATCTCATGTTCGATCCTTCCCACACTCGTGAGCAAAAACCCAAGATACTTGAACTACCACTTACCACCTAGGGTAAGAACTTGGCTGAAAATATTTGGGAAATAAAAAATAAAAACTGTTAACAATTACTTTTTAATTTTGATGGCTAAATAAGTAATGTTGTGCACTGCTGGAGACATTATGAGTGCTCAGAGGAGTCTGTGCTCACCTCTATGAGCATTCTGATCAGTTACTTTTAGAAAATATATTTATCTAGTGGGAATGCATGACTGCATGATTAAAAATAAACCAGGGCTAAGCATAAAATGCATCAAATAAGTTGTAACAAGTGTCTTAATTTGACAGAAAACTTAAATTTTCTTAAATGTTATTACACAAAATTGAGATGCTGCGGATGTGACTAGTTTGGAAATGTGGCCATTCAGTCACTGTTACGACTCACGAGTTTATGATGTTTAAAAGGGATGCTGTAACATTTAGGTGAGACAAAAGTAATGTGCGCGACAGATCAAGGATGAAGCAGGAATTGATTCTGAATTTAAGTTTTTAACTCGATGGTTTAAACAAAAGGTGTAACAATAATAATGGAAAAAGTAATAAACATTTACAATAATCTCTTTAAATGAAAACAATGAATGTAAGCCAAAAATAAATGAACAAAACAAAACAATCCTTAAGTTTAACGTCTAAACTAGGAAACAAAAATAAATTTGGATTTGCTCATAAACTGTAGACCAAATTATCGCCTTAATCCTCTTTAAATTTGATATAAAGATGGCGGCAGAATTCGGCTCCTTCTCGTCATTTCGCTTTCATTTGATCAGCAAACCACAGCTGTGCAGAGCGAGAGAATAAGGCGTGTGTTTATCGATAAATTGCTATAAAATATGCTTATTTGCAGTTCTTTGCAATAGACATACTTGTATCACATGTATGTATCACATGTATCATAACACCCCGATGTTATGAAGGAGCAATTGGATTTCCCATCTACTGTTTCCTCAGTGCTCACCTCATAATCACAACTGTTTTATCCAGCAAAAAATTTAACTCTTAACAAACATTTCACTATTTTCATTTCAAAACGAACTACCATACTATACCATACAGTCATGCATGCACAGAAAGTCTTTTTTCATAAGACTGTTGCTCCCGCGACCTGGCCTCTGAAACGTGGTTTTAACTGTAAGAGTCACTGACATCAGATAGAACCATCATATATATATATATATATATAAAATGTGTGTGTGTGTGTGTGTGTGTATGTATGTGTATATATATATGTATATATATTTATTTATTTATTTATTTTACCTCATAAGGAGCTGAGCCCCCCTAAAATGAAAATCCTAAAATTGCCCCTGGCACACACCACACACTGATCTGTCAGAGCTTTAAATCCTCGCGGCTCGCCCGTGGATTGTTGGAACTGGCACCGTCATAATGATGATGGATACTTATAAGCAATCTAAGAGTGGAATGAGGAAAATAAATACTGTACACATAATACTAACATGGAGCATAACAGATCAGCATTATTAAGCTTGTCTGACAGCTGTGCGCTTGTTTTACACTGTTGCAATTTGATAAAACATGCTGTTAATAAAACAAATGCATATATCTTTTTGATGCATTTTTTCTCATTCATTTACAATTATCATGATATATCGTGGATGGTTTTCTTGTGATTTATCGCAGAATCGCTGATATCGATATCGTGATATATCAATATCAGAGGCAAAATATGGTAATAATATCATATTGTGAGTTAACCTGTGATTCCCACCCCTAATTCTTTTCTTAATACAGGGTGTCCGCAGGGTCTTAAAAAGTATTAAAAGGTAATAAAATCAATTATGAGAAAATGAAGGCCCTTAAAAAGCATTTAAAAGTCTTATTTGTGTTTTACGAGGTCTTAAATTTTGTTCAAGCGTTGTCCGAAGTGTTTGACTCCAAAAAAAGCATAAATATATTTATTTTCATCGATCCACGCGATTGGTTAGGGCCAGGCGTCTGGTCAAGCTCCTCCATCCGGGTGATGTCACATAATTTGCGACAAACGTGCGAAGGTGATGTGACGCTCACCACATGTAGCAAAACCAAAGAGCAAAACAGATGGCAAAATGGGAAAATGTAAGTTTGCGTACTCCTGGTTGGAGAAAGACGAGTTTAAACAGTGGCTGAAGCCTGTCGCTAAAAACAACACTGTCATAGCTTTGTTTCATCCAAGCTTATCTGAGTTCTGTTGCATGGAATAAACTACAACTTAATTAACTTGATTAACTTTATTAACAACTGTTTATTAAGTTAAAGGTTTGATACTAATTAGAACTTATGGTGACGAGGTCTTAAAGTATTCTGAGAAGGTCTTTAAAAATTCGTACAAAGGTATTGATATGACCTTTAGAATTCATGTATATACCCTGTAATATTTATTAAAATATTTAACTTTGCTATTTTTTTTATAAATATTAAATATATATTTTTTACTTGTAGTATCTTATTTTTTTTTTAGTTAAAATAATTGTTAAATATTGTACTGTTTTATATCATTTTATTTTTACAAATTGGCAATTATATAAAATAATAAATAATTTTTTTATTTTATATGTATATTTAATCTGATTACATTTTATAATATTTATATTATTATATTTTATTAAATTTTACAATATGAAAAATATGTTATCATGTGAGTCTTGATTAATGATATTTTCCACCCAAGTCACTTGTGTTCTCTATTGAGCCCTTGTAAACATCTGCTGTGTTTCTTTGGTACTTCATTTAATGAGCTCGCCCGAGATCCTCCATATCATGCCAAAGTACAGTAATTGGACGCTTTAAAACATCATGAAAAGGGGACAAAAGCAGTTTTGAGCCAATCGTTAATGTATTATTCATCGCCTCAGAACAAGGCTTTATTTTGCATATCTGAAGCTCCCGATGGAGCTCTGCAAAACAAGAGATTGTACATGCAGCACATACGGTATGACAAGTCTGAGTGCAGTTTGCATGCTAATTTCTGGTCAAAGATCTCTACTACATATAAGGCCTGCAAGACCGAGTTATTCATCTTCAGCTCATTCCAATCTGATTTGACTTCTAGCGCAAAAGATGATGTTTAAATAATGTCATGGCTGCTCTTTTTAACGATTTACAATGAGTAATGACTCATGCGATTAATCACTTAAAAAACACACACACACACACACACACACACACACACAAAACACCATGAATATGTCTGACAGTCACCATGTCCGTATGACTGATAAAATTTGATTCAGATCTACTGTATATTGATCAATTAATTATTATAAATGTATTTAGTGTCCATTTTACACAAACTTTTACATTTTGTTATTTTTCACAAAAATAAAAAATGTAAAGTTTTAAAAGCAAACTGAGGTACTCTATACTGTACATTTGTTTGACAATATAAACTCACCAGCCACTTTATTGGTACATCGGGTTGGACCTCCTTTTGCCTTTAGAACTGCCTTAATTCTTTGTGGCAAAGATTCAAAAAGGTACTGAAAATATTCTTCAGAGATTTTGGTCCATATTGACATGATGGCATCATGCAGTTGCTGCAGATTTGTCAGCTGTACATCCATGATGCGAATCTCCTGTTCCACCACATCCCAAAGGTGCCCTATTGGATTGAGGTCTGGTGACTGTGGAGGCTATTTGAGTACAGTGAACTCATTGTCATGTTCAAGAAACCAGTCTGAGATGATTTGCACTTTATGACATGGCGTGTTTTCCTGCTGGAAGTAGCCATCAGAAGATGAGTACACTGTGGTCATAAAGGGATGAGCATGGTCAGCAACAGTACTCAGGTAGGCTGTGGCATTGACACAATGCTCAATTGGTACTAATGGGCACAACGTGTGCCAAAAATATATCCCCCACACCGTTACACCACCACCACCAGCCTGAAATGTTGATACAAAGCAGGATGGATCCATGCTTTCATGTTGTTGATGCCAAATTCTGACCCTACCATCCGAATGTCGCAGCAGAGATCGAGACTCATCAGACCAAGCAACGTTTTTACAATCGTCCAATTTTGGTGAGCCTGTGTGAATTGTAACTTCAGTATCCTGTTCTTGGCTGACAGCATTGGCACCCGGTGTGGTCTTCTGCTGCTGTAGCCCATCCGTGTTGGACGTGTTGTGCGTTCAGAGCATAGACTGTAAAATATATGGATGTAGTATCCGTGACGTCACCAATAGGTTTTGAACACTGCAAAAGAAGCTACAAGTACGTGCGGCCAAACGTCGCCATTTTGTTTGCACGTCATCGCACTAATCGCGATATACCAAACAAGGGCAAAGAGTCAGAGAGTGAGCGGAGCTACAGACACATGCTGGATTCTCTGTATTTTGCTTAGACCTGGCTTAGACAGACTTTTTACTTTGGGAAAATGCTTAATACTTCCTTACCTGTGACTCGTTTGTGTTCTGACCACATGTGTTTGGTTGTACACTACATCAATAAAGTGTTTAGGCTTTTAAAAACATTGTTGTAACACATTGAGCCACTAAACATTGCTCTTATTTTTCTACAGGAGGAAAACCAAATTACTTCCAAACCCTTCAAATATAGTCTGTGTTAGTAAATGCAAGGCTGTTTATAAAATCCAGGCATAACACTGTATGACAACACTTCAGACTACTGTTCTAGAGCCTACAGCTAATCAATCTGTCAGATTTTGGAGTGCATTACAGGTCTAAAGAACATTATAAATGATCTTAAATAAAACTAATACATTTATAGAGATGGTATATAAGTATATAATTTCACTTACCTGGAAAATGGAAGCAACTTGAACGGTTTGTAAGCACAATTAAGTGCACACAGCATGCTTTAGTATCTGATAATTGCAGGAAATAATTTCAAAAGGCAAATGACTGTATAAAGAAACATTAACCAAAACAAAAATACGATGTATATGCCGAGTTCAGTGGCTAATTAGCCAGAATCAGTGACGAGACAGCGAGCAGCTAGACCTAATTGTCACTCAAGTGGCCACGCTCTTAATTATGCAGATTCAATATAACATTAAAAACGAAACCGATGAGTTATAAAAAAATTCACCCCCTCACAGTTGTCTTGAAGGGTAATCATATATACACCAATGCCATTGTTTGTACCAGGCTGTAAACATGTTTATATCAGCTGAAAAAATGGCCAATTTACCAATGCAGTTAGAAAGCGCTTGGATTTCCTGGAGTCAGTCCCCCAAGGCGAGTCAATTAATTGCAGTTTTAGTTCCGTATTGGCTTTCTGAGGGAGAGCAGGAGGTTGCTGCTTGGTTCAGAGATGCTCTTCTGCATACCTCGGATGTAACGAGTGGTTATTTGAGTTACTGTTGCTTTTCTATCAGCTCGAACCAGTCTGGTCATTCTCCACTGACCTCTGGCATCAACAAGACATTTGTGCCCACAGAACTGCCGTTCACTGGATATTTTCTCTTTTTTGGACTATTCTCTGTAAACCCCAGAGAAGGTTGTGCATGAAAATCACAGTAGATCAGCAGTTTCTGAAATACTCAGACCAGCCCGTCTGGCACCAGCAACTATGCCACGTTCAGTCACTTAAATCAGCTTTCTTCACTATTCTGATGCTCAGTTTGAACTGCAGCAGATTGTCTTGACCATGTGTACATGCCTAAAAGCATTGAGATGCTGTCATGTGATTGGCTAATTAGAACGAGCAGTTGGACAGGTGTACCTAATACCGGTGAATGTATAAATGACAATACAAAATAAAGCTGTTGAAATGATAAAGTACTGTTCTGTATTAAGCATTCTCACAATTTTGTCTTTTTTTATATAACTTTGTTTCTATTTAACTTTATAAATTAGGATTTACAGGTTTTGTTTGTCTGTCCATCATTTTACTCAAATACATAATATTTCCAATCAGTAGAAACAAAGAAATTTTCATGCAGTAAAGCATTTAACCCAGGTTCATTCTGAAAACGTACCTCACCACCCACTTCCCCAAACCCAACCGACAGTTTTAAAAAAGCAATCCATAAAAAAAAGCCTTTGTCTGATTTTTACCATGTTTTCAGCTTTTACCACATTCTCACCCTGGTATTTACTTGTTTATTTTATTTTTTGGATTCTGTTTTTGTCTTACCTGCTTTCTGGAAGCGTTCCTCACCGGACTCGAACCCTGTCATCGTGGTCAACTCTTCTCTACATCTCAAGTCCGCTGACATACATGACAAGCTACTGAACAAACTGGTAACAGCGGGAAAGCCGTCCATAAGGAGGCAAGCGTTTAGCTGGTAAGCGTGAAAAGGAACGGCATCATACCGCCCCGTAGCGCTCATTTAAAAAAAATGCAGCCATACAGTATGTACTTCTGGCTACATAATTCGCAATCTCCAGAATCATATATAGGGCTACATTTTCAGAATGAGCCTATGTTGGAAGCATTAGTGTTGAAAATACATGGGCAAATTTATTTTTGTAGCTGTCCTTATTTTTATTATTTAAATTAATGACGACACTATTTACTAAGGTTTGTGTTAGTCATTGTGTTAATGTGTGTTATAGTGTTTTTATTGTATTGGATTTTTCACACCACAGTTATTGTGGCTAACAAAAATTCACAGAATTGATATATTGGGATATCTATAGAAACCTTGAAAGAAAATGTTTTTTTTTACTTTATTTTTTGTTGTTTTTATTTTACTAGAAACCAAAAACTGGTTAATGTTTTTTGCTTTATGACAGGCTGAACTTGCAGTGATTTCATATTAGAGTCAACCCCTACACCAGTGGTCACCAAACGTGTTCCTGGAGGGCCGGTGTCCTGCAGATTTTAGCTCCAAAAAACTAAAAAACAATGCTGAAGTCAGATATTCTGCTTTGAAAATGTTTTCTTCCATGCTGGAACACTGTCTGTGTTAAGGTAAATTTAACCTGCACAATGCCAGTTTAGCTAATTATAATTCAGCACCCGGGGTTGCCTTGTTGGTAAACTTTCATTCATTCAGAAAGACTCTGAAAGCATGCGTCCATGAGCGAAATGAGACAGATTCAGTTCCACATGAGTTTATTAATTAGCAAATAATATAAATATTACGAACGTAAACATTAGGTGAGCAGGTTACATTGTAACCGCGTGTCCTAACAAATTGTTTTGTGACGAAATTCGCAGTGATGAGCAATTTGGCTGTTTGCACCAGACGAAACACGACAGAAATTTAAATACAGCCTTTCAGAAGCACAGAATATGCACTCACTCACGAAACGGTAAGGTTTAGAATCTATCTAATACATGTTAACTCTCTTTAACATCATTAAATATAGATGCTGAATCACGTGTTTAGTTCTAAAGTTCAATTTCAAACGGTTTATTGTATTTTCAAGATCTGAGGTGAACTATCTGCTTTTGCTTTCAGTATATAGCAATACATGTCATGTAAAATGGCATTCAAACTTGCATTGTTAGCATTTAGCACTGAATAAAGCAAATGAGGTTTACCTGAGGTGATCACTGTCATAGGTTTCACATGAACCAAAACTCCTTTTAATAAGGAAAATATTCCCTCTATCGTGTGTCGTTGCTTTTATTTAGAACACAGTTTAAATCACTCGCTCCTGTACTCAATCTGGCATCCCGTGCTTGCGTTTATTTTGATCCAGGAGTGCAATACCTAGTTCAACCACTGGGTGTCAAACTTACATACTGCACCTTTAAAGGAAGAAAACTGTGCAGGACACTGGCTCTCCAGGACCGAGTTTGGACATCCCTGCTCTGGACAACTTATTGATTCTGACACTCGCTTGTTGCATTATAGAAGTCATCCTCAAGCCTTTTTTATTTTCACTACTTATCTCACAAGTCTGAAGTTTGCAGGAAAAACAAGCCAAGAAAGAAACTCACCACCTCGGCTAGACCATTTTGTGCTTGAGTGCCACCAAGTTATGTTTTACAGCAGTTCAAGGAACATGAACAAAAAAGCCATGATGATGATGATGATAATGAAGCCTTTATTTGTCACATACACTTTTACATGTAACAAAATTGGACCCAGCCTTCTGACCATACACAAACGTCACACATTTCAGGGGAAGACAGGTCATATGAGAGGTAGCTTTGAGAAAGAAGAGATAACATACATTTGGGAAGAGGAAGGTGAAAAAAATCCCCTCTCAGACTGTCCTTGAATTAAAGCAGTGTGAGATCAGGGGAATAAAAAAGCCCCAGAAAACAAGCACATAAACACATAGACATAGACGTAACATCGCAACATGGGATGTGGATATAATCCGATGAAGGTTGCAGCAATCTGGTCCTGCCACTAGAGAGCGCTGGTCACAGACCTGCCTACCCACACCGGTGGTTGAAAGCACACGAAGGCGTGTGATGCGGGGCTAGTAGGTAGTGATTATGTAGCTGTGTACGTGTGTGTGTGTCAGCCTGTAGAGCTATGATTTAATCGATCAACAAGTTAATAACGATTCAAAAGCAAAACATTCTTAAAACAGCTAAGAGAATACTTTTGTGCACACATAAAACAAAAATAATGACATTATTTAACAGTTCCTTCTCCTCAGTGTCAGTATATTGTGCGCATTCATATATAATACCCATAAATATGCCTTATAATGACACTCAGAAGGAAACAAAGTCATTATTTTTGTTGTTTCTGTTTTATTTACAGTCATACCGAAAGTGACAGCAGATAATTTACCTTTAAATCGTTTAAATAACGAGCATGTATAGGCTATAGTTCAAACATGAATGGTAAAACTGTGAACTTACCAACAATCCAACAACATCAGCCACTAAGTATGTACTTTATTAATTAAATTCATTATTTTCTGTGTGTCTGCTGTATTTAAAAGTGGCGGACAGCAAAATTGCTTGTCACTGGATACTTGCCGCATCTTGTGTTGTCAGGACATGCTTTCAGTTTAAACTTACAGTCAATCTTCTTGACGACATGCCTTTTATTGTGCTTTTCTGATCAAATCCTCAGTCTCCATTACTTGTTGAAAAGCATTCATATGCTTTGGTGCTTTAAAGAACACTAGACTATATAACAATTATGCTTGGTTCACTCTGTACTGGCAGCGTTCACAGTAATTGTCTTTTTTTTGAGGCAGGCCAGTCTGCGCCGCTTAATGACACTGCCGGGAAATGTGACGCATGTAATGCTTTTCCTGATATCCTTGCCTTTAGTGTGACAGATTCCTGACACCCGCAGGGTTCAAATAAAGGCACATTTCCTCAGTTCAAGTCGTGGGCTAGAATTACCTTTTCAACGTCCTTGGCTACTTTCTATCGTTCATAGTTGAAGCTCATGTTGCACGCCGTCCTTCGCGTTTCTGCCAGCTCTTTAATTATGTAATTGGATTAACAACCTACGCATCAAACAAGCCCTGAAGCTGTTTGTCCTCTTCTATCAGGATGAGATTGATTCGATGGGAAGCTATTCGATAACTCGTCTCCTTCATTTCCACTCATCGGCTTCTGGCAGATGGAGGGAAGCTTGATTAATTTTTTAAATGTTAGTCCCTAAAATAGGTCCGGACGTCCAGCCCGCAGGTTACACAAGCAACTGATATCTCGCACATTAATAGACATTTCCTGACTTGCTTCCGTGTTGATGTTGACGTTAAATCAATTATTCATCACCCTCCACAATTGGCCGTGTCTGATAAAACCCGAGCGGTGACATATTAAGGGCACATTTCTGAACGCGCCTCAAAGTTTGAGCTCGACAGGGAGTGTTATGAAGGGTAATGATGTATGGAGAATAATAACTCTGTTCTGCTCATTTTCACGCATGAGACTCATGGTATCAGTTTAAAGACTTTTTTGTTGCTTTTTCTGTTCAGCATTACAGTCATGAGTCATTTCATCAGCCGGTTTTATTGGCTGAGACGGAAGCAGAGAAAGCCATTTAGCCTGGTGTCGATTCAGCGTATAATGTATTTCTGTTCGGAGTGCCATAATGGTAGGAAGTGAATGTTTAGTGCCTTTCTTTTCTTCACCTTTTGTGTGATGTTGAAAGAGTGGTTGCATGGTTTAAAAGCCAATTTTGAAAGAATGAATTTGAGCCTTTCTGAGAATAAATTCAATATTATTCTTAAATTTCATCAAGTGTTTAGCTTAACTATTTTATTTACTTATTTTTTTAAGTATTATTAGTTTTCCCAAAATATTGCAGCTTTCTTTATTGTGAGTTCTATCATTTTAACTATTAGTACTTTTGCTAATGTTGCCCCTTGCCAATTTTGCCCCATATTGTCATCATTTTGCTTTTTGTTCACAAAATATAGCTATTGTCAAAATGTGAATCTCTTTTTCTCCTAGACTCAAAGGTCTTTTCCAGCTTTTTCAAACTTTTTATTTAAAATGAGTTGAAACAACACAATTCTTAAGTTTTTGATTGTGGGGACAACTTAATTGTTTTATGTTTATGCAACTTAAATTTGTAAAAATGATTAAGCTAGCTTAATAGATTTGTGTTGGGACGACATAATGAAATTGTGTAAAAAAATATTAATAAAAGCATTTTTTGTGTTATTGTAATGTGAGCAGCTCCCAGCCATGAGTGTGTAATCTACTAAATGAGGTACAGGTGCGTGCGAGCGGTGCATGACTGGAACTGGTAGTCCTTATACCAGCGGATTTGTAGTCCTTAGCGGTCTACATGTTTACCAGCGATCTGCCAGGATTAGATCACTGGTGATTGTGACAGTAATACTCACTTTATTAAAAATATAACTACTTTGTTTTCTGTATAAAATTTTTGTTGACAAAATATTTTACATTTTAAAATATTAATTCCTATTTTTTATGTCCATTCACAAAAACAATCAGAAAATATTAGAGTATTGGGACACTTTTAGTGTATAACAAAATGTTACTATTCACAAAAGTATTATAATTTATTATAATTTTATCTTTATTCTTATAATTCTTACTTAATTCTTTAAAAAAATCCTAAAATATTGATCATTTTCATTGTGACAAAGTATTTAAACCTTTTTACTATTTATTTTTCATTTTATTGTAGCATTATTGCTCCGTAATTATTATATTGACTCAAATACTACTACTTTTCACAAAATATTAATATGTATTCTGCTAAATTTTACTTTAAAGTACATTACCTGATGAAAGTCTTGTCGCCTATCCAATTTTTAGGAACAACAAATAATAATATGACTTCTAGTGGATCATTTGGTATCAGAAGTGGCTTATATAAAGGCAAAGGCCTCAAGATTACACTTATTTTACCAAAATAAATATGATCATGTCTTGATTTTTAATTATTTAATTAGGACAGTAAGGTCTGACTTTGCTTAGACAAAAGTCTTGTCACTTAACACAAATAATGTACAGTATAGACTATAAAGTCATGGTGCAGTGGAAAAATTATTAATATTGTGTAGTATTGTCACTTTTTAATAAAGTCATCTGGAATGGCAAATAAAACGTTCTTGCAGAACTCTCAGAGTTCATCAAGATTCTTTGGATTCATCTTCAATGCCACCTCCATCTTACCCCAGACATGCTCAATAATGTTCATCTCTGGTGACTGGGCTGGTCAATCCTTGATCTTGTATGAGAAGGAGTGCTATCCTGCTGAAGAACTTGCCCTCTCTTGTGGTTTGTAATGTAATGGGCAGCACGAATGTCTTGATACCTCAGTCTTGATACCATGATTTTTCCTTCATCAAACTTGACTGATTTCTGTGTGAATCTTGGGTCCATGAAGTTCCAATAGGTCTTCTGCAGTATTTGTGATGATTGGGATGCATCAACAGATGATTCATCAGAAAAATCTACCTTCTGCCACTTTTCCAAATGATCAACTAGAAGTCAAAGTTATTATTTTTTGCTCTTACAAGCAACAAATCGATGACAAAACTTTTTTCAGGTAGTGTATAGTATTTTAAAGAACAAGAAACACTAAAAATAAAGTAATATTTTGTGAAACATGTCAGTGTTTCAGCCATTATTCTTGTAAGATATATATGTTTGTGTGTTTTTTTATATTATGTTATTTTAGCAAGAAGCTGCTTTTTGAAGATCTTGGACCATGTAACTTTTGAAACATTAACAGTTTGTGCATTGCTTAATCAAATATTTACAAGTATTTCATATTTCTTTTCCTTTTTTTGTTGAAGATTCGTGTCCTTACTTGCCTCCAGTGCAAACAGCCCTGGTTAATCTCTCAGTTTTCTGAAAACTAAACCATGCCATCCTTCTTCCAGAAACTTTTGGACTTGACGAGGCTTTGATGTCGATTGCAAGCAAAACAGCTCATTCCCCAAGGATGATTTAATTGCTCACATTCCATCATTGGATCGTTCTTGACAATATGGCGACAGATGGTGAGAGAGAGAAAGAGAGAGAGAGAGATCAGTTTAAACCCACACCCCTTTACTTTCCGTCCCCTGCGGTAGCTGTCAGAAAGACCTGGATCATTTCATCAGATGGATTTTATAATGACGCTCCAATTCCACACACCAAAGTGGAATCAGCAAGAGAGCTTGTTTACACAGCATATCAAGGTGTCTCCGTGCTGGCGTTTACTGAGGTGGCGTCCAAAGAAATATTCACTTGAGCCTTGTGGAAATGGATCCGCTCAATAGAGAGTTTGCCAGATGTCGTTTTACTAGTTGTCAGATGGAAGAAGGATGTAGAAGGAATGACGAAGGGCCAATTGATTTTGTTTGTTGGTGATGGATGGGACACCTTGTGGAACTGCAGAGCTATACTTCATTCCAATAGGATGCTGTGTAAAGCTGATCTCATCCAAGGAGTGAGCAAACTGGGTGGAGCTTAGATTCTGTCCAAGAACCTACATAAAATCCCCAAAAAATTTTGTAAAAGTAAAAACTTATATATTGTAT
>CAIGQZ010032594.1:19252361-19262361 GCA_903798205.1 Danio tinwini | reverse complement strand
ACAAAATAAACACCCACTAACTAATCCCTCCCCCACTTCTAAATAACTAAAGACAAACATGTAAACAGGAGAAAAAAAAACATCTTCAGCGTCACACGCCCCTCACTCAACTGCACTCACCTGAACAAACATACACAAAGTAGCACCCACTTCTGACCTAGTGTATTAACAGAGAATCAACTACGTGCGTGTAAAAATGTAAATCACGTGACATACTTCACTTTCACTTCCCTTTTAGCAAACTTAAGCAAGTTTAGTAGGAACGTTCTGAACAGATGTACAACTTAAACTTTTAAAGCGAACCAGAGAACAGGACAGACACAAGTGTCACAGAAACACTTAACAGCAAAGGAAGACAAGGATCTGCTCCCTAATCGTCGCTGGAGCGGTTAAATAACCACCATCCTCTTCCGATTGGTCCACTCGGGAAAACTCAGTGAGCCAATAGGAAACCCTAGATTTCAGAAGAACAGTAGGCAGCAAATAAAAACAGAAAGGGGAGGAGGCAACAACAGTGCAACACCCCAGGCATGTAACAGGCCGTAGCCAGACTATTGAAAGGGGTGGTTCTTTGTATCAAAAAGTGGAGCTTTTTGCAGTTATTCTCTTCAATTTCTATTAAATTATGAGGTTCAAATACTTGATTTTAGTAACTTTCTAAACACTAATCTTTGCTGCATTACTCGTCAGATGGTGATCATAACCAAACTTTTTGATGCAACAAAAATATTTCCAATTTTGTCTTACCAAAGTGCTTACCGTAGTATTTTACCACAAAGTGTTTATTTAGAAATGTGCGTTTTACAGTTTTATAAATTATGTTATGGAATTAGAATTCTGGGGTGATGCAGTGGTGCAGTAGGTTGTGCTGTCACCTCACAGCAAGAAGGTTGCTGGATCGAGCCTTGGCTGGGTCAGTTGGCGTTTCTGTGTGGAGTTTGCATGTTCTCCCTGCGTTCGCGTGGGTTTCCTTCGGTTTCTCCCACAGTCCAAAGACATGCAGTATGCAGGTGAATTGGGTAGGCTAAATTGTTCGTAGTGTATGAGTGTGTATGAATGTTTCCCAGAGATGGGTTGCTGCGTAAAACATATGCTGGATATGTTGGCCGTTCATTCCGCTGTGGCGACCCCGGATTAATAAAGGGACTAAGACGAAAAGAAAATGAATGAATGATTAGAATTCTAAATTAAAATTTTTGAATAAAGTATAAAAAAGACTTATTTTTAAAAAACAATTCTATTATCATGCATCATTATCAAAAACAGTTAGAAATCTGTTAAAACTTATTAAAAACCACCTAAAACATTATAAACTGTAGCCTGTAGGTAAATGCCAAACTAGCCAGCTCATTTCTTCCAACAGAATTTGTAAATTTGAATTATTAGAAATTAAATGTGTCTTAAAGCCATCTTCTATTGGTTATTTTCACAATTTATGATGGCATACTGTCAAAAATGGGACAAATGAGCTTATAAAGGGGCCAAATTCTGGACTTTGTCAGTAGGATGTGGGTCTGTCGAACCACCCGAACGCCCCTGGCTATGGGCCTGCATTTATCCCATGCAGCACACAGCATTGATGTGGATGCCCAGTACATTCTGCTGCAAAATATACACTCAAAATGCAATTTTTTTTAGGTTTTGTATCTTTAGGTTTAGGACTGACTATGCAAATGCTAAAAAAACCATGACTAAATGCATCAACATCTCTTTTTTTTGGTTCAAATCAAACCAACCAAATGAAAACCCAAACCCAAAAATGAAAATGCACTCATTATTTACTCACCCTCGAGTCATTCCCAACCTTTATGATTTTCGTTTTTGACATCTGACAAAACCAAAAACTAGAGAAAGCTATGGTTAGAGGTTTTGAACATTTTTCAAAATATCCTCTTGTGTTTTGTGAAACTCAAACTGGATTGTGACAAATGGAGGGTGAGTAAATGATGACAGAATAAAAAAAAAAAATTCAGTGAACTATTCCAATGTAACTCTAACTATGCAGTGATATATTAGGGTTTCTGTATTGCAGCAATCAGTAGTTATCGCACATCAGGTTGGACATATAAATTCATACGGGAACGCTTGCCTGAAAATTTAATAAGCCGTTGAAATATGCTTTGTTGACATCTCATGAGGGGGAGTGAGGATGGGGGTGGAAAGAGAAGTGGCAGGGTATTAATCATAGCCTATTATTTTAGTATTCATAATTTTCTCACATAATGACCCATGACACAAGCTTGGACACCTGAGTCATAGTCAGGTCGTTTTCTATTCACCTCACGTTACTGCTGATTGTTCTATAGCGATCCTATGCTCTCCCCTTGTTGTTTGAAGCGGTGGTCTTTGCTGATTGGACAGCTTCTTGATGTCAACTGATATGGGCTTGAACCAGGGGCTGGCCATGTGTTTGGGTTACCAGAGATGAGGGGGGAGGGAGAAGAGGAGTTGTGCTGGGGTACTTTTCAATAATCTGGTACTCAAGGACTGGACTATTAAACTTCTGAACCAAAGGTTAGTCTCGTTATCTTAAGCTTTAGTGCCAGTGCTGCTTAAATATAGGTTAAACATTTATATACATTGAAGTATTTTTATTTACAAATTTCATTGCGCTGCTTGTATATATGTATATATATTATTTATATAATCCTATCTAACAGAGATTGTCATGATCCTAAGTAATTCTGAAGCAAATCCTAGCTTGGAGCTTGATAAAGTGCTTTTATTTCTTCGCTTATGAAGATCAAAAAGAAATCATGATCTTAAGGAGGGCATTAAGTCATCTGAGATTTCAGCATGTTCATGTATTAAAGATTCCTTTTATGCATTTATTTTTCACCATAACTGTCTTCTCAGTGAAAATGTGTTTGTGTGTATGCCGCAAGTTTCTCTTTTATGCTGTGCTTAAACTTAAATAACCCCTTGTTGATGTTTCAATTGTTGAGGTTACGGTTTAAAAGCAAGTTCTCACCCAGATAGATGGTGATGGTGAGAGTCTGTGCAATATCATAATCCAAATTTTTTTGCATTTTAAATGAAGAATGTCAGACCAGGTGAATGGAATTTTAAATTTACTTTCTGTCATAAGGTGGCGCTTTCCAAAATTACCCCGAGTTACTACACAATTGTGATGTAACACATTTTCTAATTACCATTGATAAATATATTTTAAATCAAGCATCTCTTTTTATAGCCTTTATAAAATAAAGTAAAAAACATTTGAAATAGTTGTTCATGTTTGTACCTATGTGAGCATGGTTATCAGTAATGATATTAACAGTATTCTTTAACACTGAAATAATAGGTTATAGGTATTTGCTTCATACTGCTGTATGAGTGGTTATAAAAAATTTGTTGTCATTATTCAGTCCCTTTTTTCTGTGTTTCTAGGTGTGAGGTGCAGTGATTGGGCCCCTGAAAGGTAGGGAAGGGGCATGGCGGGTTGTCCACACCTGAGTTTATCAGGGCTGCTTGTGCTCCTAATCACTGCATCCATAACACATGGCCAGAGCTGCCCACAGCGCTGTGACTGTATCCCTCACCAGAGAGCGGTGATGTGCCAGAACAAGCGCCTGGGATCTATTCCTGAGGGTATTCCGGCTGACACACGACTGCTGGATCTGAGCTGCAACAGTTTGCGCTGGGTGGAGTACAATGACTTGTCGACACTCTTGAGACTTGAGGAGCTAGACCTGAGCGAGAATCTCATCAGTGTGTTGGAGCCTAACGCCTTCTCCAGTTTGCTTAACCTTAGAGTATTGCGTCTTAGAGCCAACCAGCTTAAACTCGTGCCCATGGGTGCCTTTTCACGTCTAACCAACCTCACAACTCTGGACCTAAGTGGGAATAAACTAGTAATCCTGTTAGACTTCACCTTCCAGGACTTGAGGAACCTCCGCAATTTGGAGGTTGGTGATAATGACCTGGTGTACATTTCAAACAAAGCTTTCCTCGGATTGGTGGGACTGCGGGAGTTAACCATTGAGAGGTGTAATCTGACTTCCATAAGTGGGCAGTCTCTTTCCTACCTACGTGGCTTGGTGACTCTTCGATTACGCTACCTCAGTATCGCTTCGTTAGAAGAGCAGAACTTTCGCAAGTTGGGTGGACTACGAGGTCTTGAGATTGACCACTGGCCATTCCTTGAGTACATTTCTCCACATAGCTTCCAAGGTCTCAACCTTTCCTGGCTTTCGATTACCAACACTAACATTTCCACTGTGCCTACTGGTGCTCTTCGCAACCTAATTCACTTGGCTAGCCTCAATCTGTCCTACAATCCTATCTCAGTTCTTGAGTCCTGGGCCTTGCGGGACCTTGTCAGATTAAAAGAACTGCATTTAGTTGGTACAAATCTGATCTCCGTGCAACCCTACGGTCTCGGAGGTCTGCAACAGATACGAATGCTCAACTTATCAAACAATGGATTAGTGACCCTGGAGGAAGGATCCTTCCACTCCGTCAACACACTGGAGACGCTGCGTGTAGATGGCAATCCTTTGTCCTGTGATTGCCGCCTACTGTGGATCCTGCAGCGCAGGAAGACCCTCAATTTTGATGGAAAGTCACCTGTTTGCACTGCACCCGTAGAAGTGAGAGGAAAATCGCTCAGTACATTCACAGACTCTGCACTCTTTGACCATTTCACCTGCCAGAGACCCAAAATCCGCAATCGCAAGCTTCAACAGCTGACGGCACGTGAAGGCCAGGTGGTGTCATTTGTATGTAAGGCTGAAGGAGATCCCACTCCCGTCATCTTTTGGATTTCACCTCAGCGTCGACGTATCACCACGAAGAGTACTGGGAGAATTATTGTCCTTCCTGAAGGTACTCTGGAGATTCGTTATGCTCAGGTAACAGACACTGGGACCTATATATGCATAGCAAGCAATGCTGGTGGCAACGATACCTACTTTGCCACCCTAACAGTCAGTGGATTGCCACTAGATAGTGCTTTGTCTGCTAATCGCACATACTATGTAGGTGATCTCAATGACACAAACTTAAATGACACGCGTGTCTTCCTGAAGTTCACATTGGATCTCAAGACCATTCTTGTGTCCACAGCAATGGGATGTATTATGTTTTTGGGGGTAGTTCTTTTCTGTTTCATTCTCCTGTTTGTGTGGAGCCGAGGACGAGGTCAGCACAAGAACAATTTCTCAGTAGAGTATTCATTCAGAAAGGTAGATGGCCCTGCTGCCAGCGGGGGTCAAGGAGGGGCACGAAAGTTTAACATGAAGATGATATAAAATATACACACCCAATGTCCAAAGGGGTAAAAAGCACAGTATTGTCATTTCTAACTGAAATACATTTTGATACCAATCCTACATACATCTAGGGCTTATGTTTAAACAGGAGCAATGAGTTAAGTAGTTACAGAGAGGTAGTTTACATCAGCAGTTATTTATAATCTAACCTTTCTTTTGGTCTCTTAGGATATTTTACACAATTATTGAGACATTTATGATGAATTACAGTACATACAGTACGTCCTTGTAGAGCTGGCTGGCACTAGATACCCGTTGTGAACTTTGTGTGAAGGCCAAGCTTGTAATGACTTACAACGACCATTAACATAGTTTTCTACAAAATATGTCTATATAAATAGAAGTAAGCTCTTAATTTTTTGGCACTCATTGTGTGATTTAGATTTGTAATTATTAAATGGATGCTTTCTGCTTGCCAAGAAATTGCCAATGCCCTAAAAAGAGAGAGAAGCATACACTGCATTTTGCCTAGGCAATTCAATTAATATGCACATTAGTAGATAAAACACTTCACACTGCCAATTAAACATGGTATTAAACATTGTACTAGCCCAAAATCTCACCCTGTTAACCATCGGGTTACTTGAAGACTGTTTAAAAAATAAGTATGTCTTACTAAAAGAGTTAGCTGATTTTATTCGCTCTGGATATTAAGTGCTTCTATAATACACTGCCACCTACTTCTGAGTCATGCCCACATAAAGTTAATCACGCACACACACAGATTCAAAAGTACTGTAGTAACAACATAAAAAAGCACATTGTCTTTATAAGGCATTACATATTTATCAGCTAAACACCAATAGCCTCAGTATCAAGACTTGAGGTGTAGAAATTTTGTATCTTATTGTATATACTATATATGAGTGTTTTGTGTGTACATTTTGGTGCCCAGTTTATATGTTAAACAATTTAACGTGAAATACTTTTATTCAACATAAAATGTTCTAAAGATGTGTAAAAACTCTTAAAGAGTTTTTTTCAGAGCATTTTATAACTGATGATCATATATGTACGTCTTTATGCCTCTTCTATGTACTTTGTGTAAAAGGGAATGTCAGTCTTATGACTTATTTCATGTCAGTTTGCATGTTGGAAACAAAATACGAAGCTAGCTTCTTGTGTGCAAGCCACCAATCCATCATGCAGTTCTAATACTTGTATAGTTAGTTTATAAATAACATTTGAGAAGACACTAAACGTTCCCTGCTCAAGTGCTGCCGCTTAAAATGAAACAGGAAGGTACTTGAACAAAGCTGTTTTGCTGCCCCCTATTGTTAACATACGGCAGTTTAGCGAACACAGGGTATGGATCTTGACCGTTTTGCCTTTTATTGGTTAATCTCTATCTAACAGAAAGCTTAAATTAGGTCAGCTTTTCTATTTGAACAGATCAGATGTGCCCTGAACTGTCTTATTTTAAGCAGCATTTTATGTACATTGCAAACTGCCATAATTTGTCAACAACTGTAAAACGATTTAGGAAGCATTTTGATATTTTTGTAACAAAAAATAAGTAATTTTACAGTTTTATTTAAAGTAAAATAAAATGGGGATCAACTTGTTGTAGATCAGTGTATCTCAACCACGTTTATGGAGGACCACCAGCTCTACACTTTTTCCATGTTTCCTTAACCAAACACACCTGATTCAGATGATCAGCTCATTTGCAGAGATTGAAAGACCGGTAATGGATGTGAAAGACAAAGGAGACATCCAAAACATGCAGTGCTGGTGGTCCTCCAGGAACGTGGTTGAGAAACACTGTTGTAGATGATTCTATTCATAAATATGTTAAAAATAAGACAAAAAAAGATGCTGTTTATAAAGGCATGCATTTAGATTCTCGTGTTGGATTTAATTTTTCTTGTTTGATTCCTTGGGTTTATTTTAAAATACGTTATAAATTAATGTTTTTGACTGATGTATGTACTCTGTGTATAGACTTTCCATAAAGTTATACTTTATATTTCATTTTTGCAAATGCCAAGATGTTCAAAATAAACATTTGACAGCACTTTTGTTTTTGTTGTTGAAAACATCAAATGTTTGAAGCCTTATTTTTAAAATAAGAGTGCAGATCAGATGAGTAATGTCATTTTTTATAGTCTTCAATTCACAATCCACCAAACTATTCTGGCCTAAAAGTTTCTACAAGGACAGCCGCTTGTCAGCGTACTTCGATTCACTCCTACAAACTTTAAAATGACATGACTGCTACATAATTTTTGGCTGTACGCATCTGGAGTAGTCATGTTTTTGGTTTTCTGTTTGTCATGATTCCTTTTCTCTCTACCATCTGCTATCAAAAACTAAACCATCCCTAACAACGTGTTTTCTGTGGCATGTAAAAAACACAGATATGACAGCAATTTACGTGATTATAAAAAATTACAGGCCTTTTATTAATAACATGGCCTTTTGAACTGTGAATGTAATCAATCTCACACCAGTAAATGCTGTGATTCTGTTTTCTCACACAACAGTACATATGACCTCTTAAGAAAAATAAGTGTAACAGTAATACAACTTGAGCGTGACTTGATGTCTAGATGTTGTCGTTGATCTAGTTGTATGTGGCCAGTACTAAACACACTATGAATAAGTTTAAAAAGAGAAGTGTTGTGTTTCACTTTCAACCAAAGATGCAAGATCTCTATGAATACATTTTAACCCATTCTAGAGATTTGCAGCATTCTGCGAAAAAAAAAATAAATAAAAAAAACTAAACGGCCAATGATCAAATATTTTTAAAGGATTTTCCATTGTGGTTTTGGTTTTAATACGCACTGCACATTTATATTGTGCGATTGATGGATTTTATTTTGGAAGTATGAATCATTTCACCTACACATTGTTTAGTAGTACTGTTATCTGGAATATTTGTGCAGTTTTTGGGTTTCATTTACGCTTTTGGTAACCTATGATGTCACTGCACCAAGTCTGAATATACGGCTGCTGGCAGTGACTCAGATCGAAAGAAGAAAAAAACGTGATTAATGAATCAAAGTTCATCAAAGGCTTTTATGTGGAAGACAGAATGGTTTACACCATTTTCAACTAAAATTAGAAAAATCTTTGTGTGTTTTTGATCATTTTTATTTTTACAATTACTTTTGGAGGCACTAGAAGTACTTGCGTGCACATTTTTGCATTCTATTAGTTTTCATCAAATTACAAACTACTGAACAGGAACCATTTAAAAACACTGTCATCTATTTTTTGTATATTGTTGTGTAAACACCATACACTATATAAAAAATCATTTATTAACCCTCTATGGCATGATTTTTTGTTTTAGGAGGAAAAAAATATTTCACCCAAATTTGTGGGTGCTTCGGTGTCCCTTATAATGAATCAATCTAAATGTGCTCCCCCCGACCAGATTTTGGTTTGCTGCCTTATGGCAACAATGTGCTATTAGGGCACTAAAACACCAAGGTTTTCTGTATATTATTATACCTGAAATGAGGCTCAAACAAGCCATAAATACATTAAAAATAGTTTTAAGTTAAAATAAACAATATCAATAAGTAATATTTTATTTAAAAACTAGCCACTTGAATGTACTTATTTACCAATGTTTACTATTCACTGTGGAACCTCAGAAAGCAGATGTTGATGGATGTGAAGCAAAGGCGGGTGCCACATTTTTGTTAATAGCTTTAGGTCAGGGGTGCCCAAACTCAGTCCTGGTGGGCCGGTGTCCTGAAGAGTATAGCTCTAACCTCAATTAGACACACCTGACCAACAACTCGAGCTCTAACTAGCATACTAGAAACGTATTGGCAGGTTGGTAACTAAACTCTGGTACTAAACTCTGCAGGACACCGGCCCTCCAGGACAGAGTTTGGGCACCCTCCTTTAGATGAACCTTTGCATCTTGGTACTCTGTATATCCATGTCTGTGTATTAATGACCATCAAGTGGGCTGCTGAATCCAGTTCCTGGACGACCACAGCCCTGCAGAGTTTAGTCCCAGCCCTGCTTCAACACACTTACGGTTTCAAACAGGCCTGAAGAACTCAGTTATGTTTATCAGATTTATTTAAAGATAAACTCTGCAGGACTATGGCTTTTTGAAAGTTTAATTCGCATCTTTGAATGGTAATGTAGCTAATGTGACTCTTCGAGCTCACTGTCAGAAGGAATGAGCCTACAGTAACTGCTCAATCTTGTTCTTTACCTCCACAAAATGTTTCAACATCCATTTACTGTGAGTAATAATATAGCATTAAATATATGTTATGGTGATAACTAGGTGGTTCATTCCACTGTGGCAACCCCTGATTAATAAAGGGACTAAGCCTAAAAGAAAATGAATGAATGTATGGTGATAACTATACATTTCTGAACATTTCCATCCATAGGATAACTGCACAATGTTGCCCTGAGGCAACACATGAAAAACTACCCTTTTAGTATATAGATAATAACAAATCTTTTTCTCAATCACATGCTTCTTCACATATCCATGCACATCACACATTTTTAATATAAAGATATTTAAAATTAAACATGTTAAAAAGTTAAATATATCTTACATTCTGCTAGCAGTGTGCTCAAACAGGCTATGGTCCCAAAATTGCTCTATTGCCTCCATAAGACAAAATAAGTCAAATCCACACCCACCTTAAATAAATTTCATTGGTCACCAACTTATTATTAGACTTTTTTTGTGATATATATATATATATATATATATATATATATATATATATATATAT
>CAIGQZ010032594.1:19220091-19233948 GCA_903798205.1 Danio tinwini | reverse complement strand
TATATATATATATATATATATATATATATATATATATATATATATATATATATATGAGTTCAGATGCAAAAACTTAAGGAACATCTAAAATTTGTTCTAATATTAGCATTTTTCTCCTATGTTTTGATTCAGTAATTTAACTTTTTTATGGCAAAGAATTGGTTATTTTAATTGCTTTTAACATGAAATGACTGAACATAAACACAAGAGGCTGAGAAAAATGCTCACTATACAAGAAAATTACAGATGGCACTTAGAGGTTTTTGCATCTGAACTATTCATATATATATATACACACACACACACACACACACACACACACACATATATATAGTGTAGATTTTAAAACTTGAATCAAATTTAAAATCAATAAACAGCTGACCATTGTGATGATAAAATGATTAATTACTTTTATTACAAATGGACATCGTCATATTTGCTACACAGACATATGCAAGTTATGGTTCATCATTTAATAAGCTGAAAGGAGATTAACTTGCAAATCACTACATGAAGCATAGCTAATATGGACAGTTCACCCAAAAATGACAGTGTTTATATGATTTGCCTTCATGTCGCACTCAAATGTGGGTGATTTTTCTTGTACATATTTAGAAAATTGCTTTTGTACATACGAAACAGGTCAGTCTTGTCTAAAACCAACTGATTGGTTGGACTAACCATTTATATGGACAAATAAAATAAATAAACTGAGACATGTAATTAAAATGTAATGTAATTAAAATGTTATGTAATTAAAATCATACATTTGGAATGACGTGAGTGTGAGTAAAAGAGGATGGAAGCTTCATTTTATTGGGGGTAAACTATCAATTAAAGGTGTATTTTACCCAAGTCTGAAAATTCTGTCATCATTTACTAACCCTTCACTTGTTATAAACCACTTCACATTTATTTCTTCAGTTGAACATAGAGATATTTTAAATAAATATCGGAAACCCTTGGTTACCCTTGGCTTCCCTGTTAGAAATTTCTAACATTTTCTTTTATTGTGTTCAACAGAAGAAAGAAACTTATAAACGTATGGAACCACTTTATTTTTGGGTAAACTATCCCTTCAAAAGCTGTCTATTACCACAATAATGTATAAAAAATAACAGTTCGGGCAACATTATTGCTGATTAAGAGTTCTCTGGGCAAAATATTCTTCTGAGCTGCCCCGAGATCTCAGCAGACAGCATGCTGTACCTGCTGTTGAAGTTCCAGAGAGACTTTACTCCATTACGAGACGCATCAGTGTCTCGCAGCGACACAGGGAAGGACGACGGCCAGCTGGGGTGAAGGGTAGACGGACGCAAAGACGACGAGCCCCAGGGAAACATCTGGCTGTTGTTCTGGCTGGCAGAGTGGCTCAGGCTGGGCAGCAACTGGGGAGGGGGTGGTGAAGCCGCAGATGCTTTTTGAGCAGGAAACAATTGTGGGTGGCTCGGTGGGTCGTTGCTTGAAGAGACCTGTGGGTGAGATGCTGGATCTGCCTCTACTGGGTCAACATTGTTGTCCAAATGGCTAACCTGTGAAGATAGGTTTGCACTTTTAGGAGGCACCCTCAATGGCGAGATGAATGGAGATGAGCTGTGCTGTGACCAAGAGGGGTACAGCTCTGGCACTTCCGCTGTAAGAGGAGCAGTACTGGTAGCCAAACCCCACAGGGAAGGCTTGAGATGGGACATAACAGGATAGGGAAAGGGCATGATGGAATGATTGACATCCAGACTTCGTGCGATTCCCATGTGATACTGCAGACTCAGCACCTCAGCCCTGAGCTGGGCGTTCTCTTCGCTCAGCGCCAGAAGTTGTCCCTCCAGCATGAAGTCGTTGAGTCGTCGCTTCTCTCTGGATCGTTTGGCTGCCTCGTTGTTCTTCTTTCGCTTGACCCAATATGATGCGTCCTTTTTCTCTGTGGGGGTCATCTCACGTTTACGCCGTCTGCTGGTAATGAGAGGATTACGGTATGACTGAAAGTGGAAGAGTCGTCGTGCCAGTGTGGATGAGCCGGTGAGCGGAAGACGCCTCCTTAGATTTCCGGGTTCGTCTTTGCTGGCTGAGATCTCGCCAGTAGAGGAGGGAAGACAAGCGTCTGCTAGAGGTTCTGGACTTCTGCTGGTACTCATTGTTCTGGTGAGACAAAGAACATCACGATCAGTAGGCCCCAATACTTTGACAAAGCATACCACTTTTTGTTTTGATAGCTACAGAGATCATGTAAATAATTGGTTTCTATGATTATTATTAATGCTAGAATTAGTAAGCTCACAATTTTTTTACAACTTAATTTGTGATCACTCACTACAGTTTCAAAACTAGAGTAAAAATAAGCATGAGATATTTATCACCCTACCAAGGAAGCACGTAGGACAAATCATATTTTTAAATGTGTTGAATGATGTCTTTGACAAGAAACCCTTCAGGCTTGCACTTAGCGATGCTTGGTTAGATCTGATGCACACAACCTACCGCAACTTTGAAGAAATCGACCATGAATAAAAGATCTTAGATATTCACCTGCTAAAATCTAGGCAATTAGTAGGTCATTTGACCTGCTTTTTAAAAACGACACACTTTGGTTCAGTAACTATTAAAACCACATCACATCAAGCCACAACATTGTCTTCATATCTATCGATCTAGAATTAAAATCCTGCATGTTTGACGTTAGTTTTAAGTTTGTATACACAATACTAAACCAGAATCTAAAGTCTAAACTTAAGACAACTGTCACAAGAAATATTCACTGTACCTTACCGTACACTGCTGCCACACGAGGGATGCTGGAGTGTAACTGAATTTAAAGGACATCAGCTTAAAGGTAGAGCTTTTTCACTGGAAACATGCAAAGAGTCGCAGTCTGCCGACCAATGACAGTCAAGGTGGCACATGTGATATGCAGGCAAATGCCTATTGCATGAAAGGAGCAGTAGTAGGTGAGGACCACGTCTTCCTTCCTCAGTCTCAGAGGCGGAGACTTGAAAACAATTTTCTCAGTGGTTTGAGATGACTCACAGTTTTGTTTGTTCTACTTTTTAAAAAAGGAATGAATTGAAGAATTTATGGCAGGTAGACTCAGCATCTGTTTGTGCTTTTATATATTCATGTGTTGAATTTACCCATAATCCATTTTATTTATTAATTTGTTTTATTCGTGGATTCAGATCAAACTGGCACAATAATAATAAGTAATTTGTATAAAATGTACACTACATGACAAAAGTCTTGTTGCCTATCCAAGTTTTAGGAACAACAAATAATAACTTGACTTCTAGTTAATCATTTGGCATTAGAAGTGGCTTAAATAAAAGGCAAATGCCTCTAGATTATGCTTATTTTATCAAAATAAAATATTTTCATGCCTTGATTTTTAATTATTTAATTAGGACAGTAAGGTCTGACTTTGCTTAGACAAATACACTTAAAAGAAATAATGTACAGTATAGAATATAAAGTCATTGTGCAATGGAAGAAGAATTAATATTGTGTATGACTATCATGAGCTTGGACGACTGCATCCATACAATTATGCAATGACTCAAATAACGTATTACTAAAGTCATTCTTATGGGACTCCCAGAGTTCATCAAGATTATTTAGATTCATCTCCAATGCCTCCTCCTTCATCTTACCCCAGACATGCTCAATAATGTTCATGTCTGGTGACTGGGCTGGCCAATCCTGGAGCACCTTGACCTTTGCTTTCAGAAACTGTTATGTGGCTGAAGAATGAGAAGTAGCGCTATCCTGCTGAAGAATTTGCCCTCTCTTGTGGCTTGTAAGGTAATGGGCAGCACATATGTCTTGATACCTCAGGCTGTTGATGTTGCCATCAACTCTGCAGATCTCTTGCATGCCCCCATACTGAATGTATCCCCAAACTTCACCAAACTTGACTAATTTCTGTGAGAATCTTGGGTTCATGTGGGTTCCAATAGGTCTTCTGCAGTATTTGTGATGATTGGGATGCAGTTCAACAGATGATTCATCTGAAAAATCTACCTTCTGCCACTTTTCCAAATGATCAACTATAAATCAAGTTATTATTTGTTGCTTTTACAACTGGGATCAACGGGATAGACTTTTGTCAGGTAGTGTATGTGCATGAAAAAGACAATTGTATTATTACTTCATAATTTAAATAGCATATGCAAGCATGGACATGTGCACATAGTACAATATTTTTTTAATCGTTCTATTTCTAGATGATGATTGGTCAACATATTCTTTCACAATTTATATATCCTACGGCTTTGTATCACTGCACCATCTTAGAAACATCAAAAACGATATAGTGCAAACATTATGTATATGACAGCAAAATCACTTAAAGTCGAGAAGGAATACAGCTATGGTGTGAAATTAACAGAATTATTTCTACAACAAAATTGCTTCACAACAATTATTACTGTATTTACATTACTGTGAGGGGTAGGTTTAGGGGCGGATTTTAATAAAATACAATGTAATGGGTAATTTAATAAATAATATAATTAACTCTTAATTTTCACACTAATGTGGGGCGTAGGTTTAGGGTTGGGGTGGGGGTACATGTTATTAACATACATTCATTCATTCATTAATTTATTTTCCTCCGACTTAGTCCTTTTATATATCAGGGAATGAACACAGCGGAACAAACTGCCAACTATTCCAGCATATGTTTTATGCAGATTATGCCCTTCTAGCTGCAACCCAGTACTGGGAAACACCCATACACTCTCACATTCACATACACTACAGCCAATTTAGTTTATTCAATTCACCTATAGCGCATGTCTTTGGTCAGAAACCGGAGAACCTGTAGGAAACCCACGTGAACAAAGTCCACACAGAAATGCCAACTGCCCCAGCCAGGACTCAAACTAGCGACCTTCTTGCTGTGAGGCAACAATGCTAACCACTGAGCCACCATGCCGCTCATTATTAAAGTACAATTAATGGGTATTATCTTCCGGCTGCAGCTGTATACCTTCTAGCAATAGGTTTTCGTGTGTGAGGACATATAATGTACTACGTTAAGAAATTTCTGAATTAACATGTGTTGTATGACACACTATTTCTCTTTATTTATGTGGCGATTTTTCCCCTAAAGCAGGGTTCTCATTTACTTAATTTTATGTTTTTCTTGTCAGACAGTTTGGCAAAATTAATTTAACTTTTAATCTGTTGTTAATAATTATCTTCTTAGAAAGAAAACAATGCCTTTGTTGGGGTTTTGTCTATGTTTATTTGTGAAATTATAATGAGAGAACAGAAAAAAACATTACAACTGTCAAAACTTCTGATGTTTTTTATTTGTATTGTGTATTAGTTTTGTTCGTCTATCACCCTCCCCCTGTATTCTGTATTATATCTATGATGGAAATAGTATTAGATATGTATTACTATTATAACCATTATTATGAATAGTAGTATGACAAAAAGCAAATGTATTCATCAAAGTACTCATTTCTTAGCAAACAAAATTCTTCAGAAAACGCTAGCTCGTCAGACAACCCATTGTTAGAACCTCAGTAAACACTGAAACTGCTGATGGTTAGGATCACATAAAACAAGGTCTCAATTGTGGCTAAAAAGTACAGAAAAACAAGAATGACTTGCATGAAACAAATAGGTTTTTGCAGTGTCTACATTAGTCGGTTGGGGCTGTCCTTCTAAATTTCTGCAGAAAAACATTTTAGGGTTTTAGATCACAGCTCAGTCTTTGTCTGTATAAAACAATGCTAATGTTTTGCACAAAAAAAATGCAGTTCTGCCAAGTTATGCATCCCTCTCACTGAATTGCTACCTGATTGACTCATCCCAACCACACACCTAATCCTAACCTTACCCATATACTGGCGAATCAGAAGAGGCATATTCTGACAAGAATTGTTTTTGGCACCACACAGCTTGGGCCATAGGGATAAACCTATTTACTCATAGTCGGCATGATATCAGAATGTACCCCTCTTTCTTTATTTATTTTAAGTTTTTGCCCCCATAGTTCACTGACAAGTTTTGTACTGTAAATAACCTTTTACAAGTGAGAGATTTTTGCATCACTTGATTTTAAAATAACTGAAGTAAACACACACTATCTACTATCTATGATTATTTATTGAACATCAACTGTGAACATCAGAAATTGAAACACACATTGCCTAAAACGTGGCTCTCTACGCTGCTCACCCTCATCACTGCTACCAAACCGACTAATCACAAAGCTTGCGCTATGCGTCGTTGTGATATAGTTAAATTTTTTTGAGAGTATGCGAAGGCTGCGTCAGACCATAGGCATGCGCTTGGCAGTTGGCAGAAGTATAAAATCAGATTAATATAATAAGTATAAATCATAATATAAGAAGTGTAAATTAGCCCTAACAAATCAATTTCACATAACTCCACAAAAAGTAGGGAAAGTAAAATTTGATCAATTATTGGATCTGAATGTCGACCAGCCCTAACTCTTCTTGTTTTTAAATGTATATAAATGTGTAAAAGTGCTTGTTATAAACAATGTATTAGTGCACTTCCTTATTTTGTAAAAATTCATACCATACCTTCATCCAATAACCTACCCTATCCCCTCAAAACGTCTTTTCTTTACTTCTGGTCACATGGAATGCCTTTAGCATGGGGCTATCAGTTCTGTTCTGCTTTCACAGGAGTAAAGGCTAATTTATAGTTCTGTGTTGATTGATTGCCGTGACCCACGGTGCCTGCCTTGCACGTAGTCATGCATTTATAATTCTGCATGCTGTTTCTGTTGCTCTGCAATAACACTTCCGAAACGCTAGCTGGCAGTGAGGTTTTTTTGTGCCTCTTATGTTTCTCTATGGGTGTTTTGTTTTTCTAAAAGCTACCTTAATGTACAAGTAACTAAAACTCGCTTAAGCCGCGGTCACACTGGACTTTAAGCCGCGGTCACACTGGGCTTTTCTTCTTATAGACTTCCATTCATACGCATGCGAATGCATCAGATCGAAAACGCAGGGTCATGCATCGCATCAAATCGCATCACTTGACTGCGTGAGACCAATCCAGGATCAAAACATGACCTCTCTAAACAGAAATTTAAAACTTGGAGCAATCACTCGCTTTTTTTAATGTCTATTCATCTTGTTTAATCCCGCCCCTTTTCACAGCGCCGTACGACAGAATTTCGCAAGCTCAAACTCTATTGTGACTTCGGCTTCATTCAGAGGGGGAAATCGGTGGATGTGCAACCAAGCTACCAAGCCGACCAATCACAGAGCTTAAGATACGTGTCTTTGCGATGTGTAGTTAAATTTTTTAGAGGTGCAGTTCAGCATCAGCCACGGTGAGAACTTTCTCTGTTTTATTTGTATATACTGTGACTCTTTTGTTGTTATTGCAATAATAATAATAAAATAAATAACTAAATAAATCTTTGATCATGCCATATGATCTGTCATGACTGCAGCAAACTACAACTCATGCAGTTAAAATGAAAGTTAAAAAAAGTGGATTTTTCCACATGCAACATTAACTATTGTGAAACTGTTAATGACGATACTACCATTTACAGACTACAGTGGCACCTTCAGTATTTTATAGCCATAGTATCATGGTGCTACCGAAGTACCTGTAAATCATGTGTATATCATAAATTACCTGCGATTGACGTTTGAAGACATCTTGTAAATGGAGCATGCCGAACACCGAGGTTCGGTATGTTGTTGGGGTTCACGTGTTGGGTTATATCACAGTGTTTGGGCTTGCGGTGGTCGCGATGAGTGTTGGCGTGGAGTTTTGCCACACCTGTTGGTGTCTGCTAGTGACTCATCGAATAGCTGTTGGATATCTGTGATATTGTTTTTTCTTTTCTTTTTTTTCTTATTATACCTGGTGACTCATAACGCCACCTCAGAGCTCCAAAGAACTCAAATGTTTTAACGAAAGAACTCAAATGACACAACCCGTAGTTCAGATGTACTGTTTTGTTTACCACGCACAGCCCCCTCACACTCACGCACGCACACGTTTGATGTGAATAAGATTGACAAATCAATTCCAGATTTGTTTAATGTGTTGCTGAAATAACAACATTATCAGGTAATCTGCAGGCGCGCATATGAATGAGGTTGAAATGTGCTCCTTTCACATACAGTTCAGTTGTGTTCGTTGTATGTACAGTAACTCCAATCAGCGATTGCATTTCTTTCTCAAGTAATTTCTAACCACTTCCTGTGTCTAAGTTGTCAGTATTGTCTTCACAGCGACCTCATTTTATCTAGCCCCTCTCCCGTATTTGACTCGTTCGTCGGAACAGAAACCAAACTCACAATTGCAGAGCAGAAGTTGGGGGTATACCCCACAAACCTCATTCATAGCCACCTACTCACTTCCCAGAAAAGACATGAATTTGCTCATTTTGCATTAGATGCTAGGCATTTTGGAGGTTTGATGTCTTGGTGTTATCGCTTTGCAATCTTTCTTGTATTTGTATAGTTTAGATTGTCTAGAAAAAACTTAAAAATGTTTATGTTGAGTCTTTGACTTATAGGGATAATTCACCCAAAATGAAAAATTACTCACTATTTACTTACCCTCAAGTGGTTTCAGTCCTTTATGGGTCTCTTTGTTCTGTTGAACACCAAAGATATTTTGAAGAAAGCGGAAAACCTGGAACCACTGACATCCATAGTAGGAAATACCAAGTGAATGGTTACAAGTTTCCACCTTTTTTTAAATATCATATTTAGTGTCCAACAGAAGAAAGTCAAACAGGTTTGTAACAAGGGAAAGGTGAGTAAACTATGACACAATTTTAGTTTTTGGGTTAACTGTCCCTTTAATGTAAGATTAGAAGCATCCCTGCAGGCACAGGACGTTAACGTGACGTCATATTGATGTTGTACCCCAACGTCATGGGGATGTTGGATTTAGTTTGGAAATGAAAATCAGGTTGATGTCAGAACCCAACATCAGGCCAATGTCTATGTCCAAGGTCCAACCTAAAATCAACCAAATGTCAACGTCTAATCATAATTTACCTTGACATTGTGTGGACGTTACCACTATGACATTATCATATTTTGGTCACTTTCCAACACCAAAAACCAAATATCAATGTAATTTGACGTTGTTATTGGATGTCAAAATAACATTCTTAGATGCTGGCAAGGCATTAAATATTGGTCACCTGACATCATGACCTAAATCTAACCTAATATTTACGTCTTATGACGTTGTGTGCTGGCTGGTATATGGCAAGATCAAACACCTTCAAAAATGTGTAAAGGGTTGCTTAAAAATATATGTATATATTGAATTATATATATATATTGAAGAGATTTGAAATGCAAATGATCCAAAAATAATTTTTAAAAATGTCACCTAAAAAACCTTTATTTAACCAGGTAATTCAATTGAGAACTAGTTCTCATTTACAATGACGACCTGGCCAAGAGGCAACATAAAAAGCAGATACGAAGCAGCAGTGACACAATACAATAACAATTTACAGATGCAAATAATAACATAAAACAAAAGAAAAACTAATAAAAAGCACAGTGATCTTGCATTATTAACTGGATAAAATTTTTAAAGGATGATAGTGGAATAAATATGTTGAGCTTTGAGGTCTGCTGTAGATGACTCCAAGCATCATTAGCAGAAAACTGAAAAGAGTAGCGACCAAATGAAGTGCGAACTTTGGGTATGCAAAGGTTAATAAAACTACCAAAGCGCAGATTTGGCCATGTTTTCTGAATTGTTAAGAAGTGACTGTAAATATAGTGGAGTTTTCCCAATAGGAGCTTTGTAAATGAACAGAAACCAATGAATTTGTCGATGTGATTGAAGAAAAGGCCAATTCCGTAAAGAATACAGTTGACAGTGATAAGTTTTAAATCGCGCACCAGTAACAAAACAAATTGCTGCATGGTAAATAACATCTTATTTGTAAAAGAAGAGTTTTTGTAAATTAAATCCTCATAATCCAGAATTGGTAATACTGTTAATTTGACCAAACATTGCTTTGAGGAGTGCGTAGAAGATGAAGATTGAAGATTTGTTTCTGTAAAGAAAGCCAATACGGGCTTTACCCTTTTTGAGCAGTTCATTTATGTGAGTTTCAAATGACAGTTTACCTTCATCACCACTTGAATTTATCTAGGCAATTAGGGATAAAAACCTCCCATTGGATAATTACTACATGGATAATAATGTTTTTACTGGTAACCAGAATTGGGTGATCTAAATTGGACATAGTGTGTGTGTGTGAATGTGAGATTATATGGGTGTTTTTCAGTACTGGGTTGCAGCTAGAAGGGCATCTGCTGCATAAAACATATGCCAGAATAGTTGACGGTTCATGCTGCTGTGGAGACCCCTGATAAATCAGGGACTAAGCTGAAGGAAAAAAGAAAGAATGAATGGAGAAGCTGCTAATCTCTTTCAGAAGAGTAAAGTTAATGGGATGCTTTAAAATGTAAATAAAAATAAATAAATAACATTGTCATACATACTTTGCAAAGGGAACTCAAAGGATTACATTTAAATAGCTGTGTAGCCTTAAGAAAACTACTTAGCAGTGAGGCTAACCTGGGAAAAAAAGGTTTTAATTTGCTATGGAGTATAAAAATTGTGCCTAAAGGTCGGCCGATTACCTGAATACACTGAATGACCAGGTTATTCATTAACAGATTTTTTCTTACCTGATAGCATGGGCACATTTCAAGATTACAATGACAGGATACATTCAGAGCATGAAACATAATTTTTACACAAGGAGTGGCCACCACAGAGTCCAGATTTGAACCCTATTAAGAATCTTAAGGATGGGCTGGAGAAGACTTTTCTATCTCCTCATTAACAACATCTTAGTGAAAAATGTATGCAACTCTGAAAGGGAATAAAGGTTGAGACATTGCAGAAGCATTTTGAAACGATGTCTCAGCAAATGGTTGCCATAATCAAAGGTAAAGGCAGTCCATTTAAATATTAGTGTGAGTGTTTTTGGGACTGGTAATAAATCTTGTAAAAATATTTGAATGTTTTGCTAATAGTTCATAACCTTTTTTAAAGTGATAATTAGAAAATTTCTTGAGCACTAAATCACTTTTTCACAGTTACTAACCACATAAAATAATAATAATATATATTCTATATATTATGTATAATATACAGTCATGCAAAAGTGTTAGGACACCCAAATTAATGCCATGGTTTTTCCAAATTATCTGGTCTTTGTCAGGTCTTAAGATTTGGAAAATATAACTTCAGGTAAATATAACTACTCACACTGTCATTATTTATTTAACAACAGTTAAACCAAGAGGGAAAACAATAGGTGACGAGTGTATGACACCCTGATTTAGCAGCAAGTAATAATTCAGTCAGGATGAGGTCTCGACTTTGACTTTATATCTTGATTCTTTTCTTCAGCTGTTTGTCACAGATTTTCTGGTGTGCTTGGCATGATTGAACTGTTGCATGACCCAATTGTGGCCAGGCTTGGTAAACTCAATGACTGTGGTTTGTGCAGGTCCTCCCGTGGCTACAAAATAAGCCCAAAATCATTAACTTTCCATTAGCTTGCTTGACTTTCGGTATGAGGTGTTGTTTGTATGTGCTGTGCATTATGGTTAAACCTCCACTTTGCACTAGGACATTGTTTCAGAAGTTTTTATGGCTGTATAAAATAGGTTTTATTCTGGCAACCTTTACATACATGCCTTACCTTTCCTATACTTTTCTAAATGTGCCACTATTAACTTTATCAATTACAGTAGCAGTTTGTGGTGAAGTTCTTGAGTTTTCTGTCATTTCTCAGGATCAGTGTTATGTGGTCTGATCTTTGGATAAATCTACTCACTGTGGATTTCGAATTGGATCTCGAATTGTTTGGCTGTATTTGATTGACTGGAGCAATAGCTGCTTCTCTAAGATCTTTTCTGATGTCTTTATTTGCATGGCATTGTGTTAACACACCTGAAGGTTCCATACTAACAAGCTGCCAAAACTTCTGCTTTTCTACAGATGCTACAGCTTATGTTTTAAGTCCATGAGAACTGTAGGATCATGTGACAGCGGAGTAGTAGCTGATGAAACCTTTTTATCATTGGATTAAATTGCATTTTAAAAATACTGAAATACTTATTTTAAATGATTAAATATGCAGATAAAACAAATCTAATTAGTTTACAAATAAAGTTATGTGTAATAAAATGATGCAGGGAAAAAGTATTGAATACATGAAGAAAGGCAGGTGTAGAAAGGCAGTGAAAGCCCAGACAGCAGCTGAAATCTCTCAGTAGTTCTTCAGCAACCCTCTGCCCTTCCTCATTGTAAATTAATATTAGCTGCTTCAGTCCAACATTATCAAGATGATGAAGATGAAACCAGAGTGGACATTTCAGCAAGACAATGATCCAAACACAGCTAAGAAAACTCTGCTTTTAGAGAAAGAAAATCAAGCTGTAGAATTGCCCAGTCAATCACGTGACTTGAATCCAACCGAAAATACAAAATAAAGATCAGATTTGATAGACGAGACTCACAGAACCATCAAGACTTTTTTCCACTATGTTGAAAAACTCAGTGTAATGAACTGCAAATTTCTGATGAAGTCCATGACCTGCACATGTTAAGTTTTTGTGTCAGAAATTTTCACATATTTAACGTTCTTAGAAAATCTCTAAAACTGTTACGCTTTGTTGTCATTTGGTATGACACCCCTATTTATTGAAAATGTCCAACATGTCATAGAGAAAAAAATATATTATTCATAATTTCATATAAAACAAATAGGCCTAAATGAAAATAAATTGATGTCATGCTATTTGTATAATATTAAGAGTTGTTTTTTTTTCTTAATTTTTGCTCTCACATCATGGGACATATTTAAGGTTAGAATTCTTAAAAATGTTAAAACAGAAAGAATTGATAAATTTAGTGACGCCTTAAATGGTCTGAAACATCTTCAAACTTCCCAAAAAAAAATTTTTACTACCTATTTGTCAACCACCCATCAACCACAAAGTTTTGACCTTTGACCTCTAGGAGTGACAGGGTGATCCTTAAAAGTCTTAAAACATTTTAAATTTCAAAAACACAACTATATCTGTTTTTTGGGGTATATCTATCTCCCCTTGCTCACTGATTGCCATTTTTGGGATTTTGCAAAGACACAATCTGATTGCATAGCTTTTATTGGGCTCTTAGCCAGAAGACTAATATTGCTTAGGTGGAAGGATCAGAAACCTCCAACCCCAACACAGTGGACTGTCTAGAGGTTCATCTAACCAGTTTAAGAACATTTGGGATCCGTTTAGGAAATGTATCCAAGAACATGTTTTATTGTCAAATATAAACCAAGTCCTTTTTCCACCAAATTGATTCTTTTTCTGTCCTAAGGGCAAAGTAGTGCATTGTGTGATACATCTTGTACAATTGTAGTTTTTGTTAGCCACATTATCATTTACCTTTTTATTTGTTGGTATGTTGTTGTTTGTTTATATTATATGCGCTTAAGTTGATACTATCTAAACTTTTTGATATAATATAAATATAATTTTATTGTTTGTTTTTTTATCCTTTTTTAACTGTAATTTGCCATAAAAGTTATAAATAAATTGATATTTAAAGCATTTTCAAAAACACAATTTTAGGCTTTAAAAAGTCTTAAATTCAGTGAAATATTGTGTTGTAGGTAAATCATTTTATATTTAACATTTTTTATGCAAAGAGATACAATTCACACAGCTGCTAGACATTTTTTACAACAAATTCTCCTAATTAAGTTCCCTAATCAGGGAAAGAAAACTAAAGCAACACATCTCTTTACATCATAGGTCTCAAACTCGATTCCTGGAGGGCCACAGCTCTGCACAGTTTTGC
>CAIGQZ010032594.1:19206129-19220081 GCA_903798205.1 Danio tinwini | reverse complement strand
GAGTTTGAGACCATTGTTTAACATGATCAAACAGTATTTACAGAAGTAGCTGGGCCATTAGAAAATAAAATCCTTAGTGTTTAGCCCTTTATAAGTTTAACATTTCATTCATAATGGTCTGAAAGGGGTCTTAAAGTCTTACATTTGATTTGAACAAACCTGCAGAAACCCTGGAGTGAGACCTTTTTCATATTTCTCTGAGAATTTATCAAAATAAAGGTAAACACTTTATATATAATAAGATATCAAGCACAATACACTGTAGAAATATATGTTAGTTAACAAGTGCATGTGACAAATCATGAGTGTTTTTGTGTACACTCTCAGAAATAAAGGGACGTAAGCTGTTTCTGGGGTGGTACCTTTTTAAAAGGTACACATTTATATTCAAAGGGTCCATATTGGTACCTTAAACGTATATATTAGTACCTAAACATTTTAAGAGGAACACTTTTGTACGTTTTAGGTACTAATATGTACCCTTATGGTATTAATATGGACTTTTGAAAAGGTACCACACCAGTAACAGCTCACGTACCTTTATTTCTGAGAGTGTATGTAAGTATTAAAAACTGCATTTTGGAGCCTGGATCTCTGTAAATGACGTTTTTAGTCAATTAAACCAATATATTGTCTGGGTTGGTCAGGAAAAAAAAAGTTTTTTCAGCACTAGTATGGGTTTATTCATATATACAGTATAATGTATGATGTAATGTTTCAAACTACTAAGAATAGCAGCAAGTTACTTGCAAATCAATTGTCAGAGAAGAGATTGCGATCTCATAATATAATTCAATAAGTGATGTTTTACATACAAATGTTGGGAGGAGCATGAGCAGGTGTTTTGACAAGGCTAATCCATTGTCAACAAACATTCTATTATCCAAACAGCTTAGGACCAAACCCCTATGAATAAGCTAGTTAGTTAACTTTATTTGTCCACATAAGTAAATTTCATTTGCAGCATATACTTACAGAGACTTCTAAAATGTGTTTAAAAATCTCTCAGTTAAAGAGAAATTGGGTAAAAAATAAACAGGGGGGCTAATAATTCTGACATCAACTGTACATAAATACTAAAAATAAATAATCTAAAAACACTGTACCCCTACTCTAAATAAATATCCAGTCTACTAGCCATCAACTGCTACTGAGGGAGGAGGAATTCAAAAACCTAATTGCTTGGGGTATAAATGATCATTTTTTCCTATTTCTTACACACCTGAGAACACAATATCGACGACCTGATGGTAACAATTGGAAGGTGTTTGATAAAGGATGTCATCATCATTGACAATCATTATAGTCTTATTTAGTACACTTTCTTTGTATATACTATCAATGCTCTTAAGTTTTATTCCCAACAACTTACTGGCTGTTGTTACTACCTTCCCCACTGACCTCTTCTGGGCCTCAGAAGCATTTCCATAGCAACAGATTGCATAAAATGTTGCAAAACTTTCAATAAAAGCACTATAAAATGTATAACCAAGCATGTCCTACCTCCATATTCTCTCAACTTTTAGGCATCCCTCCACCACCCCAGCTCCACTCTTTTAAACCCGATTCCATCTTAAATTGAAGCAAGGGACTCCTATCGCTCTGACTGGTATCTCTCACTCCCTCCTGACAAAGGAATAACCCGAGTTAGGGAGTCTTTTTGAGCTCAGAGCCACCAAATATGCATAGTCTATTCATTTAAAATGTCTGTAAGTGTGAACCTATTGATTACACACAATCATGTTGGAATTTATTGGCAATTGCTAACTAAGATATATTTTCTTATTTTTCTCCAGATTTCAGTGGTTCACTTGTTCAATGTAGAGCAATTTCAGTATTTTGGCATTCTGGAACGTTCAAAATAAAATCACAGTTCTGTTACGATTTATGTGCACCCTTTGCTTGTCGACAAAACAAATTTTAAGAATAGCCCTACTGCCACAAGAAAAACTTCTGCATCCAACATTTTTGTAGGAATTTTTAATGTTAAGCATTACATGCCTGGCACAATGGCTGCAAATGGCATATTCACCATATGCAGCCTGCAAATACTTGCAGTTAGTCTGAATATATTTCATTTATTCTGTCTGATATCAGATCACGGTCAACTTTTTCATCATGCCCAGACCCTTTAGTAGGCCTCCATTAGCACCTGTGGAACCCAATGCGGTGAGGCTTTGAGAGCGAGATGTATTCTCTCTTTGCGGTTTTACAGCCATAGAGAAACAGTTAAACGGTAATGGAGCATTGCCAGTAGCAACCTGGTCAACCGGACACACATCTCTGTAGGTCTGGGTCTCCTCATCTTGCAAACCACCCTGCATCTGAGAGAGGCCACGTGTAAAAATAGATGAGCTTGATAGGACTTGAGACGCGTTATCTCGCACAAACACACATGTTTGTGCAGCCAAACCTCCTACACACCTTTAGCGCTGCCCACCGAGCTCTGATAGCCTGTAAACAGGGGCCACCGCAAGTGGAAATCTTTTGATTTGAGATCTGAAATGCTGATGATATGAAATGAGGAAGATGAGAATCTTCATTTGGGGCCTTTTTATGGCTTTGCAGCAAGTGAATTGATGCTAATTTAGCTGCAGTGCCTCTGGCTGCCACTAGATGGAGCACTAGATGACCTATACTCTTAAAAAAATGTTGGATTTGTTTTAACACGAATTTGGGAACATATAGGAACTCAATGGTTGGGTTAGTGTTTTTTTAAATTACATTTAACAAACCAGACGTTGGATTTATCCATATTTTAATGTTCAGTTTTGGAGTATATGCAGAGCAGCAGTTCTTAGCCATCTATTTACGACTTCTATCAGAACAGAATTTAATATTAGATATTCTAAAATGTCCTCATTGTAGTTATCTGATTAATTCGTCTTCCTCTGCATGTTAAACACAGTAGAAAAAAAAACATGTCTTTTTCACACCTAATGCTGTTCTCAGACACTTTAGCACTAGAAAACTTCCTGGCTGTAGTGACATATAGTAAATGTGCAAAGTTAAATCTATTTCTATGAAGCAAAAAACAGAAGTGAAAGAGATAAATGACAACAAGATTAAGGCATATTAAAACAACAGCTCTGCCATCTTGTGAACTTTTCAATCTGCTGCAGAGAATCCATTTGAGTAACAACTCATATCAAGAAAGTAAAAACAATTGCTTTCTTTATTGTTATCTTTTTTTTCTTTGACCAGTAAAAAAAACTGGGCTGTATTATGGTCCCGAGATATTTAACGTTTCAAAGCAGCTTCACAAAAGGTGCATGTCATTACATTACAGTCAAAGTTATAGAATTGTGTATAAAGTGCACAGTATATAAACATATGTAACCTGCAGTTATATAGTATAATGTACTTGTATGGTTCTGAATTGCATTATGGGATGTTGATCTCTGCTCTGTCGACTTTTGATGTTAAAAATTCAACTCTATAGGTTAAGAAAGTGACATCAAAAATTATAATGTAACAAACAAATAACAAAAAAATGTACTGGCTGTTTATTACAAGGTTTTTGTGGCGTAATATCCAACACCAACCCAGACAAAGTATCACTTTAAACCAGAGATGCCCAAAGTAAGGCCTGCGGGCCAAAGTTGGACCGTTGTAATTTTTGATTTGGCCCACCATCACATCTGAGAAGAGAGTGAGAATGACGGAGTGGTGAATGCCTTTAAAAGAGATCGTCCTTTCTAATTTGACGTAATTTTTTTGTTTGTTTGTTTGTTTTATTGCTGAGCTACAAAAAGAAAAGTTTCAATTAAACGTTATGAATGAATCAGATTTTTTCAACTGTAAATAATGTCTTGATAGATAGAGGACTATGCAAAAAACGTCAGTGAGCAAATTAAGGCAAAAAACTAATGTAAATCCCTTCTGTTATAAATGAAATAGTTTTTTTTGTTTTTACTGTAATAAGGTCATTATTAAATAAAAATATATATGTTGTATTAGTTAATATAAAGCAATGTTTTCTAGTTATTTTTAAATATTTTTAAATAAATTAGGAAATTACCCATGGCAACTATATTTACCTTCCGCCTACTAGTCTCAATCAAGTCTGGTTTTTGGCCCTTCATACAAAAAGTTTGGGCACCCCTGCTTTAAACTATTAAAATTGTTTGTAACAGTTACTATTTCGAACTTTTCAAGGTTAACGCGGTTGGAATAAAGATGAAGATCCGATAATGCAATTCAAAAGCATGAATAAATGAGAAAAAATAAAAATATGAATCACAAAATACATAAAACTGTTAATTTACTGATAATTTACCCCTGGGGTATGAATAATTTTGGGCTGTACTGTATATTGTTGTTTTTTATGTTGCAAATAAAGTGCACAGTATAAAAACATACTTAATCTGCTATACAGTAGTAGACCATTTTGAGAGATGTAAACGAAAACTATGGGCTTAACATTCCTGCTTTACATTGTTAATTTCTATAGCTTTCAAGAATTCAAAAAGACCCACATATTGACACATATTTTTGTATTTTTATTTCAGAAAGTGTACATAACATGTATTATAATTGTAATGTGAAGCGAATGCTGACAAGGAAGTGAGGATCGAAACGCAGGGTTTATTATACAGAGATAGTCAGGCAAGCAACGGTCAACACAGGGACAAACAGATGGTCAAAAGACAGGCAGCAGATAACATAAACAAAACAAAGCCAGATTTAAACACGGAAGGCAAGGCAATGAAAACGTGTCGTAATGTTTACAATCACTATAACAAGACTCAGCAATGAGTGTCTCAAAGTGAGCCGTATATAGGTAAAGTGTAATCAGACCAATCAGACCATGAGCAGCATCAGCTATGGGAGTGTAATCAATGGAGACTTCCAGGTGTGTGTTGCATGACAGGATTTGTAGTTCAGATTGAGACAAGATTGTAGTCCGTGCAAATGGGAATGTTCTCTAGTGATCTATATATAAAGGTTGGATTGCTGGTGATCGTGACAATAATCTTATCTGACTCACCTGTGATCAGTTTTTACACACATTTACTATCTCTCTCTCTCTCTCTGTCTCTCTCTCTCACTCTCTAAAACAAGGACATACACTGTAAAAAAAATTCTGTTAATTAACAGGTTTTGTATTTACTGCTTATTTACAGTTCTGAATTGCATTATGGGATGTTGATCTCTGCTCTGTCAACTTTTGATGTTAGAAATTTAACTCTACAGTTGAACAAAGTGACTTTTATTAACATTTCAGTGGTTTGAAGTAATATAATGTAACAAAAAATGTACTGGCAGTTTATTACAAGGTTTTTGTACCATAATAAACACAAACCCAGACAGCATATCATTTTACACTTTTAAAAATGTTCATAAAAGTCACTTTTTTATTTTCCAGGTTGAAAGTGAGTAGAAGATAGATCAAGATACCATAATGCAATTGAATACATAAATAAACGGGGGAAAATTTAAACATGATCACAAAATATGGAAAACTGCTAATTTCAGATATTCTTTACAGTGTAAATATATAGTCATGGCCAAAATTATTCATACCCCTGGAGCATGAATAATTTCAGACCTGTCTATATTGTTGTTGTTTTTGTTGCATATAAGTTTCATATAACGTGCACAGTATATAAACATACTTAACCTGCAGTCATACAAAAGTGAATCTCTTGAAAAGGCATCATCCAAGCATCAGTTTTTGTACTTTTATTTCAGAAAGTGTACATTTCATTATATTCATTATATAACATTCATTATAATCTTAGCTGACTTCCCTGTGATCAGTTTTTACACACAATTTCTATATCTTTATATGTCTCTCTCACTCTCTATCTAAAACAACAACATACGCTGTTAAAAAATTCTGTTAATTAACAGATTCCATATTTTGTATTTACTACTTTTTTACGGTTTGAATTGCATTATGGGATGTTGATCTCTGCTCTATCGAATTTTGATGTTGGAAATTCAACTCTACAGTTTAACAAAGTGACTTTTATTGACATTTCAGTCGTTTGAAGTAATATAATGTAACAAAAAATGTACTTGCAGTTTATTACAAGGTTTTTGTACCATAATATACAACTCCATCCAAGACAATATATCACTTTACACTACTAAAAGAGTCACTTTTTTGCCTTTTCAATGTTAAAAGTGCTTGGAGGAAAGATCAAGATCCCATAATGCAATTCAAAGGCATAAATAAATGGGAAAAAATTTTAACATGAAACACAAAATATGGAAAACTGCCAATTTACAGATATTTTTACAGTGTATATATACAGCCAAACCTGAAATTATTCATATCCCTGGGGTATCTGTTGTTGTTTTATTATTTACTTTCTATTTTTATCATATCTTTGCAAAATCTTAGGGGAATCCATTTGAAAGTGTGTGTTTGCTTATGTCAGTTTAATTTAGGGAAAGCACCTTTCATAACCACTTTAGGTCATTAAACAAATGGGTAATATTCTCTCTCAAACCTAAATCAGATCAGGTCTGCTTAATAAGCCATAACAGACATTGAAAAAGATGAGTAAAGTCATGATACATGATGTGTGGCTGCATGAAACCATCACTAAACATCAGATTTTGGCAAGGCCTGCAAGCCTAAAGCAACAAGGCAATACAGTTTAAACAATTGCAGGATCAGGGGATTTTCGATGACCTGTTGTAAGCAAAAAAATAAAATAAATAAATTAAAAGACTAAACCTGACCTTTCATTTGTGTCAAATCAGAACAGTAATAAACCATCATCCAGAACATAATTAAATGTTCTAAATAATATTTTAAGGTGATTTGATGAAGAAGAATAATTAATTAAATTTTAATAAAATTTTAAATAAATAATTAAACTCATGTTACTATATACAGCCTTTAACACATGTTCTCCAGACACATGGTTACATTAATGAGAAGAATATCTTACTTCGACGAGATGCTGAGGATGTGATGTACCCAGATCTGCTGAAGTAAAAGTGAAGGTGAGGTTTGTGGATGGGTAAAGCTCCTGCGCTGCAAACTATCAGACACTGGAAGTTGTGTTTCAGTTCTACTAATTTAATGACAAAATGATACCTACAGACCAAAATCATGCAGACTTGATGTGATAATTTATGTTTAAATATTTTCCTGCATTTTAAGTCCTATTAGTACGAGTAAAGCAAAATGGCACAAATTTCAATTATTTGTGATCTGTGTGATGTGAATTTTTTAGCACCCAAAACTTTATTTTTAAAAAGCTAAAAAATGCCATCTTAATTGATCTTAAATCACTATTGAACATAGTAGGCTAGCTCAAATAGCTTAAAGTTGTCGAACAGGCTGAAAATTGGGTCCACAGTCACTGAAAAAAAATATTTAAAGATGATTCTTTGCATTTACTCAAAATTTTTAAGTGGTTGTAAACAATTTATTAGAGCTGAATTTAAACAAGCAAATTAACCCATAAGAACCCGGACCGATTTCTTCTTATAGGAAAATTATGAGGCATATAATACAGACCAAATGGACCACTTATAACATGTTTCTGCAGTTGTTTTTGAAATGCAACCCCTCTTTGTGAAAGATCTGTAATGTTACATATATGTCACAATGGGCATTTATTTCACAAATGAAAAAAAAAAAACATTTTGTCAGAAAAAAAATTTACGTAGCAAATAAAACTGTTTATTTGCTTTTCCATAACATATTTCACAGCCCCATAACTATGACCATTATTTTTTGTTACAACTTTTTCGAAACATTAAAATTCTACTAATTCTACTACTAATTCTAACTTTTTTTGGTATATGGTTGTTCATGTATATTTTTCACAACTCAAAAATGAGTGAACTAAATAAAAATAAATAATACCTTACAGCAACATGGTGGCTCAGTAGGTAGTGCTGTTGCCTTACAGCAAGAAGGTCGCTGGCTCAAGCCCCGGCTGGGTCAGTTGGCATTTCTGTACGGAGTTTGCATGTTCTCCCTGTGTTGGCATAGGTTTCCTCCGGGTGGTCTGGTTTCCCACACAAGTTTAAACACATGCAATACAGGGGAATTAAATAAGCTAAATTGGTCATAGTAGGTGTGTGGGTGTAAGCAAGAGGTTATGGGTATTTCCCAGTGCTGGGTTGCGGCTGGAAGGGCATCCGCTGCGTAAAACATAAGCTGAATAAGTTGGCAGTTCATTTTCCTTGGTCAACATCCCACATAGCAAATGTTTTCTGGCCCAGCTCTGGGCCACACAATAAGTTTTCCCTTGGCCCAAGTAACGCAAAGAATGATGGCCCTGAAGTGGCCCATAACTGGATTAAAGACAAGGGCCACACATGGGCCATAACCGGCCTGAATCTCAGGCAATTTATCACCCTTAACTGGCCCTGAACTGGGCCAAAACAGGTTTCTTATTGGTACTGATTGTCAGCTATAAGTTTATACTTTAACCAGAAACCCCAAAAACTGAGCCATAACCCAGCCTAATGTCACCTAAATAATGTGAACACGCACTACACTGATCTGGGCCACACACCTCCCATCCACAACTGGCCGAAATGTAGTTTGCCGTCATGCATGCAGTGCCATCATTGCCATGCATGGCCCACATTTGGCTCACATTATGCATGCCAGTGCCGGCAACACGCCAGCAGTGCCATAATGAGGCCACATTTAAGCCAAGTCTGTTTGCTATGTGGGATGTTAAACATGCACATGTTGTCAGCCACCATGGAACACCTTGTGTCATTCTTCCAGTATGCACGATTTCCTGGCATTTTGTTTCAGACTCATGCAGAGATACTGTCGAATCTAATAATTATGTCTAGTTTAACAGTGGTGTTACCATTCTTTTGAGTTCCAGATTGTTGCACACTGTACAAATGTGTTTGTTCCTTCAGTAATGTGAACATTTCTGCTGTTACAAACTTTCTGAAATACTCAGGGGTGTGTGAAGATTATCTGGAGGTGTGGCACTTGTCCCTTTGAATGTGCAAGAAAAAGTTTTGTTACTCTAGCTGGCTGCATTTTGCTGGCCAGAGTTTATGTTTGGTTGTGCAGCTTCTGAATTTAGATCTCTTGATCTGCTAATGTCTAAATCAGATCCACTTGGTTCATCATCCTCAATGTCTTTTTTACTTGGAGTGTAATCAGGGTCATCAATGTCTTCTTTCGCGTCAGTGTCACATCCCTCATACTTGCTGTCATCTCTGTGGATAATCTTTAGTGCATTCTGAACATCAAATTGTTTCCTGAATCTAATCATGTTATTCTTGTTTTAAAAAAGATAAAACAACCTTAAAATAAGACCAACATATGATATAAACTTGCTACAGCTTATGGGTATAAAAATAGTTTCAAAACACATTTCATTAACTATATTAGTAATGTGACAATATTTAAAAAATATTTTTGTTAAAATATGCTTTGAAATGAGCAGTAGAAAATATATAACACTAAAATAGTTTAATCAGCTACATTAATTGAGCAGTTGATTACCATTTTTCTTAATGTGACAAATATGTCACATCAAAATTCCACCCACTGTTTTAAGGTTAACAGCATGATGTGACATATATGTCACCACAATATCTTCATAACTTGTTTTATATCAGTTTGTTCAAGAAATGTATTAAAATCGAGGTAAGTGTAATATATAATGTGTTATTAAAACATTAGAATAGTTGAATGGGTTGAAACATACCTTTAGTAACAAAAACAAGCATCTTTAAAAGTTGCTGACACTGCAACGTGTGCTCAACATGCCACTTTGAGACTTACTGAGTTGAAAATGAGGGATAATAATAAATTTGATTTGTTTAAATTCAACACATAAATTGTTTGCAACAATTTTGCTGATTTTTTTTCAATGAATTTGAATGCATTATTTAGTAGGCTACTAAATAGTCTGATAGATATGGTCAATCCTAAATCTATAGCAATAAAAATGATTGATAAAGTAATTTTCTATTCACAGACACAATCCTCCCTCATTAAACCCATGTCCAAAATATAAATGATTTTTGGAATATAATAATAATAATAATAATAATCTGGAAATATGTCGTGAGAACACAAACCATCTATTTAACCTTTTAAAGGTTGACAGTTGCAGGCAGCGGTTAACGGTCGTATTCATGAGCTGTTTTGCTGCAAAAACTTTTCCCAAAGTTTCCACCTGGTCTGTTAAATGTAAGTTTAGAAGCCTTTTGATCGTACTGGCTTGAAGTAGTCATGTGTTGTGTTACAGTTAACCCGCCGGTCTGACCTTTCTCTGAAAATAAAATTGCAAATAGTTCCCACAAGTGGCAAACACTTTTATTCTACTTGTGGTCATGCAGATTTGTGGTATTAATTCTTCTAAATGTGATGGAAGATTTCACATTGTAAGTGCAAATGTCAAATATGAGCAAATGCATTTTTGTTTTCGTCATGGTTATTTGGATTAATTTACATTAGCGTTAGGTTACCTACTGGCTTTCTGAAATACTTTTGTGTCCACTAGCTGCTATGGAATATTGTTTAGCTTATTTGGAGACAAAACGTAACATTTTGCAATTACATTTAATAATTTTACACAAAGCAACTTACAAAAGAGTAATTGCCTTTCCCACTTACAGGGCACCTATGATGAAAATCATCTTTTGGGAGCTGTTTGGACAGAACTGTGTGTACGTATAGTGTGTCAACAGTCATATTAGAGTGATATAAACACAATAAGTCTCTTTTTTTTATTTCCTGACGTTAAAATAGGATCCAAATCCCTCCCTTTTTGAGGCCCCCTGCAATGTGACAAAGGAGTGCGGTTTTCCCTCCCACCAAATTGATTGACAGCCGTGTATTAACATGTTTTCGTAGTAACCCGTATAATCATATCAACAAGATGGGATGTGCAGAATTAAAAGATCTGTTCAGCTCTCTGTGATCGTCGATTCTCATCAAAAGTTTTACAAGTTTAAAACGTGTTTGTCACTTTTGTTGGTCGTTTTGTTGTCAGTGTCTTTCACATTGTAAAATTACCACACCTTTAAATGTTATTCCTTTTATCCTAGACTAACATCAAAGAGGCTGTAACACTGTAATGAATTACAGCAATTTTACCGTCTTTACTTTATCACCACAGCGGCATGTCAGTTTAATTATAAAAGAAGACGCTTTAATTCCGGTTTGTGGACGTTAAATCAGGTTTATTTTGTACATTATCATAACACATATCCATACAGCATTGGATATTAACGTGTATCCTGTCACATTTGCAGTGCAAAAACAAAGTGCAAAGTTAAATGCGAGCGCTGTGTGAACTTTGTAAAGACATTGTGTGTGACTCATCATTGCAACTCCACATCACATACATGGAATAATCACTGGGAAAGTCCTTACTGTAGTATTTCTCACAAATGTTACGTAAGATCTGCCTCCTTCATGTCTGTCACTGTGCTATTTATCTGATGCAGCCGAGCCGGAGATTGAGACACACTCTGACAGGCATGAGGGATCGGCGGGCAGGAAGAACTAGCATTAAAGGCACAGGCCATAAAAACAGCTACATTGTGTTGAGAGCAGAAAATCCCAACATTCTGAAAGATATAATAAATAATCTGCTGAGTGTTTTGAGCTAAAACGTTACAGTTTATTATTGGGTTATTTGGCCAAAATGTTGTTTTAACCAAATTGATGTTAATATTTAGTTAACATCTTGAATGTATTATAGTCTAAAAATGCTGGGTTGTTGTTCCAAAATTGCTTTAAAACAACCCAAATTTTTATTGTAAGGATTGGCACTAATTAAAAATACCAAGGAAAGTTTCAGTCGTTTGACCACATTCTATTACAGAAAAAAGAAAAGAAAGAGAAGGTTTGTGACAAGTAAAGGATCAGGAAACGAAGACCGAAGGTTGGATTGATTTAGAACCAACCTTTTGTTAAGAATTTTAACCATTGTGTATTTTTTACTCAATAATTTAGGTTAATAAAATAACTAAATTGTTGGGTTATTTGGCTAAAATGTAGTTTTAACCAAATTGATGTTATGTTTTTTTTTTTTACATCTGGAATGTGTGTAAGATACAGTGTAAAAAGGCTGGCTTGTTATCCCAAAATTGGATTAAAACAACCCATATTTTTATTTTAAATATCGGTGCTAATTAAAAAAGGAATGTTTTAGTCATTTGAACACTTTCTATTCACTTTTATTACTGAAGAAATAATATGTTAAAGGTTTGTGGCAAGTGAAAGGTGAGGGAATGAAGACAGAAGGTTGGGTTGACATAGAATCAACCTATTGTTGATTTTTTTTTAACCATTGTGTAGTTTTAACCTATAATTTAGGTTAATAAAATAACAAATTTGTTGGGTTATTTGTGATAATAAAATGCCAAATGCCAAAATGCTGTTTTAACCAAATTGATGTTATAAAATATGTTTTGCTTTTTTTGTTTGTTTTTGAAATGTGTGTAACATATAGTCTAAAAACGCTGGGTTGTTGTCCCGTAATTGTTTTAAAGGAACCCGAATTTTTTTTGTAGGATCTGCACTAATTAAAAATACAAAGGGAAGTTTCAGTAATTTGAGCACTTTCTGTCCTTTTTCCATTACAGAATAAAGAAAAGAAAGAGAAGGTTTGTGAGAATTTGAATGGTGAGTAAACAAAGATCCAAGGTTGGGTTGATATAGAACCAACCTATTGTTGAGAATTTTTTTAACCATTGTCTAGTTTTAACCTATCATTTAGGTTAATAAAATAACTAATTTGTTGGGTTATTTGGCTAAAATGTTGTTTTACCCTAATTGATGTTATAAAAATAAGCCATGCTTTTTTTTTTTTTTTTTGGAATGTGCGTAAGATATAGTCTTAAAATGCTGGATTGTTATCCCAAAATTGGATTAAAACAACTCATATTTTTATTGTAGCATCTGCACTAATTAAACATACAAAAGAAAGTTTTAGTCATTTGACCACTTTCTGTCCACTTTCTATTACAAAAGAAAGAGAAGGTTTTTGACAAGTGAAGGGTGAGGAAATTAAGACCCAAGGTTGGGTTGATATGAAACCAACATATTGTTGAGAATTCTTTTAACCATTGTGTATATTCACCCAATAATTTAGATTAATAAAATAACTAATTTGTTGAGTCATTTGGCTAAAATGTTGTTTTATCCAAATTTATGTTATTTTTTGTTAACATCTGTAATGTAAGATACAATCTAAAAATGCTGGGTTTAATCCCAAAATTGGATTAAAACAAGCTTATTGTAAGGACAATGTTAATAATTAGAAACCCAAAGGAAAGTGTTAGTCATTTGCTCACTTTTAATCCACGCAACCACCATGGAATAGCATGCTATGCAACCACAGACTAATGGTGAATTAAAACCACCTCATCCCTCATGAATCATCTATGTATATAGTTTAGTGGTTATAGTACGGTTACAGGGGGTGTGAAACAGGCTGGCTTGTGCATGTTTCCCGTTTCAGTCTTCATTTATTTGCAATGTTTTTTATAGATGTATTGCCAATCCTGAATGTTTTGTTTGAGCGTGGGTTTTGAGATCGGGCTACTGACGTACTGAGTGGAATTGGAGACCTTTCAGTGGGTCACAGTCTCAACCAACGCTGTTTTTTTACTTAGGATAAAAGATGCAATATTGTGTTCGACTTTGTTAAGAGCATCTCCCTCTGGCCAAGCACCAGAACTGACTGACTGACTGAACTTTCACAAAAATCTTTCACTGGACTTTCAAGAAAAAAAAAGAAAATGATTTTTTTATTACAGTTAATTTTTTAGGAAATGTAATTAAGCAGCCTTTTAGTAAAATTTACATGAAAAGCTAATTTATTTGAAATCATTGCCAATCATGTCTTGTTAAACCACATACATTTTTGCTATAATGCTTTTCTGTTGCCAATGTGATTACTTTTAATAAAATACATTTATTACACAAACATAAACTTAAATAAAACCTAAACACTTAAAAGTTGTTTTATTTTAAATAAAAT
>CAIGQZ010032594.1:19120238-19166129 GCA_903798205.1 Danio tinwini | reverse complement strand
TAGGAACAGGGTTGGGAAACACTGAGTTAACGTATGCATCAAAAAATATATATTTTGTATTTTGTAGCTGATTGTTTCACCTGCTAGTCTATTTGTTTACCTTCAGGACGTGACTGCGAGGAGTTGTTTGCGCTGGCCGGAGATCTACTCGGTTGGACAGAAGAAGCAGCTCTTCAATCCTTCAGTTCTGGCATTCACACTTCTTTACTCCTTCTACTCCTCTATCATCTTTTTCTTCATCCCTATGGGAATCTTGCAGTACTCTGCTCTCGATTTCCAGACTTTAGCCATTACTATTGAGACATCTGTGCTGTTCGCAACCACTTTGGAGGTAACTAATTATATAAATGACATTCGGATTTAAAGGAAGTTGGAGAGAAAATATAAATGATGGTAGATTTGTTTTGTTTCTAGGTTATTCTTTGCACAAAATACTGGACCAAGTGGAGCGTTGCATCAGTCATTTTTAGCCTAGTGGCATTCTTTCTGTCCACACTGGCTCTCCATAGCGCTCGGCTGTTCACCGCCTCACCTAAAGACTACTTCTTCCTGGGTATTAATGCCTGCAAAATAAATTATTATTGTGTTCATTACATGACTCTAGAACAGAGGTGCCAAATCTTTTTCTTATAAAGAGCCAAAAACCTAACTTAATTGAGGCTAGTGGGCCTAAGCGTAAATATAGTTGCCAAGAGTAATTTCCTAATAATATTTAAAAATAACTGGAAAACATTGCTTTATATTAACTAAAACAACATTGTTTCTTATATTTTATAATGAACTTATTACAGTAAAAAAAACCAATCTAATTTATAACAGAATGGAGTTACACTAGTTTTTGCCTTGATTTGCTTACTGATATCTTCTGCATAGTCCTCTATCTATCAAGACATTATTTACAGTTTAAATAATCTGATTCATTCATAACATTTAATTGAATTTGTTTTTGTAGTTTAGCAATAAAACAAGCAAACAAGTTACGTCAAATTAAAAATGACAATCTTTTTAAAGGCATTCGCCCCAACCCTCTCCATCATTCTCACTTTCTTCTTAGATGTGATGGTGGGCCAAATCAAAGGTTACAATGGGCCAACTTTGGCCTGCGAGCCCTACTTTGGATATCTCTGCTCTAGATGAAAGCATATTTTTATGTTGTAAGCTTTATATTTTAACTAAGCATGGGTTCAGTTTTATTTTTAAAAATCCCTCGCAAAGAGCAATTTTACCTACTATATTTGTAAATGTAGTAATTTTATTGTTTTAGTAACATTTTTAAATACATATTTGCCTTTTTTATCTTCATATTTCAAAAATATTTCTAGGTTTTAAATGTTGTTTTTAACTGACTACAAGTTTTATAACTGTGAATATTTATTAGAAAACACATTTTAGAATAGAAATCTTTTTTTATTGTTGATGATTTTGTTTAGCTAGATTAAGCTATTTATTATGTTTGTATAATTCATCTACTTTGTTTTCAAAAAAATAATAATAATGGTCAAAATTATTAGCCCCCCTATTTATTTTTTTTCCCAATTTCTGTTTAATGGAGAGATTATTTTTTTTATAAATTTATAAATAGTTTTAATAAATCATTTCTAATAACTGATTTATTTTATCAGTAAATAATAGTAACAGTAAATAATATTTTACTAGGTATTTTTCAAGACACTTCTATACAGGTTAAAAGGACATTTAAAGTCTTAACTAGGTTAATTAGGTTAACTAGGCAGGTTAGGGTAATTAGGCAAATTATTGTATAAGATGATTTGTTCTGTAGACAATGCTGTTCTGTAAGCATAGCTTAAAGGGGCTAGTAATATTGACCTTAAAATGTTTTTTAAAAAATGTAAACTGCTTTTATTCTAGCGAAAAATAAAACAAATAAAACTTTCTCCAGAAGAAAAAATATTATCAGACATACTGTGAAAAGTTCTTTGCTCTGTTAAACATATATATATATATATATATAAAGAAAATTTAAAAGAAGGCTAATAATTCTGACTTTAACTGTATACACACACATACACACAAACACACACACACACACTCTCTCTCTCTCTCTCTCTCTCTCTCTCTCTCTCTCTCTCTCTCTCTACTGGTCAAAGGTTTGGGGTCAGTTTTTTTATATTATTAATTTTATTTAATAATTTCAATAAAATTATTCTGTTCATCATAGCAATAATAATAATCAATTTTAGAGTAATTTCTGTAGAATGTGACTGAAGACTGGAGTAAAGAAGCTGAAAATTCATCATTTAAAATCACTGGAATAAATTATTAAATTAAATTATAAACTAACTTTTGAAGTTATTTATAGTGCAATAACATTTCAGTTTTTACTGTATTTCTTATAAAATAAATGCAGCCTTGGTGAGCGGGATAAGCTAATATACATATAATTAATTAGCTATTTAATTTATAACCAAGAATGAATGAATAATAGAGCAATGTGTTGTTAATTTTGTATCATTTACAATCTTATATAACTATTTGTGACATTACCCTTTTTAAAATAAGAATTAATGTAATCCACCAGGTGGCAGTGTTAACAGACTGTTCATCTGTATCCATAGAAAATGCAAAAGGCAGTTGCAATGAATTTTAAGCACATTCCCTGAATGCTAAAATCCCACTGATAATCTGCATTTTTCATTTTCAGGAGCATCGCTAAATGCATACAGCACTCCTGAGGTCTGGCTGACCATATTTGTGACCACCTGTGTTGCAGTCCTTCCCTCAATAACAACACGAGCCTTGGGTGTTGTGCTAGCAAACCCTAACAAGCACAAGGTTGCTTTTTACTTTTGTTCCAGTTAACATGAAATAAGCAATGTGATTGTTTATGCTCACCTTTTTTTTCTATTGTAGATCCACAGCTCAGCGAATGAACCTGTAGAGCTTCAGTCGTGGTTTCAGAGAGGTACAGTTCAGCGTCGTTCATCCTATGCCGTTTCCCAAGGGAAAGGTTTTGGAAAGTTAATCACCACAGGAGTTGGTCTTCCTTCAGCAGCGCCACGACAGGATGGGAGAGTTACGGCAGAAGGCCTGATGAATGAATCTCCAAATGGTTTACACATAGAAATTAATAGTGCTGGTGTGTCATGCTAGCATCTTCAGTCATGATAAGATTGGGATTAGTGAATGTAGTATCTAGGATATCCATATCAAAATATATATATTGACAAAAATTTCCCTATATATATATATATATCGTCACCTTAGAATTATAAGGTTCTATCTGATATTTTTGTCAAAATTAAGTTATTGACATATTCTTATTAAATGACAAGTTATTTACATTATGGGATTTTTTTATAAGTTGTTTACATGTTAAGACTTTTTATTTTAAAACAAATGTTACACACGTACTGTTTCCTATGGAATGCAAAAACTTTGAAGCTCAATATCTCAAAATTATTTACAACGCAGATAGAACCTTATAATCCCAAGATGCTGATATATTCTCATTGATAGGGAAAATTTTGTCAATATATAAATTTTGATATGGATTTTTTATTGAAATACAAAAAAAGTAAAGCCTGTGAGCATACGGGGGTCAAAGTAATTGGGTAAAGCCCATTATTTTAGTTTTGTAATATTAGATTTTTTTTTTTACAAATAAATACATTTAATCAAAAATATATGCATTTGCTCTTTATTGCTGCAAACAAATCCAGGCTAGGTAAATAAAGAGACTATAGCATGTAAATGTTCAACAATGGTTTTATTTTATTTAAAAACACGCAAATTACCCATATTTCCTTAGTTTTTTTTTCCTGTAACAGTTATTACTCCAAATTGTCTCCATCTGAAGAGTGTCCACTTGCACTAAATGAAAAGTGCTCCACAGGCTCTCTGGTTCCCCCTATAGGATAGGGGGAGGAACGAGGCTCTACTCCATGCTGTGCCCTTTAACCTTTAACAGCTGCCTGAGAACAAGTTTTTGTGTGCATGTGAAGCTTCACTGGATACTAAAACTGGAAAATCCTTGTGCATAAGATTTTGATCACAAACAGGCTAACTTCTTTTTTCTTATTTTTTTTTACTGGGCCTTGATTTTCATCTTAAATGCAAAAGTTCAGCTGGAGCATATCTATAGCTTCAGAAACACACAATGATTGGTTGTTTGGATTGTCTTTACCATTATCAGTCTTTGGCTTGGGTAGATGTGCTCTAAGTAGAATTTCTGTACATGTAAATGAGTCTTGCTTGCACTCTTCCCTGAAAACTGTTAAATTAATCCAGCTTTATTTGCTACACTGCATAACTTTCCTGTGTTTAGTGTGGTTTGTTGATCTTCGCTTGGATAGCTAATCAACTTGTTGATCTTCCGACGTCTATAAAAAAACAACAACAGCATACTAGTTTGGCTAATCCCAGCAAACCAGTTCAGTTTAGTGCAACATTTCAACATTTTCTGCTACTCTGTAATTGGTCTAGGCGCCCTTGAACATCATCCTGGTTATTGAAGTGGAGTTTGGGGAAACTGGAAAGCAGCCTGAAACAGCAACATCAATTCAGATTGAGGTAACGGTTTTGCTTTTCTCTGGATTTTTGCATAGTTTTCTGTGCAAAGACAACCTCTCTTTTCAATTGGTCTAGTATCTCGCTAGATGCTAATAGTTGACATTACAATTACTCTCTGTATATTTTTTGGTAGATAAAATTCTAAAATAAAATTGGAAAGACTTGAATGTTTTCTATGGATTACATTTAAAATAGCAGGGAAGAGTGTTTGCGGAGTCAGCACACCATAAGCACCACAGCAAGCTAAATAGGGCAGTGGTCGCCTACTTGCGACAAATGAGAGCCTCTTTCCTCCTCCCTTTCTCCTCTTCCTCTCAGCCTGTCTTCTCTCTACCATTTTATTTTCTCCTTGTTTTGAAACTGATTGTCTTCTACCATCACAAAGACACTTGGTTCTGATTGATTGACAGGAAACAGAAGAGGAAGAGCACAGTGTGACTGGGGGGTGTGGGGGGTGGATCTGCAGACAGACCCGGAGAGAAACATGATGTACGTGATGCTGTTTTACAGTCGATGAGAGACCATTTCTGGTTGGAGGGGTCTGTAGCAAAAAACTGGCTGGTAGCATTCCAGTTTTGCATGAAATGGTGTGAAACCCAAATTGAGAAACACTCCACGTGTAAACAAATGCACACAAGATTACATTTTTAGAAGACACGTGTGTACATTGGGTCCATGACCAAGTACAGTTGCCCAGGATACACGGTCATGCCCCGTTATTAAGAGTAATATACATAAAAGAAATACAAGGAGGGCAGAGAGAGAGCTGCAACAATACATGCACACAACCAGTAAAAAACAACAGTGACAGAAAACTCTACAAAATAAAGACCCCTCCAACACCTTTACCACCCTTCCCACCCATCTCCAACCTCCCCCGGGGTCTGTTCATCCTAGTCGCACCCACCAAAGTCCAGGTCGATCCAGCTTTACTTTATACAGTATACAATTAGTCATGCAGAAAAAAAGTGTCCCCGCCACTTTAAATGGGAGGAGTTTGTTTTTTCATTTGTTTTTTAAATTAATGCTAGGAGCACTTAACACAATCAAGTAAGCTTTAAATAAAGAGGAAAGAAACTGAAATTGTTACAGTTTAAATAATGCTGAAACTGAAATGATCAGGACAAAAATTGATGCATATATTGGAAATTCTCTGCAATGTGATTTCGCTCTTTCAATTTTCCTTTTCCTTCATGTCATGTCTTTAATTAGAAACATTCAAATGTCTTTCTTTTATAAAGAATTACATACCACAATTGATCAAAAAATATTAATAAACAGTTGGCAAATGAGTGAACTGAACAACACCAACAAAAACACAATTTAACAGTATAAAGCTTCAAGTCACAAGTTCAAAAACTAACTATTATTAGTCTTAGTAGTGTTAGTGTACTCATTGTAATTAGCATTAGTGTAATCTAAATTACATAAACTTTACACAAAACATTTGAGGTATTTCAGAATCAATTGTCAACACCTTCCTGCCAAGTCTGTGTGGTTTCCAATGGGAGAAATATAAGAGGGAAATGGTTCAATGCTTCTTGTAAAATGGCCGTTTTTCCTGAATCACGTAAACATTTTATTCAAAACCTGTCCAGCACCTTAATCAATGTAAAATGTTTATTTTAGCAAACCACGTTCCTCAATTAGTGCTCATGAAAACAGGCCACATGTAGGTACATCACTGAGGCATATTGAGTGAAATCAGGGTGTGTATAGCATCAAATATATTATGCTAATATATAAAAAAAATATTTTGCGAATATTCGCCAGTGCATAGAGTAAACTGGCATCCCTCTGTTATTAGACAAGCCTAATATGAAGGTACTTCTGATTTTGCATGAGCGCTGAGCACAAATAATGCAGTGACAGAGGAGAAATAATAAATAACGTCATTAAAGTGCTTAAACACCAGTTTAATATCAAACAAAAGTTAAATCACACCCTGCTTCAATATACATATGCCTATGTGCTGTACATTTGCATTTTTGAGTGAATGTGTGAACGCGTACTTGTGGGTAAACGTGACAAGAATGAAAAGTAACACACGAGTTGATACGCGTATTCAAAATTATGACGCTGTCCCTTTAACTAAAAAGCCGCGAACCCGTCAACGGTCAAACGCTTTAGTGTAACCCATGTTCACGCAGAGAAAACTACTAAAAAGCAGCTCCGGTTTGTGTAAAGACATACTATGTGCGAGTGTGCTGCGTGTTGTTGTGTGTTCCAGTGCAGTCCCACCCGTTGTTGAAGGAAAAAGGCACTCAACTCAACCTGCATAGCAGCCGTATCCCTCATTGCGGTGCTATGCAGTCTGACTGCACTGTGAGAGTATGTATGTGTCAGCATATGCGTAACGATCCGTTTGTAAGTATGTATGCATCTGTAACAGCTTTGGTTTTGCTATTGGGCTTTTGGTTTTTGTGTGTATTCCTCCCTTTGGCAGCACAGGACTGGCAGGTCAAAGAATCTTTGGTATCAGTGGCTGTTTCACAAACCACCCAGCTCAGTGAGGTAGCCACACTGGTTCTCACTACAAACAAAAGGTCTGTTTTATCAGCTAATGTACATATAGATGCCCACTGATTTGTGTTGCACAAATCGGCTGTCTCTTAATGCTCATAACCAGGCCCACATGGATTCTGTGCGCAAAAATCCTGTCTTTCACATAGTCTGATGTCCCACTCATACGTTTTGGCAAATTTGATGATTATGCTTTCAGCTACATATTGGACCATGTTGGAATTTACTCAACAGAATACCACTGACTTCTGAAAATTCTGCAGATTCTTTGTGGGTCTGCTTATAACTCAATGCTCAGAGCATAGGTGCATTAACAGTTGCTCACTTTCATCTGTTCAGCAAGTCCTGCAACATTTCCAGAAAATGCTACTGTTGCATTCAAATGTACTAAAAGAAGACTCCTTTAAGATTTTATCATCTCCCTATGGAGGTAAGCTTGTGCCCTTGTTTCGCACCCATTTTGGCAGGGTTTTTAAAGATTTTAGGAGGAATTTTGGGTGGAAATCATGTTTTTGGTTTACTTTTTAACAAAACCAACAGAGCAACATCTCATTTGTGGTCAGTTAAAATTCCTTTCCGTTATGACCCATGGTAGTTCACATGCAATGCAGAGATGTTCAGTTGCAGTCCTCCCAAGTTTTGTTATTCTTTTTGAGAGTTTTTTTAATGATTTTTTCACATGATCAACAAGGTGCCTTACGTATGCACGGATCATAAATTTAATAAGAAATAGAAATACTTTTGTACCAATTACCCGCTTTAATATTATGAAGAAAAAAGCAAGTGGGAGACATTAAGAGAAAAATAAGAGATCAAGAGTTAAAGAGAAGGAACAGAATTGTTTTTTGTATTTTTTTCTGTTCCTGCTGTGTTGCTGTAGAGCGATTTCTAGCTTTTCAGTTAGTTTTATTATAGACTAGCTGTAGTGAATGATTTAAAGCATTGATTATTTTCATAATTAAAAAAAGATTCAGATTCTTTTTAAAATATGATTGTTGGTTGCTATGGCACGTAATGCCGGTTTGGAAGTGGACTCTGGCTGAGGGTATGTGAACTTTTATATTATATTAAGGCAAACATTATTGGCACTAGATTTTATGTAACATTTTGCACTGTGTTTACCCCTTGTCCACTTTGCAGGATAAACATAACATTTGATTTGTCAGTAATATTTCAGTTGTGTATGGATGTACCCTTTTGTAACAAAAATTCCCATTTGTATTTAAAATGTGCCTTTCGTTGTGTTTGGCTGTACCTGTCTTGACCTTATTGTCTATCTATATGGAATGAAAAATATTCTATTTGTAATTGAAATGTCAGAGATTGCAGTCTCTTGAGATTAGAAAGGGTGCACTGTTGCTGAAAGTGGTCCAGTATTTTGCCCCCGAATAGTGGTTGACTGATTTGCTTGTATTAAAGACAGTTCGGATTGTGATAACATGCGTTGACCACAAGTGCCATAAAATGTTGCAGCCCAGGTAACACTCCATTTCCATCTGTGCAAAATTAACCGAATGGAGAGCCATGCTGGGCGAACACGGTAGTCCTTGTTGTGGGAGCTCGTTCCATTTCACCTTCAGTAGAGGTCGACGTCCTTTGCGTTTCTATCTGTATCGATTAGTCTCTCAATTCATTAGCTTAGCATATGATCTGAGAGCCTCAGTGAAACAACTGGCCATTAGGGAATTGTGCCGCTGTGGGCCTGAGAGTGATGATGCAGGTGGTGGCTTTCTTTGACAATCTTGCTTGAGTAACAAGCCGTCTGTGCTGTGAGCTTTGAAAGTGCTCATTGTCCTCAACTGCATAAAGAGAGCACTAACAGGCCTCTTCAGCTCACTTTTTTTCTGGTTTATGTGAATGTAATGTGGTGCTTTTTCTCTGTTAGGATGTTTGGCTTGGTTTCATAACAGTCCCAAAGAAGTAAAAGGTTGCATTTACGTGAAACATTGCCATTTTGGCAGCAGTGGGATTGATTGGCACGCAACGGGTGACTATGTGAGGTTGGAATAAATATCCAGTCTCAGCCACCCAGGGGGAAAAAGGGGTTTCAATTTAAGCCTTGGAGAAGGTGGTGGCAGAGGTGCCTGGCTGGCCTGGACTGGCTACATGGCCGTGATGGTGTTCCTCATGCCATCGGTCAACACATCGCCGACGTGCATTCATGAAGAAGTTGCTGACGGTGCTGAGTTCCAGGCCAAGCTGCTGTGAGATAGTTAGCTGCATTTCCTTTGAGGGCCGCTTGTTCTCCTTGAAAATGGCGATGAGTGTGCGTCGCTGGAGGTCGGTGAAGACCAAACGCTGTTTCTTAGGTGCCATATTGCGTTCCTTGTGCTGCTCCTGTTCCTTTCGCTTGCAGGCTGTGGGGATCAGGAGGATGAATAGGAAAAGATTAAGGAAAGTAAAGTGGACAAAGAAAATTGATAGAAAAAACACTTCATTAGACTCATGTTTGCTCTACATACTTCAATGCCCTATTTCAGAGCAAATTCCACCGATGAACAGCTTTGCAGGGAGTCGAAATATTCAGACTCTCCTGTTTGGCTGTGGATTAATAGTGATTTAAGACAAATCCATTCTATCTCCCCAGAGGTCAGAAATCATCCCTTTAAAGAGAGCAGACAGAGCAGGCCAGCAGTGAGCACCTCAGCCTGGTCGTTGGAGACACTGCTGTTTGATTCAATATTAATGCAGTTTGGGCTCACAGTAGGAGAGCGAGTGACTGGTATACAAAAGTAGGGGTCTTTGTGTATGAGAGAGAAAGAAAAAGAGAGTGAGAGAAGGAAAGAAAGGAAGAAAGAGAAAAAAATAGAAGGATGCAAGGGGGATATTGACTCATCCTATTTTAGTGTGCATGTGTCTGTTTTTGGAGGTGGGATCGTCCTCAGAGACTTCGGTCTGAGCGCCCCTCCAGCAGGTCTGTAGTCTGCGACTTCAAAAAGAGGCCACTGGAGGGCACAGACCTAAGAGAGGCGGAGTATTTTCAAACTGCCTTTAACTTACACCACCACCTCCTTGTATGTTTCTGTCCTGGCAGCGCACACAGAGAGATTCTGGCTGCCTACTTGAGGGCAGTAAACACTGCAAGTGTTGAGCCAAAGTGCTAAGAAACGTGAGTATGCCAAGAAATGTTTTGGTTCATTTAAAGCTTGCAAGCACATTGCAAATTATTTTAGTTTGTTTTTATTTAAATAAATGTAATAGATCAACTGTTCACACAAAGTGACTTAACGGAAGTTACCATTACTAGTAACTAGTATTTTTTCTATTTTTTGTCCAGTGCTCTCCCAGAGCTTTTGCTTCTCTCAGCAGTTTTTGTGAATGGATCATTCATTTCTTACCTCAATATCCTGTAAAAGCAGTAGCAGCTTACTCGGGTTTTATCTGTCTGTGCGTTTATAGAGTGACTGGAGCCAAACTGTGGTGCCATGTATCTAATTACACTGAGCTGAGGCCCATTGATCACGTCACCTCTTGCAGTCAAATCTGTTTACTACAGGCGTCTAACTGCCTGGACCGCATCCATCATATTCAGATTCCATATCAGCCGCTCTGCGTTTACGCGCGCGCGCTCACACGCCATTAAATGCATTGAACACTTGAAGCGTGCGCTTCAAATGTTGACGGTACTTTAACGTGCCTGTAATATTTGTTTTCGCATTACATTACTCCCATCGCATAAAGGTGTCTCGAAGTGCCGAGTCTGAAGTGAATGATGAAGCTTTAAAGCCTTTTAAATTGTAATGAGTCGTCTGTGTTGCTCGACTGAAATAACTACGCGTGAAAAGGTAAACCTCAGCGTTTCCGACGCATTGACGATCCTTTCAGCAAGATTTACCACAGCATTTTGTTTTTGTTTTCTAATGACGATGGCTCTCAGTCTACCAACACTTTATTTTAAATGTACCTCGGCGATCAAACAAACCTGCAAGCTTGTGATTTCGGTGTTCCAATCAGAGTCTACCAGCAGGTGTCGCTGGTGCTATTCCCTGGTGTAAACGGTTTACAGGCGTAAGATTTTGTAATCAATATTGATCGATCGGTTGGGAAGGGGGCCCTGATTACTGAACCAAGCTCGGCGTAGAAAAGGAAAAAAAATCGATAGCTGCAGACTTTAGAGCTACAGTGAACAGAGAGTGGGACAGAAGCACAAATGTATTGTACAGAAAGAAAAAAAACAAGCCAATGAATGACAAAGTGAATTGAAGCATTCGAATGGGATTTTGACGCCCTCTTTTCGCTCATTTGCACGTTTGATAAATTCCACAAAGTCTAAATAAAACCAGACTGTAGACTTTTTTTATTATTTTTTTCTTTAATGCCTTTTGAATTTATGTGTGTGTGCAATTTGTATTTAGATATCTTTGTTCTGCTGCTTGTTCTTTCATCTGTATATATTTAAGTCGAGTGAGACTTAGATTTATTTTTTTTTAAATGAGGATATTTGTTCATACATTGATAAATTTGATAATTATTAAACTTAGTCTTTCAAAACGTTAGGCCACATGAAAGAAAATGTACTTAGGGTCATGACACTACAATATGTTCATTATAAAGAATAGCCGCTGCCTACCGCTTATATTTGTAAATATTTACAAATATTTATGTAAATATGTCTATTTCTTCACCCTTTTAAAAATAGACCTATTAATAATTACATTGTTACTTAATAAAAAGGAAAACTACTGGATCATGCCTAAATAAATAATTAAAAAGTAAGCAAAGTATTGTACATTTACAGTGAAAGGATGCGAATCTTTTATTTAAAAAAATATTAAATAATAGCCTGATGCATTTTTATGTATGCCACATGGGTAAAGCCTCACTGTTTTAATGCTTAGCTATATGAAAATTATACCTTTTTCGAAAAATTATCTTTAAAATGTTAAGGTACATATAAGCAAGTATGAGTTACTCACATTTTACAATGTTTTCAAGAAGAAGTTTCGGACTTGCAAAACAATGAAATGCGGGTTAGGCATGTGGTGTTGGTTGTTCAATACCGGTCGATAATCCGTAAATAATTGGTTTTTGAAATTAATTTAATCTAATTAATTATAGTTCCATGAAAATGGTTCTGGTAATGAGTCAGAAACTACGGTAGGCCTGCTTTGTACCAATGGGGCGCTGACTCTAAATTCGAAATAATACCAATTTAATAGCACTGCGTGCTGTGCGGTGTGGGGAATGACAAATGAGTATACACTGCAGAATGATTCTGAATAATGACTAGAAAACACAACTGCAAACGTCCAGAAAACCTCATTTATGTGTGGCCTATGATGCTGTTAATTAGTCTCGATGTGGCACATTGGCTAACCGCAGGTAGGCCTACGTTTTTAAATTGCTCTGTATTCACCGCAAACGGCTCCCGAACGCTTTTTAATAAATGAGGTTTAAGCTATTAGACTATGTATACAAATGCGTTTTGTAATGAGAGCACTAAGATGAATAATTTTTCTTATCAATCTGTTAGTTTTATGATTTATATATGGCGTACTAGTGAATGTTTGTGTTTTTCAACTACAATTCGAAGAATGTAGGCCTATATTGCTAACACATGTCTACATGTTCAGTATAAATATTTGCCTCAATATTTGTCAAAAAAAAGGTAAATAAGATCAGAGTTAGAGCTTAGAGTTAGTGTGCTTCCGTGTGTTTTGCCTTTTTGTCTGGTCGTGTTAAATGATTAGCTGCTGCACTTGTAAACAAGATTGTGCTCAAGGCTGTCTCTAAATACTCGACTAGATTTGGTGTAATGCAATAAGGAAAGATCAGTATGTTAATATTCAGGTAATTTAAAATAACACTTCAAGCTGTTAAAGTTTGGTAAAAGCTAATCGTTTGCATTGAACTTCAGAAATGTTGACGGTTATTTAAGAGGCCTACTAAAATGTAGACTATGTAATGTAAAACATTTTACATTTTATGTAATGTAAAATGTATTTTAGACTTGCATATTGCTGATTGTGTGTGCGAATTATGGTCCACGATTATTTTAGGAGGCTAATCTTTGGAGGCTTCTATATGTTGAAACAAAATGTGATCATTTTACACGTTTTTTCAGTTTTCAGGCATTTTTAAAGCTTTAAAACTGGCTAACTGGCTGACACTATACATAGCCTGCTGGCGGCCAACAGCGGTTTTTTCTTTTGTCGCTTAATTTAAGAGGTAAAACTTCCGTACAGTATATATAATATAATATAATATTAGAGAGAGAGCCTGCGTATGTGAACTTTTATGTCGTGTATAAACCAGCAGTCTATCTTATGCGTGTAAGGTTGTCGGCCTTATATGTTCAAAGCTTACGATGGGAATCGTTGCCATATGATAAAATATTTATATCACAGAATACAGCATGTCTTTGAAGGTACAGTAAAATGTATGGGGCAAACGATAAACGTAGTTCTCATCAAAGGCAGTCCTATACGTTTGAAGTATAGGACTACATTTAGCTTCATAAGTCCATGAAAGGTTCTTTGGGGGTTAAACTTAAGGTTTCATCATCACAGTTAATTGTAACTATAATAACCAAACTCTAAAGATAAAGTCCAAGTGTTCTTGACTTTAGAAAGTCTAAAATAATAAAATAAAAAATAAATAAATAAATGCTGCCTCCTGTGAAAGCTGGAGGTGTATGCGCACTCTCTTGGATTTCAAGTGGGAGGACTGAGGGAGTGCAAGGATCGATGACTGGCTGCGCCGCTCAGCCGACCAGTCTGCCTAGGATCGATGCACAGAGTGCGGCTGTGCTGAAATTGGGAGCGGAGTGGCTTCCATAGAGGCCTATGCAACGGTGGTTAAAAAGTCAGTGTGTCATGAAATTGCCCTTGTATGAACATGAATTGGTAGTATCAGCAACTATTCTGTTGTATGGGTAGAGGTGTGTTTTGCATGTGTATGCTTCCATGCTCTGTAATTATATTTAACATTAGTGAAATTATAATGGAAACCAAATTCATAATGAATAATCTGTTGCGTGTTCAGGTTGGGAAATACTAATGTAAACAGCTGATATGTGGGGCTAGTGGGTGAGGCTTCTTGTCTTGCAACAACATTACTAATGAGGTTACACCTTTTTCCAGCTGTTCTCTCTATCAGGTAGCCTGACTAAACAAGCACAAGACTTTAAAAAGTTGCTCACATTTTAAACAACCCACTATAGGCTACTTTTCCTTTAGAACTTATCATGGATTGATTTTATCTTTCTCTCTCCAATTTGATTTATTGGATGTCCGCTGTTTTTATCAGCATGACTTGGTGCTAATCGTCTCAAAGGTCGATGTTTTGACAGGGGCCAATTCTGCTGAGTGAGCCATGGAGAAGGAAGGTGGACAAGGTAAAGGGCTAATTCTGTGGACTGACTACTGTACAAACAGGTACTCAAAACTTTTGTTTGGAGAACGAAGCATTGCTTAAATACATGTAATTATTACTGGCACAATTATAGCACGACTATTGTGAGATCAATAATTGAACGGTCTAATAAAAGAGTTGTTTAAGTTAAACATCCACTCTATATAGGCATATCGACACATCGGCATGTGTTTGGTTGTAAAGACTGCTTGACCTGCAATTACAGTGAAGTGAGTTTAAGAGGTCTAAAGGGTTGAGGGACCAAACATCCATGCACAAAGTCTTGAAAGACCATTTAAGACCTCTGAAAATACCACAGGATTGATCAATAACTTTCATTTCTTAAGTGAGCCCGAGCTGTCATTGAGCATGCACAACTACACTCATTTTAAAATAAAGATTGCAGGCAAAACCAAACACACACTTCCCCAACTGCTGGTAGAATAACCCTGGTGATCTAATCTGGAAAATCCATGCAACTAAGATACTGTTTTTAAATTTGAAACATCTGAATCTCATAAAAACCAACTTCAGAGTATTTCAAATGCTGACAAACTATAACTCTCAATGATGCTCAGGGGTTCAAAGTTGTTACAAGTGGTTACTAGATTGTGGGTTCAGTCTGTCTGTAAATGGTGTAATAGCACATAGAGTCACTGCTCTGTAAATGGCTCTTGTTGCCTCAAGACGTGTCAAACACCAGTCACTCTCTCAGCCTCTCGAGGGAACATGGTTTGAATCTGACCACAGTGTCTAGTTTGAATGTGGTGGTGGTGTTGTTGTTGTTTTTATTTGTTCATTTTAAATATGTACTACTAAACAAAGTACAAGTTACATTTTGTATGTAAATGCATGAATATTTTATGAATATTTAAACATTATTTAAGAATGAAAATATTTGCAGAATTGTGATGTAAATTACTTGGATCTCTGTTAAATATAATTGGCATAAGTTCCTGCAACCAAGGTTTTATTTATACAGAGAACATGAGATGCATCAAATAAAACACTAAAGTATATTTTTAACGTGCCAAAGTGCATTGTGCCGTGACTCTAACGATTCGAAGGCGTTATTCTGTAATATCAGCTATGTTAAAATTATTAAATCCCCTCTTGGTAAAAATTTAGTGGTGACGCAATGCAATTTAACCCTTTGATGCTCTCCTCCTAGGCGGCACGGTCTCTTAGCAATTTGATTTAAAGGTCACTCTCTCCTATCGATCCATTTTGGCGGGCGAGCTCAGAGATTGATCATGAAAATTTAAGCTCGCGGAGACAGTATCTGCACGCATTAAACTTCAACAATGTTAGATCTTATGGTGACGCGTACATCTGTTACTGTCATCAGTTATTTTAGGAAAAGATAAGGTGCTGTAATTACTGTCTGTATTAATATATAAAGTAATTTAGCATATGTTGTCTGTTATAATGGCCTTTTAGAATAAAAAGTTACGTTTTCCGGACATATGTTGAAATATACTGTACATGGGCTAGTCGAATTGCCGTGGGATTGCGTTGGTATATAGGCTGCCCAAACATCGCAAAAGCAATGCATTATATCGCAAATTATGCATTAGCGTTGTTTTGTAAATGATAGGCTATCCTAAGTTATATGTATAAATTGTTATATATGTTTTCTTTCATATGTACTTTCCTATAAAATTCGACCCTCTGAACGAAGCTAATTAAGCTCACAATATTGACACCCTTATACTAGCTTTAAATAAAACATCCCAGTAGGCCAAAGGGGGAAGGGACGAATGTGAACTTTCTGCCTTTTAGATCAACTCAAGCTATTAAAATAGCAAACCGTGCGATTGAAATCAATACAAATTTACTGCTTGTTATATGGACTCTATGCGAGGCTGTTGATGTCACATAGCATATATACAAACCGAACGATGCGTGATCAAATAATTTGCTTGTGAGTATAAAATTTTCTTCGAAACCCCTGAAATAATTGTGTTTTCAAACGGCTTACATGCATTTGTTTACCAAACAGGTGACCGCATCTTCATTTTTCACTTCTGGCTCTATCAATTATTAAGGTCAGCATCGATCATTGTCTTGGCCTGCCAAAACCCGTCTCTCCTGAAAATGCCTCGATTCGCTAATCCTAAATCAATTGTGTCCATCCTCGTGGGCTGGGAACTGGAGGCGAGACTGGAAGTCATTTTGATGAGGAGGGCGATGATGATGATCATGTTGAGGGAAAAGCAAACACTCCACTTAAAACGTGTTAAAGTGTGTGTATATTACTTGTAGTACCAATTCTAAATTGATTGTTTGCGCCCAGTTTCTTGCGAGAGAGCAGTTCTTAACTGTAATGTTTAACAAAGATTCTCAAGTGGTTTTAAAAGCACAAAACACACCTGGGTAAGGTGGGGTGTAATTCTTACATTATTGTCAATTTAGAGGCTGAGCCTCTACATTGTTTACATTTCGTATAGCCTAATGAAAATAGAAATTAATCATTTCGTCGTGGTACACTGCGACTATATGAAAATAATATTATACTTTTCTTCTTTCACGTTCAAGACTAGAAACCGAAAACCATACACAGTAGGCTAAAATCTACATCCTCCCTCCTAAACGAAACCGTAGGTAAATCCAGAGTCCAATGGGAGAGAGTGCTGAGCCGGTATAATTGATAGATGTACTGGCTATCTTTATTGATCGCTGTATTGATTGGGCCAAATACATTGAGATGGAGTGTGGACTACAGCACAGATGCTGAGACGAATTGTTTTTCATCGTTAATGCAATCTTTAAACATTGCGCATTGCACATTATTTGAGGTGTGTATTTCTTCTGACAAAAGTGTTTGTTTTTATGTCTTATATATTCTGCTTATATATGTCTGTTTTTTATGCAGCGTTGTTAAATATTGTATTTGTTTGTTGTTAACTTGCATTAATGATAGGCAAATGTAAAAAACGCTTCAGCGCTAAGGAGAACAACACAAAATGATCCCACAGAAACGGGCATTTTCACATTAGCCAAGCAGTGCCACGGCATTGATTTTTGTGACTGTGATGAATTTGGAATAGTAATTTGAATTTATTGATTGATGTAGTGAACGAGTATTCCCAGACTCTCTATGAAACACAACCCCCAACTTCTACATGCGCTCAGTGCATAATGGCTCATTTAAATGCACTTGCTTTTGTTATTTGCATACTACAGTAATTTCTCACTGAACCAAATTTACTATATATCCTGGACATGTGGGGGCTTTTTAAATAGTCTGTTTTTTTATTTTAAGAATGCAATGATTTTTCAAGTTAGTTTTTCCGCAATATTAAATATATATAGCTCGTTTGATAAAAGCCAAAATGTTCGTAGAAGTGTATTTTGAATATGTTATTCATCTAAAAATGTATTATTATTATTATTATTATTATTATTATTATTATTATTATTATATCTATATATAGGCTAATCTTAAAATATTAGAGGTCACACTGTTAGTGTAATTATAATATCGTGAATTATTTGTAAAGGACAGTGAAAGGCCTGCACAAAAAAAGTTTACCCGAAATACATTAAGTTACTATGTCTACGTTACCTGTAGTGGAGTTCGTCTTGCTTTTAGGGTGCTTTTATAGGATGAAGAAGAAGAAAAATCTCGATGCCCAATTAGCTTTAACAGCAGCGGCACTTAAGAGGACAATTGAATAGCGTTTAAATCTTTATTTACCAGAACAACTTTAAATGCGCAAAGGAACAATTTACATTCCATTAAGTGCTTTTCAACGGGCATTGACTGGAACTAAAATATGCCACTATATCCTGGTTAATTGAACCAACAACTGAAATACGACGTGAGGCGATAGGTTTGGACGAGTCAGCGGCCTGTCTGCCAACCATCAAAGGTAATGTTATGTACACACACTTTGTTTAATTTATTTTTTCTACTGTACTTTTTTATTTTCATTGAAACATTTTAAGTTCATTGTTTCAAGATTCATCTGGGCTATTTTGACGTAAAATGAAAAGCGGACTTTTCTTAAAACAAATGTTGCCATGTGGTGACAGGTTGCTAAACAAATGTTCGTTATTGTCTCAGACGTCAAATGAGTAAAAACAATTATTTTGTGAAAGTAAAGCTTATTTTAGAATTTACATGTAGGTCACTTTTTAAAAACATAGACCACCTTAAAGCCTGTTAACAAACCTTAACATTCTAAAGGCCGCAGGTGGTGTGTGTAACTTTTAAAGTATTTCAACTGAGCTCACCCGTTTCCAATCTTAAACACCTTCTAATAATTGAAAAATACAATATAATTCAGATGAGTTATTTTAGTTCATTTAAAGATGAGCTACTTGTACAAAATTTTTCTGTTTTATTCAAAGTATGTTGTATCATTCGGAATAGGAGCAGTCAAGATTCTCACCTACATCAACTCTCAGAAAGCAAGCACATATATCAAGAACACAAATGTTTGGGTCCTTACAATGTATTGATTGCACTATTGAAAAAAAATATGAGATACAACGTGTGTGTGTGTGACTTTTAATTTCTTTTTTTGCAGGAGGAAACTCAAGTGACCTTCACTCACCTGCAAGCCTAAGGGCCGACATGCGCTGGAACTCTGGTTCCTGTAGCCACTTCCACATCCGTCTGAACGTCTCCCGACCTGACTTGAGTTTACTCCAGGGTTTTGGATTCCGCAGGAGGTCCGAGAGAGTTCCTTGAGAGCGACACAAGATCCTTTGGGCAAAGATGGCCTGTGGAATGCTGTACCTCTTTAACTCCGCCGTTATTCGCTGAGCCACCTCTTTGGTGTTGATCTCCTCTACCTGGCCCGACCCACCACCCTGTCCGCCGGCTGCTGCCTGCCTATCCCGCTCCGAGAGCACCGAACCATTCGCCTGAGAGTGCGAGTGACTGTGGTGGTGGTGGTGGTGGTGATTGATGCCGTTGAGAGAAGACATGATACCCGCTCCATGTCCCCCTAAACCCCGCGCCAGGTGCTCCTCGCCCCGTCCGAGCATTGCAGCGTGGGACTCGAAGCCCCCCGTGGAAATCATCTTGTCATTCCCCAGGTGAGCACTCGGACCGTACGCGCTTAGAGTTTGTTGAGAGTTGTGCAAAGAACCAAGGCCGTTGGAAAGAGGTGACAAAGGAGGTCCCATTCCGGACAAATCTTTGGAGTAGTGGCCGTATAGGTTGCTCATGGACGCGAGGCCCCGGTCATCCCGCATCAGCGTAAAGCTGCCGCTGACGTTCCCGGCGGCAAGACGCTGATGCGCGGGGTGGTGATGAGCGTGAGGATGCGGATGATGGTGAAATTTCTCTGAGACGTTGGATATGGGAGGCAAATGGTGCTGCAACGGCGTCAGTGTGGTGTAAGTGCTGCTCAAACTCATGCTCGAATCGCACGACATGGTCATCGCTGGATGGAGAGGACCGGACAACGAATGGTCCGTGCGATACTCCCCGGCCCCGTCCAGTATCGAGGCCATGCTGGACACCATCGCTGACCTCCCGTGCGATGATACCAAGTTCCTATGTGTCGCCGACTGTCGCGCGTGAGGAGAGTTCATCAAGTCTCCCGTTTGATGGGAGTGTGAGACGCCGTGCAGATTCCCAATGTTTTCCATTGTAAGTTCCATTGTTGAAAGACACTGTTTTCCCTCTCTCTCTCTTTCCTTTCTCTCTCACACTCTGCCTTCCAATAAATTTTAAACGATCTCAAAGCCGCGCGCCATTGATCCCCGAGATCTTCAGTGTTAGTCAATCCAGCATTTCACCACGCACATGTACGTACGCCTGGTGTCTAAACGCTTGTATCTATCGCCGTGGCGCGCGTCTTACTACTGACAGTCGAAGCTGACCGAGTGAGAGTGTCTGCCTCGTGACCGCGCAATATATTAGATGTGTTGTGCCTGTGTGCACGAGCACGCGCACCGGACAGCATAAACGTTCTTCTCTGTTTCTTGAGTTCAGGAAAGCGCTTCCTTCTCTGCTCAGAACAAATTTTGGTTCTTAGGTCAATCTGAAATAGATTTAAAAAATTGATTGATTTATTCTAAAGAATATTTAGCTTATTGGTTTCTGGGCAGTTTAAAGCACCATTATAGGTTAGACTATACTGCTGTTGTAAAGAACTAGTGAATAAAAAATCGCTGTGAAACTTCAAGATCTAAAGACTATTTAAAGGGTGTACACTCACTGTTGCAGACTCTACGTTTGACGTCACCAATACGGTCTGTTGTATAGACGAGAGGCACCTAGATTATTTACTTATTCTCACTGCTCGCCCTCTTCTGTCTTTAAATAAGACCCCGTAATCGAGTTTTACACTTATATGGGGGTGACATCTACACACTTTGACACCAACGGTGTTATTTTGAATTATTGGGGATTCCTTTATGGACATGATTCATCAGTTTCTCCTGATAAAGTTGCTTAACTTGGCGCCAGCGAGCGACATCTTAATGGTTAAATATTAATGGATTTCCCAAACCCCAAGTAGATAAGATAGTCAAATTCCTTTTGAACGACATGAGATCACATGATTAATCATATCATATTTGTGTTAATCTTTTAAAAGTTTAACGAAATTGCATTATCTTACCAAAGGGGTAATTTGCAGTTTTATACTGTTTTATGTTGAGGCAGAAACTTATGTGATGTAATTAACGCACCCTTTTAAACAGTGGAAAAATAAACTCATTAAAACTAAGAAAGAAAAACAATCATACAGTTTACAGATACGTGGACACACACGTGTGTGTGTGTGTATATATATATGTATGCGTGTTTGTGTCCACGTATATGTATATGTAAACACGTATATGTGTGTATTAAAGAATATATTTTGTATTTACATGATGCTTGTGTACTGATATAGCATGCAAATTTACCACATTTATTGGTTTACGTAGTTGTTACATTTACATAGAACTATCTTTGCAGTTCAGACTTGGGCATTTATATATTTCTAGCATCAAACTTATAGGCCCTATATGTAGCCTCCTTTTTTACTGCCAAAGTAAATAGATTTCTATAACAAACACCCTATGCGTAATACGCGTCAATTCTTTCCTGAAATAATGGTTCACACAACGAAATTAATTTAATAAAAAAATAAATGCGACAACGCATGCCCTTTCTTTTCAGATGATCACTTCCGGTTCAGCCTATTATTAATGCACTCAGTCGCTGATCAATAAATTGATCTTCCAGAATGGAATGGGTAATAAATGTAATGTATTTGTTTTCCCAAAGAACATGCATATTTCCATTGTCACCATGCATATTTGCATTGTCATTGACTATCATACACGCACTAATTTATTTGATTATATATATATTACCGTCAATAAATTAAACGGAATAAAATAATCGATATTTTATATGCCAAAATATTTCGTTCGTATTTTACTGGATGCTAATCGTATGAAAAAAGCTCAAATCAACAAACTGAGGTACAAGTACTAGTTGTATTGTAGTTACCTTAACCTCACTGCAAGCACTAAGAACTTTTAATTGTATTATAATGATGAATAGGACCATGACAGTAGAAAAACAGCCTTGTCCGTTGGGATTGCTGTTTCCTTATTGATCCTTGCAATCAGTATTATTGAAAATAAATTAGGCCGCTCACAAATCTAACTGGTTTGCTGCAGCCTTGCAGAATTTAATTCACGGCCTCGTCACTGTTTCTATTCTTATACACTCATAAACTCAAGTATACCTGTGTTTATTACAGGTAGATTTTAAGTGTAGGCCTGGGTAGTAGTATATCAAATGTTCACTATTATTGCAAAGTATAATAATTCCAAACATCCAGATTACATCTGATAAAGTCAGAGATAGGATAATAATGTTATGTGGCGGCAATGTGTGCTATACAAGACAAAAAATGGTTCGGATATTTCAGGCTCATATATCTGGACACAACCACAATTGATTATTGCATTGATTTGTTCCTTGCTATTTACAAAATCATGCTCTGCTATGACAGGATAATTGAATGCGGTTTAATGTGGCGACGAGCGGTAACAGCTGATTCGTTTGGGGAGAACATTGTACAGTCAGTTCTGTAACAAGTTTTGGGCATATCCTTTTATTTATGTGATTGGCGCACAGTATAATTGCAGCCTATAGTGCAGGCATACCTGTCGATTTTTAACAAGTTAATATATTTGCTAAGGGTAGCTTAAAATACAATTTAAAAAACTTAAAATATAAGAATAAAAAGGATGTGAATTGATACTTTTGATAATTCGATCGAAACATTTTCGGTAGCCCAAAAAACTTTGTTATTGGTTTTTCGATATATTGTTATAACACTTTACCAATTGCTACATCAAGAAACACATTGCCTTTGTTTTAAAATCCCATAATTTATGCAGTTTGCTAATTGTAATTATTTGTGTGGGCCTGTGTGGGTCGAGAGGTTGCTTATATTGCATATTTAAAACCAACCCGACAGAACTTGAATTCTTTTGGGTGTAAAGTTTGTCTCTAATAGTGTTTTGATTCTCTGAACAATGTCTCGAAGCTTATAATGTAACATTGTAGCTGCATAAATTATTAGAGAGCAGACCCTGATTTAATTTTCGCTCGAATATTCAAACAAACTAGACGTACCCTGTGGCTTACATAGTATGAAATATTAAAGCTGTCGATATCCAAATAGAGACTAGGAAAGCCATAGAGATTCAATGTTTTATTTTGCATTTCTAATGAAAGTCTGCGAACACAATTGCTTAGTTTTTCGGTTGATTTATAATATACAGTATATTTGTATTTATTCTAAAAGTCACTTACACATTACAATTTTGACAGAAATAATCTTTTGAAAAAAGTTGTACCCATAATCACAGATGATCGTGTTTCTATTCTAAATAGTAATAGGTTTTTAATAATCAGTCCAGTAACGAAATACCCTAAAATAGCTGTTTAAAGAACAATATAAAAAGCTAATTAAAAAAGTAAATTCACTGAACTTTAAATAAACTTTTGAAAAATTCTGAACCTCAATTTAAACTTTCTATCATATTATGTGTCTTTAAATTATAAAGTATTTTAGTATAAAGTATTTTATATTTAAAAAAAAAACTTTTTGTTTTTTTTAAGTACATGATTTCAAACTCGTCATTCGAAAAAAGCTAAATGCGTACTGCTGCTGGACGCTGTTTAATGTTCTTTAACGATCGCTTTATTCTTCTATAGGTTTGATCAGTGTGATCACACATAGTGTGACAAAGATAGACTCAAATTTGCTTGACTGCATTAGTAGTATCACTTGCCTGATCGATCACACCCTAAAGTAAATTTACCTGAATCGGTTTATTGGCAGAAGTCAAGCAGTCCTGTTGAACTGACCATTGCAGCATGGACTTAAGTGAGACTTGAAATTTATTTTCTCCTCAGATAACGAAGTATTCAAGATTTAGTTCTTTCACCTTATCATTCCACGTACAGTGAATAATTGATGTTTGATTTGAAACTTTTGTCGTTGACAGCATTTGTCGATGACAAAACAAAATAATCAATTTCATGAGTTATTGACAAGTTTTTTTAGAAAAGCCATAATTTCTTGTAGTAGGTCTTAAAGTTTTTATTCTTAAAACGATAATTAATTTTATGCTAAAGATATTACTTGGGAAAATACAATTTATTAACCAATTTAAAATACCGAATACATATTTTAAAATTAAAAATATCTGTGTTATACATAGCAAGGAAGTTGAGAAAACAAAATAATACTACGTTTTTTTGTTGGTGGATGTTTTTGTTTCGGATATATTTGATTTTCGGATAAGTGTATTTGTTTGTTCAATGCACCAGAAAAAAATATGTACATTGTTTAATTATTATTAATGGCCCTTAAATAAATTCTCCTACAACATCAGCATTTGTTTTGTTATTAAACTGCTTTAAAATTGCAATTGCTTTGATTCAAATTATCACATTTTATGAGGCTCAGCTTTTCTCTGCGTGGAAACGGATTGTCAGTGTGTTTCGTGTATTTAGAGACCTGTGTATTTGAAAATGCTTTGTGAAAGAGAGCATGTGATCTATGGCTCTGGTCTCTGATCGATATATCCGCATTCTGATCGATTGGTATGGCAGAATTCTCAGGGACCTGATTTAAAAGCCTTCATCAGAAAATATTCAGTCTAAGCCAAACGCCGCATTTAAAACAATTAGGTTTTTTAAATAGTAAAAAACGTTTTTTCAACATTTTATGTTACAGCATTTAAAATTTTAAACGTTTTCTAATTTTGTAATAATTTAGTAATATTTGATATTAAGTAGCATAGGCTACTGTATTTTATATCCTACTGTATTTAATATTTTAAGCTATAGTGCTTAGGCCTACATTACTACAGACATTGTCTGTTAAAAATGCACAACTGTTTTACCACAATTTTGGCTCCGATGCTAATCAAAACATAAAGATTCTAGTTTTTTTTTTTTTACAAATTTTTGTGTCATAAATTCAAAACCAATTCTTATTTGACCTGGTACTTTTTTATGAAGGCCTACTGACAGACATACGCTTCAGTTATTATATATTATATAATATATATGTGATATTTATATCGCATTTTATTTTCAAATTTCTGAAATATATTATTTATTTATGTAGGTTACAGATGAACATAAAATGTTTTTTTTAAAAGGTTTCTGCATACTCGATCTTATCACCATTTAAATGGCCAGCGTCATTTAAATATGATCGATTATATTGATTATTGTAGCCTGTTTCCACAGATGTCATATAGGCCTACTTTACTTTTTAAAATCTGACCTCGTATTTATTACTTTAGTCTGCAGGATGCGAAGAAAGAAAAAGAATCGCTAATCTTGAGACATGTCTTTGTCAGATAATTTAGCTCTGTCTATTTGAACACTTTTTAGTCAGATTGTAAATTACCAAATTTGTCACAAATACATATTGACTGGCACGTGTATGCTTTTGCTACAGCTAAAGGACAAAAAATATCCTCAATACGAAAATAGCCCCTTTTAATTTCGTAGTTTAAAGCTCATAAATAGGCCAAACGTAGACCTATATCACAAAATGATTGTTTAACACAAATTTCATTATTATTTATAGTGTACACTACAGCAATAATTTTTAAATATTCATATCAGCGTTATAATTAAATGAATAGACTATTATCTGTGATCAATAAAAGTTAAATTCCTTAACACCCGTTTGGGTTTATATATCTATTACTACCTTAATGTCGTTTTATTCATGTCATATATTTATATTAAGTTGTATAATTATATTCATGTTATTACATATTTTGTAATCTCACTCGTGTCTAGAACTTTCGAGCGAGCCTGTTTTTAGTGTAAACCATTTTATAATTTAGTTAAATGTAAAAGTCTTTAATTGTCAAAACCCGGAACTTTTGTCTTGTCTAGAAAGAATCGTATTCAGCATATTGTTATGCAAAGTCAACATACTGTACCTGGAGCAAATTGTTTTCATTTATAGTATGTAATAACTCCTGGTAGAGCAGTGAATTTAGAGTCATCAATATCTGTGTACGCGCGTGTGTGTGCGCACCTTCAGCTTTCAATAAAGGCTTTAGACGGAGAGAGAAATAGAGAGGAAAAAACACTCCCAGCCTCCACAGCCGAGAAAGCACCGGTTGCTAGGCGACAGGCGAAGGAGAGATGGATTGAAAAGGCATACTCGATCAATTCCGGTGAGAGTGAGGGAAAAAGGAGAGAGTGACCCAGAGAAAGAGAGACGGAGAAAGAAAGCGAAAATCATACTGCAATGTTTGAAAAAAAAAAAATCATTGTTTTTTCTCAGCTACTCGCACCTGCCGCGGCCAAAACAGTCACTCCCGCCATTTTCTGAGTGACCTCAAAAGTGTCCGTCCACCTGCTTCGATTACGTCGCAACTGACTGGGGACTTTTTTGTGTGCAATTCAGTCCAATTCGACAGATCCGAACAGATGCCCTCCACCCCACCACTGCAAGCCACACACACGCACGCGCACTCACACCCTGCAGTGTGTCTGCACAGAGCAGTGTTGAGTGTATCGACTGTGTATTGATCCTTCCACTCACCTCCCTGCAGTCAGCTCTTGTCCTACATAGCAAGGCCTGTCTGATTCCTCCATTAATGGCCCTTATCCAGCGCCAATCTTTATTTAAACTGAAAAGTAGGAATCAGCACCCCTCCCCTTCCCGCTGTTCGTTCTTTTGCTTTCTAGTTTCTTTCTTACTTTCCTTCATTTCTTCCCGTCTGTTTTTTATTCACTTTTACATGTTGCTCTTGTGGCAACGTCGAAATAACTGATTCACTCAGACCCGAGTTTCCTGCGCATGACTCAAACTCTTCTACTGTGGAAAGCCACGGGGAATCCTTATCTTCATCGTGCAGAAACAAGCCATAAGCAATAAGACGTTGGTTTCTATCTGTGTTGGCACACACAATGGGGATTAATTGATCTCCTAATACCACAGATAAATCAATGTCCACCCCCACCCATTTTGTTTTTTTTGGCCAATCAGAGCAGGTGGCATTGGATCAACGGATCTCCTCGGCCAATAGGGTTTGGGGTGAGTGAGGATCAACAGCAGACGACGATGGATGAAGTCAATCAAATTGGCATTGGCAAGGGAGCTGGATGAACTGAAAATAATCTTGCTCACCACAAGTTATAACTCTAGTCGATAATAAAAGATGTAGCTATAGTAAAGCGTATGGTAAAGGCATGTTACTGTTTGTACAACTATCAAAAACTCTTTGAAAACAAGAGAATCTACACTTTTTTTATTCACACCATGCTCATGCAAGTCCCCATGAAACACAAATGACAATTGTATTAATATGTTATAATAAGTTTAGTCATCGATTTTACTTGTTGGGACTGCACGGTGGCTCAGTGGTTAGCACTGTTGCCTCGTTGCAAGAAGGTTGCTGGTTCAAGTCCCGACTGGATCGAGTGGCATATCTGTGTGGAGTTTGCATGTTTTCCTCGTTCACTTGGGTTTCTTCCGGGTGCTCCGGTTTCCCTCACAGTCCAAAGGCATGCAGTATAGGTGAATTGGATTAACTAAATTGGCTGTAGTGTGTGTCTGTGAATGAGAGTGTATGGGTGTTTCTCAAGGGTTTAAGTGTACTCCCAGTGCTGGGTTGCAGCTGGAAGGGTATCTGCTGCATAAAACATATGCCAGGGTAATTGGTGGTTCATTCTGCTGTGGCGACCCAGGAAAAATCAGGGACTAAGCCAAAGGAAATTGAGTGAGTGAGCTTTTGCTTGTTTATGCAATTACTTTATTTGGTTTGGAAAACAGCACGTATATGGGATAAATACAGTATAATTTTTTTTCAAAATGATAACTTATTCCAATAAAAACATAAATAATATTTATAACACAGTGGAGTTCAATGCTGAATACACTAGTCAAGCAGAATCTGCCTTTGCCTTGACTCACTTACCAAAGTCTCTGCATTGTCCTCTATCGGTCGGGTGTGCATTTTAAACAAAATCTTTTTAATTTTACGCCATTTAAACTGAAACATTTAATTTCAGATAGATTTTTTTGTATAGCTTAACAATAAAACAAACAAAAAAAAGGGTACATTGAATTTGAAATGAAATTGATAACAATTATAAATAATTTACAATAACTTTGGCCCACAGGCCCTAGTTTGGGCATTTCTAATTAGACTGTGTTTAGATCGCAGAATGCAATCTGTTGCAGTTAAGAGACACAATAGCATACAGTATATAAAACACAATAGGACCCATTTTAAATCTGCATGAAATGCTATATTTTAAAGTGATATGGAGAAGATGAGACCTGTCATTACTATCTGTGGCTGACATAAGCTGTCAGATGCAACATTTCCAAACTTGTTCAAAAGGGTTAGTTCACTCAAAAATGACAACTCTGTTATTAACTACTCACCCTAGTGTCGTTCCAATCCCCTCAGATCTTTCACCATCTTCAAAACACAAATTAAGATATTTTAGATGAAATCCAAGAGCTCCTTCATAGACAGCAAATGTATTGATTTGTTCAAAGTCTATAAACATTAACCAAAAACACTTAAAATGTTCCATAAGACGTCAGTTGTTCAACTGTAAGCTTTTTTTGGCCAATGTCTTCTATATCAGATCAGGGTTCATGTCTTACATAGGGAAACAAAGTGCTATTGCCCATTTAAAAAAAAGGTGAAGACCCTCTTGATGCAGGCCTGCAACCAGCCTATTAAAAGGGGTGATTCTTTTTTTCTCAAAAAGTTTGAGAAAGACCTTTTTGCAGTTATTCGCCTAGTTTTCTATTCAATAATGAGATTCAAATACTGAATTTTAGGGACATTTTAAGCACACATTTCTGCTAGATTTGCCTGTCAGATGGTTATCCTTACTACAGTTCATACATTTTTGTCAAAGTGCTTACCATACTATTTTGATTCATTCATTCATTTTCTTTTCGGCTTAGTACTTTTTTTAATCTGGGGTCGCCACAGCAGAATGAACCAACTTATCTAGCATATGTGGATAACATGGGGAGAACATGCAAACTCCACACAGAAATGCCACCTGACCCAGCCAAGGTTCGAACCAGCGACCTTCCTGCTGTTAGGCGATTGTGCTACCCACTGCGCCACCATGACGCCCACTATACTGTTTTATGTTTACAAAAAATTGTTTATTTACAAATGTGCAAGTAAACTGTAAATAATTACAGTTTTATAAATAATGTAATGAGTAATGTAATAATTTATTATCATTCATCATAAAAAACTAACAAACAAACAAAAACAATTAGGAATCTGTTAAAATTAGTTTTAAATGAAAAATTGTAGCATATAGGCAAATAACAAACTGGCCAGCTAATTTCCTCAGTCAGAATTTGTCCATTTAAATAATAATAATTAAATTAGTCTTAAAGCCTTTTACTATTTGTTATTTTTACAATTTATGATGGCATATGGTCAAAAATGAGACAGATTAGCTCATTGAGGCATGGATTGCTATTTTCTTTAACAATTAGAATGATTTTAAAATAATATCTTTATTATTAATATTATCTTTATGGTCCTTCACTGTAAAAAAAAAATGCAGGGTTCCACACAATTCCTTCATGTTGTCCCAACACAAATCGATTAAGTTAACTTTACCAAATTTATGTGGATTGAACATAAAAAAAAATTTAAGTTGTCCCAATGAAATATCAAGAATTGTGTTGTTTCAGCTCATTTTAAATACGTAGCTTGAACAAGCAAGTGTTTGTGAGTTTTATTTCATCATTATTGTTAGAATTTTCTTGGAATAAACTATTTTCATCATTTTGTTTGTGAATGTTTTGTATGTTTAGCAAATTTAATAGGCTGTTTACCCCACCTAAGGTCTGTACATTGGCATACATAACAGAGCTACGTCCTGAATAATTTCCCACTGACCTTTAGTGCTGACCTGCTGAAATCTCTAGTTTCTATTTTAGATATCTTCTAGATACTCTGCCTCTTTGTTTTGCATTCTTCATTTTTCTCCACTTCAGATTCCATTCGTTTACCACAGTCATGATTTATCCAAACATTTTGTATCAAACACTGCTAAAAATATTCCCTTTCTTTCTCAAAATATTGATTTTGCCTGTAGCATTGTCTATGGTATGTGTGTGTGTGAGTCTTTGGATGTGTTTTATGGGGCTAAGGAAGGAGGGGGGTTCCTACATTAAAGCAGAAAATGGGTTCAAATACTGTGTTTTTTCCACTTTTAATAAAATCCTTGAATCGTCAAACACCACACAATCATCTTCATCAGCTTTGCTCCTCAACACGTCTTCAATTCCTTGGAGTGATTTGACATGTGCTTAACTTTTACCAGACAATCCCATTCAAGTACACTATGAATTTTGCAAGTTAGTCATTTGCAAAATGGATGAAAAGCATATAATTTTGCTGCAACAATCGCAGGCTCTTTTGTCGTCGGGGCATAATGGAAATGGAGGGAACTGATCAATAGGTTATTGATTTTCATTGGATGGAGTTGGGGGAATTGAGAGAAAGCGAACGAGGAAGAAAGAGAGAGGCGGTGGGGGCTGACTGAAATGCAGGTTTTTGAAATCTTCTGTTTAGAAGATGAATGCTTCTACTGGTAGCAGGTGATCTTGTTTGTCTCCTCATTCTTGGCTGTTTTGAAACAGTTCTGGTGCATTGTGGGATTGGCTGACTCATGGGGCAGAGTTCACCTTCTTAAAACTGTGTTGCCAAAACACATGATGTGAACTTTCGTCTGTGTCTGTTGGGCCTCTGCATTGAAAGTCTACCAATAAGAATGTATTCATTTTATGGAACACAAAAGGCATTCAGAAAATTCTGTTATGGACCCCATTTTATTTTGGAGCTCAATGTTTTTCACTGCACACAAAAACTATTCAACATACTGTATTTTGTTCCAGAGAAGAAAGAAAGTCTTGAGCATCATGATAGTGAAAAACCATTCTTCATTTGTGGGTGAATTATCCATGTTTGTATTCTTAACCCTAAGTCGCTAAATAATATTTGTCCACCTGATAATAAAAAAACTGACATTATGTACAACTTTATAATCATTATCTCTGCGTTTAATAGCAAGTACGAATTGATCCATACGTAAAGCCGGCTGGCCTACACTTTCCAGTGTTTGGGGTGCAGGCTATGTTATCTGGGCTGGTATCGTAGGCGGATGTGTGGTGATATGTGTGTATGGCGTGTTAATGCGTGAAGCTGGACTTGCATTGATCTCTGCGCAGGATGTCAAACATTTTAGCGGCGATCTCGTCCTTGTTATTGCTCTCCACCACCAGGCTGTTAATGCATAAAAAATCGTTTGTCCCCATGTTTTCCTCCCCATCTCAATTGGACGCCCAGAGCAACAGAAGAATACCACGTTGTTGCACTCCTCCCCCTCCCTTCTTTCTCTTCTCCTCGTCCCTCATCCTTCCATTTTTGTGTCCATCTATCTTTACGACACCTGGTTTCATCTCCTTAATGTTTCCGGACTTGACAGTCTCCCTGGTCAAAAATTCTTAATTAAACCTGCTGTGTGTATTTGCAGTTAGGCAAATTGCGACCTGACAGGGCTAATAAAAACATTTTCAAAAGAGGGAAAGCGAAGGAACCGAGCGAAGGTGTGGAGAACCATCATCCACACCCCAACAACCCTATCTGTTCCTTCCTCTCTTTATCACTGTCAGCCATTCTCTGCATCCTCGCATTTTCTACATCACAGCCCAGAGAAAGAAGGATTGATAAACATTGCTGGTCTACTTTTGCCGTTCTTTAATCTCTCTCCCTTTTTGTTTTGGCCTGCGGGACTCATTGATTAAATCATTTAAATCTAAAATCCTGGAGATACAGATATGAAAGTTTTGTTCACAAGGTTTTCTCTCCTCCATGGTACTTACTCTGCTCAGTTTGAGGAAGCATGTTTCTTCAAGCAAGCTTCCATGAATGTAGCCGATACGGTGGTTTTTGTACTTGCAGAAATATAACAATAGGTCAGTATAAAATGTCTTTGGGTTCAACTACTGACCTGAAAAGCCATAGATGTTGACCTTTTGGAATGACTGACTACATGGGTCCATGAAGGCCAAATAATCTTCAATAATTGTTAATACCTTGATTTCTTGACACATTCCATCAATCATATTTGTTGTTCAGAATTTCATTCTGTCGAACCTGCACCTTTTTAATTCACTGCATTTAAACAAAGACTATAGAATACACAAGACATGTCACTCGTATCTTTTTGAATGGGGAAAAGTGTAAAGGTCAATATGGTTAATAAAGCCCGACTTCTAGTACAGGAGCCAATCATCGATCGCTATATGACGAATAAAGCCCGCCTTTTAGTACAGGAGCCAATCGTCGATCGCTATATGATGTATAAAGCCCGCCTTCTAGTACAGGAGCCAATCATCAATCGCTATAGACTGACAATACTCCGCAGGAGGGGCTCGAACCAGACATAAGTTTCTGCAGATTTTGTCTGATTTGAATATTTAGAAATCAACTAAAGAGACAGTTGTTGTTTGTATTGTATTGGTGATTCCTATGAAATTCAATTGTAAGCTTAGCAAGCAATTTTGGAGAATTTGATGTTTCCCCATTCAAACAGAATGCACAAGCATGCTGCCCGAGAGGTGTGCCAAAGATGGTCGCCGAGTGAAATTACTTGCCTTAAAGGGACTTTGATTTAAAGAGGGGAAAATGTGTTAATTCATCACAGTAGATTCACCATTAATTCTACATTTCAGCTAAATTATTTGTCATACTTGGTCATACTTCTTAAAAACATTTTACTTTACACATAATTTACATGAAAATACAGCAAAAGCTCTATATAGCAGCATATTGTGTCACAAATATGTTCTAAGACACAGCTGTACATGATCTGACACCTTGTTGCCCATATGACTATCACTTATCTGATGTGTGAGAAATCCATCTCTGTAGCGTCAGGCCTCCCTATGAAAGACCACTGAGCTCCTCGCACCTCTGCTAATAGTGTATGAGATCCATACCTTTAGCTGAACACCCTGTGGTATTGCTTGCTCATGTGAGAGAGTGGACATCGGCTGTTATAGTCACAGATTTCTCGAAGCAGAGCAGGAAGCAGTGGTGTCACCATGTCGTCTACCGCACGCCTCAGAAAAAGAACTCTGGTGTTCTGCAGCGTGTGGTATTGTCATGGTGTTAAATGTGTGCGTGATTGCAAGAGCCTCTTTAGTGGAGGACACTGCAGCTAATCAGCCAAGAGGTCCTGTAGGGTGTTAGTCCTAGCATTGGAGAGTCCTCCTTTGCTCTCCAAGAGTCTTGACATCTCTTAACCTCTGTCAGTTGTAATGGTGTCACTAACCGTGTTTTCTCCTAGCACACAAAGCCAAACAGCTCCTTGTTGGCTCGCTCTCTGTGCTGCTGTGGAAATAAAAGGCAAAAACAAGGTGAAAATGTAGTGCTTGGATATTTGTAAACAAATGTAGTTAGTGGTAATGCATGTTACTACAATAAAAATGCTAGCATTTGCCGTAATTAGAAAAGAACTGTGTTTTTATTCTGTGAACTATTTAATATTTGTTTTAAATCTGTGGTTAACCTTTCATTTATTTTCCTTTGGCTTAATCCCTTTATTCATCAGGGGTCACTACAGTGGTATGAACTGCCAACTTATCCAGCATATGGTTAACACAGCGAATGTCCTTCCGGCTGCAACCCAGTACTGGGAAACATCCATACACACTCATACACTATACAGCCAATTTTGTTTATTCAATTCACCTATAGCGCATGTCTTTGGATTGTGGGGGAAACCAGAGCCCCCATAGGAAACCCACTCCAACACTGGGGAAGAACATGCTTACTCTACACAGAAATGCCAACTGGTTCAGTCGGGACTCAAACCAGCAACCTTCTTGCTGTGAGGCAACAGCGCTAACCACTGAGCCACCATGTCGCCTTCTGTGAACTCATTTTGATAAAATTAAGCATGGTTTTACTCATATAAAAACTGTTAAACCATGGTAGCCACAATTCAGCCATGTTTGCAACAGTAACCATAGTTTAGCCATGGTATATCATATTTGTATTTGTAGTAAGACTGATGTGTAAAAATGCCTCCTATAATAAAACCCTGGTTAATTTTCGTAACCTTTTTGTAAGGTTTCAACAGTTCATTTTAATTGTCCTTCTGAGTCAGTTTATGCTAAATGTAACAAGCATGGCAGGAACACAAATCATCTGCGGCCTTCAGGGGCTTTATAAAATGATATTGACGATTTCAGACACTCATGATTACACGACGTAGTATTTACATTTAACAATTAACGGATAGTATTGTACGCAGTGCATGTGTTCTGAGGTACGTCAAGGCAAATCGTTGCTGTATCTGCGTCATGTAAACAAACTTACGTACATAATATAGAAATTAGTGAATAAGATAGTACTTGTCTAAAAATAAGTATATTATTGTAATAAGAAACGATGGAAAGCATCCGTAATGTTTTTTCTAAGCGACGTGACGTTGTACGACTCTTACCTGTTAGGAGCAAAATCTTCACGTGGAATTGAAGTAAACATCTTTACAGATTCACATCAAAGTGAAATAAAAGGTGAGGACGTATTTCAATTATACAAAAATGCTGGTCGACATGGACGTTATAAAGAATTCCTGTCAGTTCCACAGCACTTAAAACACATTCCAGAGCGCTTGGCATTATCAACAAAATAAGAGTCACTGAAATTTGCTCTCCACAAAACAGCATAGCCATCTTAAAACAATTGAGATTTTCTAAAAATATGTTATATTTAGCTTTTGTAAAATATGTTATATTTAAACTTACATACATACCGTAATAGCGAACTGTTTCTATGGTTACCTCACCAGACTACACACACAATTTTATAATTTAAATAATTGTATTTGAATACTGCAGTAATTGAAACATAAATTTGGAATACTACTACAAAAATGTGTATTCATGGGCCTATATAAAATAAGTCCATATTTTAAAAAATGACCAAGAGAAATTAATTACATTTGCTAGTTGTAATGGAAATTAACCAAGGTTTTAGTATGGTAAATGTGTAATAATAACCACATAAGGCAACACGGTGGGTCAGTTGGCATTTCTAAGTTTGCATGTTCTGCCCTTGTTCCCGTGGGTTTCCTCCGGATGCTCCAGTTTTCCCCACAGTCCAAAGACATGCGGTATATGTGAATTGAATAAACTAAATTGGCCATAGTGTGTGTGGATGAGTGTGTATGGATGTTTCCCAGTACTGAGTTGCAGCTGGAAGGACATCCGCTGTGTAAAGCATATGCTGGATAAGTTGGCGGTTCATTCCGCTGTGGTGACCCCTGTTGAAGAGACTAATCTGAAGGAAAATGAATGAACGGTTAACCACAGATTTACCACAAATATTAAATATGGTTAAACTACAGTAGTAAAACTGGTTAATTTGTGGATACCATGATGCTTGTGTGTCTAAAACATTGGTTAATGTTTGGTAAGGGTGGAGAGGACGATGGAGAGGAAGAAGGGACTATATTGACACTTGTGTTGCTGGTGTCTGTAAGTGGGGTCATAAGCTTAGGGTCAGTGCTGGAGGGTGAAAGGTCACAGCTCCTATTAAAAATACCTTTTAAGAGTCCTTCGGAGAGCTTATGTAATAGCATTGGCTTGACCGGACGTTGTTAACCTGCAAATGAGGGATGCTTCCTCTGAATATATCTTGACCGGTTAATGAGAATGTGGGAGTGCTGGTCAAGTTAGCGGTTTCCTTTAAAGGGGTAGTTCATAAAATATTAAATGTATTAACCACATTATGAGTTCCCTTTTTTGATGTTGTTGTTGTTGTTGTTAAACACTAAAGAAGATTAAAAAGAAGCCATAAAAATAGTCGATGGCTACCAACATTCTTCAATGTATATTATTTTGTGTTCAACAGAAGAAAGCAACTTGAACATGATTTGGAACCACTTGAAGGTGATGCCAGAATTTTCATTTTTGAGTTTGATTGTTTATTTATTTGTTTATTTTTGCATGCAATCACTTTATTCAGTCTGTTTTATAATGTATGATGTATTTTAAAAGGATTTTTAGAAGCATGACAAAATTGCATACCTTTTAAATTTCATTAAAAAATATATATATATTGTTTTTGTGAATGAGTCTGACTAAACAGGTTGAGCTGTTTATGACATTTCACCCTAAATGTGTGCATTTAAAAATGTTATAAAGAAGCACAACAGATGTGCAATGAAATATAGTTACTTAGTGCACCTTAAAAGATGGTTTTAGATTACAATTAACAGTATTCAATATAAAAGTGAAGGGCAGAGCAATTCGGAAGTAATACTAATGGACAACATGCAATTTACACTTATGCCATGCACTTTGTCATTCCATTTGTAATAAATTAAACCTGTAATAGGTCCAACACGGACATTGTAATGCAGATTATTACAAAATATTCATTAATAACAGCACATACCTGGTGCCTTTGTTAGAGATATGCCATCCACCTTCACCTATGCCCCTCTTTATCCTCCTCTATCTCTCTCCCTCTCCATCTTCCCTTAACTCATCTTCCCCCCCAATCCTACCCTTCTATCAGTCCATGACCATTACGCTCATAAATCAATATTGACGACCCATCATGCGAAGAATGAATTACGGGACTGTGGATGGCTATAGTCATGTGACCACCGGGTCTTACATTATGTTTCAGCCATTTAGTTGACGCCATTATGCATGGAGACCTGGAATGAAGTCCTTTCAATGCGAGGCAGAGGAAGGAGACACATTACGGTCTTTAAAAGCACTTCATTGCTGTTTCTCTTCAACTGATAATAAACGAGGTGTGAAAGAAATGAATAGGCCGGTTGGTGATGCAAAGCAGATACTGTAGCTCTTAACAAGAAGTTTCATACAAACACTCACCCACACGTTCACGCAGGGGGAATATGATCGATGCTTCATTTTGAGTGTTCTGATGCATTCATACATTGTGAGTAATCAAAATGATGTCCGATTGAGCTTTTCACAAGGTGTCCACGTATTTAGAGAAGATATACAGGCTTCTGGTGTGCTTATCTGCAGAACTGAGGGACAAGACCTGTGCTTAAGCCTCTAAATGAAAATATGTGGGCTGCTAAGAGAGCCAATCGGAGAAGTGCTTTCATTGCCCTCTGGCCACTCGTGACCTCTTGACCCTGGCCATGACCCCTCAGGCCAAAGGTTACCCTCAGGGGTCAAAAAAGGATCAGGTCCAAGAGTTGTCGTCATGGAAACCACTAGAGAGAGATGGAGATGGGGAGGCAAAGGAGATCATGGTGTTTGCAGAGGTGCTCTTTGTTTCAACGTCCAGTGGTTTTGTGGCTTTAGGATCCCCCTGCTGGTCAAAACCAGTTGGTTTAAAGCTGAAAAGAGAAGCTGGTGAAGTCCACTTGTTGTTTTTGTTTGATTCCCATGCTATGCACATACAGTAGGGGGAAAAAGTATTTAACACGTCATGTTTTTTTTTTTTCTGGGAAAAAATATTGTAAAGGAGCTGTTGACATGGGATTGAACCAGATTTTGGTAAAATTCCAAAAAATACAAACATAAAAATACACAAAACAAAAAAAATCTGAAATAATAATAGAATGACACAAGGAGAAAGTACAGAACTACTGAAATGTATTTAATACTTTATATAACAGGCTTTTTTGGTGAGTCACATGAATTGCTCGGGTGTGTGTTTTTCACAGACTTCAACAGTGTACAAATCTTGATGGTTCTTTGGATTTTTGTCTATCAAATCTGATCTTTATTTTGTATTCTCTATTGGATTCAAGTCAGGTGATTGGGTGGGCCATTCTACAGCTTGATTTTCTTTCTTGTTCTGAAAACATTTGAGAGTTTCCTTGGTTGTTTTGGGTCATTGTCTTGCTGAAATGTCTACTCTGGTTTCATCTTCACCATCCTGGTAATGTAGATGTTGGACTGAAGCAGCTAATAATCATTTACAATGAGGAAGGGCAGAGGGTTGCTGAGAGATTTCAGCTGCTGTCTGGGCTTTCACTGCCTTATTACACCCCCCTTTCTTCATGTGTTCAAGTTTTCCTGTGTCATAACATCACATATCATAATTTATAGACTAATTTGTTTTCTTTGTATAAATGGATTTCTTTTGTTGTTACCAACATCTGGTAAAAATGTCAAGTCAACAGCACCTTTAGAAACAACATAGGCTTATTCTGAAAATGTAGCTTTATATACATTTTTGGAGAGCGTGAATTATGTAGCCAGAGCTCCGTATGTCTGCATTTCGTCTTTTAAATGAATGTTTCTGGGTGGTATGACACTGTTCCTTTTCTCGCTAACCAGCTGACTGCTTACCTGCATGTGGATGGCTTTCCCACTGTTATCAGTTTGTCCGGTAGATCGACACGTACATTGGCAGACTTGAGATGCAGAGCAGAGTTGACCGTGACAACCGGGTTTGAGTACGGTGAAGAACGGTTCTAGAAAGCAGGTAAGACAAAAACAGAGGCCAAAAAATAAAATAAAAAAGTAATTAACAGGGTGAGAATGTGGTAAAAATCAGGGGGCTTTTCTTTTACTAGATTGCTTTTCAAAACACTGTGGTTGGGTTTAGGGGAGGGGGTGGGCGAGTCAATCTGTGCTTTTTAAAATACTGTTGGTTTGGTTTAGGGAAGATGGATCGGTTGGTCAGTAAGTCAGTGAGTTAGTCAACAGCAGCCTCTGGTGGATTTGCGTGAGAAAAGCAGGCGTGAATGGCGCTCGCGAGAAAATTTGAGATCTTAAAAAGTGTACACAGCGGCCTCTGGTGGGATCGCGAAAACAAAAACTACAAAAAACGTAGCTACTGGTATTTTGCTCTATCCAGAAACTTATATGGGGGTACGTTTTCAGAATGAGCATGGGTTGTTTAGAAATATGTTTTCTGACAAAAATTGTGATGTGTTCAATACTTATTTCCCCCAATGTACTCAAAGTCCAAAAATGTATATAAAATAATGGAGTTATTAAATTAAAGTAAATAAAATTGGGTTTGGTTTGTCCAAATTTGACCCAAATTTCTGTTAAAACAAGGCCCATTTTTTAGAGAATATATTATCAAGTTCATCTGTTTTGTCTTTAAAAAAAACTTTCTTATTTATTGGCAATCGATATCAAGGTTTTCCCTTTTGCCTTGATTTCAAGCAGTTGAAATCATCTTATTTCATTATTATTCAATGCAGATGAATGCTTTTTCCTGTAAATAGTTCCTTTATAAAAAAAAAAAATAAATGAACTATGGTTTTGTTATAGTAATTTTTTTATATTTTTTGTTTCATTGTAGCAAGTAAATTGTTAAAATTTACTTTAATATTAGCAAAACTATGGTTGAATTGTAGTTATGGAAAATTGTGTCATCCTACTCACCATGTCATTTTTTTCTTCTGTTGAACACAAAAGAAGATCATTTGTTAAATGTTGGAAGCTAGCAGTCATTGACATCCTTAATATTTGTTTTTGTCAATGGTTAGGCAACCGGTTTGCAATAATCATATATAACAATTATCTTCTTTTTGTGTTCAGAAACCAGAAAAAAATCACAATGGTTTGAAACCACTTGAAGTTAGTAAACAGTGAATTTTTATTTATTTATTCCCTTTTACTATAATAACTATAGTTTTTTAATGTTATTACAACCATTAATAAAAACAAATGCAATTATTTACTGATAATAAAATAAATGTTATTGTTAACAAATATTCTTTTGCAACATAAGTCAGCAAAATGGTTTCTTTAAAGCTAAAATTACTAGAAGCAAATGACACCGGAAATTGAGCACCTTTAAGTTAAAGAGAAGATGGATAAAAAAAGTCGTTTGTTTATACTCATAAGTGAGCTTATTGTGCCATCTAGTGGTTATATTGTGTATCGATACATTAAAAAATGTCTGAGAAAGCTGAGAAATTCCCGTTTAAGAACGTCTATAATTCATATTTAATAATCAAGCTTAGTGTTTTTTAAAGGAAGCTTCTTTAACACTGATATTAGTGTAAATTATACTGTAACAAATAAGTTTGCTTCAAAATCACCACATTTTTCAGTATCAGTCTTTGTGAGTGAGGATTCAGATCTGTATTAACAGGCAGCTTGAAAAAAATCTGATGATCTGGGCTAAGTCTGTCTTAACCAAACTGTGCCGATCCTGAGCCGCCGCAGTTAATCACCAGGTAGCAGAAAGCTTTGGCACCACGAAGGCGTTTGATCAAATCAGCTTTGGAATGCTGAATAGGACTAAAACCGTGGCCAGAATGTTTTGATCGGCCTTTGCCCTTCGACTCATCTCTTCTTACCCCACAGTCCGTTAATCAGGCCCATTAATCTCCACCTCGTCCCGTCCCCTCCCATGTACCTAATTAGATTAAGGGAATCAACACACCAAGCACTGCTCCACCACAGCTTAATGGGGCTGAGGGGACAGGCTTTTGATTAGAGTGAGCATAAAAGAAGGAACAGAAGTCAGTAATGCACGCATATGGGCCTTCAGTAGGGTCAAGATCAGGGGCGGACCTCGAAAATTATTTATGGAGTTGCCAGAAAAGTATGAGGGGTCGCTAGCATTGAAGCAAGCATCATTATAGCCTACTGGATTCATTATGAATACATAAACTGCTCCAACAAATGTCATTATTTAGTTGTAACTTAATAGAAACACAAAACAAAATGTTATGAGTGACAATCTCACAGCAATTTGTAACTTTTTGATTTGGTGGCTAATTCGTATAATTTACTATAGCTTACCTTATCCCCCGATGACGGTTGGGTTTAGGGGTGGGTTGGGTGTCAGACCTCCTTTTTAAAATCAAACATTTTCGTATGACTGAACTTGTACAAATTGGGTATATGCACATGGACTTTTAATTTTAGTCAGCCAGCCCCAGGGCTTCCGGTTATTGTCGTCCCATAAGAAATGGCTGCATTTAAGATCAGATTTTTTTTTTAAACAGCGTTCTTCACTGCCTGGCTGAGATATGATATAAAGTGGATATCCGACCAAACAAAAAGCACTGCAATAAATCATATTTTTCCACGCCATGTGGAGTTTTTGCGCTAGCCTGCCGCTAATGACGGTCTCTTTTTATGCTTTAACAACCAAATGGATGCTTAGGTCTATTTAACTGATTATATTTGAATTACATTACAACATCGATGCTGTAAAAGGAACCATATGAAATTGAAAACAGTCACATAAATCTTTCCCCGGAAGTTTATCATTGGCTGAAAAACACTGCATAGTCAATTAACCACTAAACCAAGGGTGCCCAAACTTTATTGTATGAAGGGCCAAAAACCAAATATCATTGATAGCCGTGAGCTGAAGATAAATATACCAAACTATTTTACATTAAAGTTGCCATGGGTAATTTTCTAATTTATTTCCTAATATTTCAAAATAAACAGAAAACATTACTTTGAATCATCACCGGGTGACCGTATATACATTTTAAACTTAATTTGATTAATTGACACCATTTAAATTGAATGTTTAATACTTATTTGTAGCTTAACAATAAAACAAACAAATAAAAAGTTACATTAAATTTGAAATGGCAATCTCTAAACCATCCCCATCATTCTCCCTCTCTTCTCAGATGGTATGGTGGACTAAATCAAAGGTTACCATGCGTCAACTTTGGCCGGCGGGCCCTAGATCGGGCATCTCTGCACTATACTGACAAAACGTAAAATAGTTACGTTTCCTTGTGAGATGCATGATTTGCTATAATAAGGCAGTTCATAAGAGTAATTTTAAAACACTCAACAGTCAGTCATCTAGTTTGAGGTCTGATGTTTGAAAATATTTAATAGGTCAGCAACTTTATCAATTATTTTACTGATGTTGTTGTTGTTGTTGTTTTTTAACAGTTTTACTGTATTGTACCATGTGTCCCATAGTGTGACAGCAAAATTATGAAAAACAACGCTTAAATACAAATAGCATGAGAGAGTTTTATCTTCATTGATGCAACCCAGCTGCAACCCAGTACTGGGAAACATCCATACACACTCATTTACACTCATACACTTTGGCCAATTTAGTTTATTCAATTCACCTTTAGCAAATGTCTTTGGACTGTGGGGGAAACTGGAGCACCCTAAGAAAACCCATGTCAACACGGAGAGAACATACAAACTTCACACAGAAATATCAACTGACCCAGCCAGGGGTTAAACTAGCGACCTTCTTTTTGTGAGGCGACAGTGCTAACCACTGAGCCACCATGTTGCCTTATGGTGCTATTACATACAATTTATGTATATTTTTCTCTATCAATTGTTGGACATTTTCATTAAACAGGGGATTACACAACAAAGTATAACAAAACTTAACAATTTTATAGTGATTCCAAAAAAAAAAAGTTAAATATGTAAACATTTAAGACAAAAATTTAACAGGTGCACCTCATGAGCTTCACAGGGGGCTTTTCAGTGATGACATGTATCAAGTTTCAGTGTTTTTAGAAATAGATGAATATGGATGAATGGAGAGTATGGATGGAAAAAAAATTGTTATTTACTAAAATGTAAATTTACTCAATTTACAAACGAAAGTTGTCATTTATGCCACAATAGTTGGCAGTTCATTCCACTGTGGTGACCCCCTGATAAATAAGGAACTAAGCAGAAGGAAAATGAATTAATGAATAAATAAAGATTATAGAGATTTTGCACAAAAATGTAATAACGCAGTAGTTTTTATAACAAGAGGCCATGGCAGACAAAAATTATTTTAAATTATGTCAGTACTAATTATATTAATTTGTGTCATGTGTAAACAGTGAAAATGCAACCTCACATCAAAAGTCCATGTGATAATTTTTTTTTTCTTTACAGTGATGCACATCCCTGCTGTAAATAGGCAGAGAAAGCAGATTTTTATCTAATATACTGGGTTACCAGTGCTGGGGTGGCAATGCTTTTTCTTAGGGTGGCAATTGCCTCCCCGTACTAGCAGATCTGCAGTCAATATTGGTGTCAAATTGGGTAAACATTTGCACTTCAGCCATTGTATTGAAATTGCATGATGGAAGGGATGAATAATGTAACTATTTGTCAAAAATAATTTACAATTTGAAAACTCAAAGATGTGTGTGTAAAGGAAAGAGAGAGAGAGAGAGAGAGAGAGAGAGAGAGAGAGAGAGAGAGAGAGAGTGCAAATTGCAACCTGTTCAACAGCTTGTATCTTATAAGCATAAGGCGCGCATATGCAAGAGAATTAACGTCCTAAAGCTGTCAAAGGCAAGAGGATTTAATGCCGAGGACCATTCATGGGAATTAAGCAAATTAATGCAAAGAAAAGAAAGATTTGGTTAAGAAATATTAATTAGAAGGCTTTGTAACCGTGATAATTGCTTAAAAACCTTGCTTCTTGGGTTAGTTCCCACTCCTCACTCCAATAATGAATAACATGCTGCTTTCATGTCACAATAAAATATTTAAAATATAAATTTAGAAAAAAAACAATAATAATCGATTCTTTAAATAAATTGTTAAATGATATAATAAATTAATAATAATACAAAATACTATTTATACATTTTAATAATATAAATGTATTTTACAATAAACTATTGTGAAGTGATATATTAATTTAGACTTACTGTTTTTTATATGAATATATTAGAAAATTTAATTTATAGTGATTTAAATCGCTTAGATTTAAATCACTATAAAATCACTCAATTTGAAAGTGAGGTTATTCTCCTGAAGCTGCTACAGAGGCGTCAGAAGGGATGTAAGCCGAAATCATATTTTAGCCTCTAATTATTCTGTCCAGATGTCCCATATTAGCACACAACCCTCTTGTACAGTTTTTAAGGCTTCATCACAGCCCACACTCGACTGCCGTGTAGGTCTTCACCCGAGGAACGCTTACCAGATTATGCTGTGTGATAAGCTTCCTATTTTTCGAAACTGCATGGAGATTTATGGGATTATCTGGGTACTTATCCCGGAGTCGGCTTCGGGCAGCCTGCCGAAATCTCTTAGGACTAAAGATTTGGCTTCTGAGCTCTTCTGTCTAATTATTATCTGGAGTGGCCGCATCCGTGAGGAATGTGTTCACTTTTTTACACCAATGCGTTATGTGTTTGCAAAGTGATGCTCACACTCGCTGGGAATTTAAACGGTGTTATTGTATTACTGTACTTAATAATTTGTTATGTTGCAGATTTTATGGTAACCTCATTTCACACCGTTTTCGTATATCTGTTTAAGCACACTGGATTTTTTTATCATCCTTATGGACCTCATTAGTTCAGGCTTTAATTGTACACTGTGGTTTTGTTTATTTTGTATTATTCTAGGTGGATTAAGGAATATTAAATGTTCAGTGTACTGATTGCCCAGTGTTATTTAAGTGTATCTGAGATTATATACACTCACCGGCCACTTTATTAGGTTCACCTTACTAGTACCGGACTTCCTTTTTGCCTTCAGAACTGCCTTAATTCTTTGTGGCATAGATTCAAGAAGCTACTGGAAATATTCCCTAGAGATTTTGGTCCATATTGACATGGAAGCATCACGCAGTTTTTGCAGATTTGTCAGCTGCCCATCCATGATGCGAATTTCCCATTCCACTACATCCCAAAAGTGCTCTATTGGAATGAGTTCTGGTGACTGAGGAGGTCATTTGAGTACAGTGAACTGAGAGTCTGAGAGGATTCACGTTTAATGACATGATGCGTTATCCTGCTGGAAGTAGCCATCAGAAGATGAGTACACTGTGGTCATAGAGGGATGGACATGGTCAGCAACAATACTCAGGTAGGCTGTGGTGAAAAATCCTAGTAGTTCAGCAGTTTCTGATATACTCAGACCAGCCCGTCTGGCACCAACAACCATGCCATGTTCAAAGTCACTCAAATCACCTTTTTTTTCCCATTCTGGTGCTCGGTTTGAACTGCAGCAGATTGTCTTGACCATGTCTACATGCCTTAATGCATTGAGTTGCTGCCATGTAATTGGCTGATTAGAAATTTGCGTTAACGAGCAAATAATAAAGTGGCCAGTGAGTTACCCCTACCCCTTGGCCCTTAAAACCGAGTGTGAAGGAGAGGGCTTTAAAATTTACCCCTAAGTTTTAGGACAGCACTACAGCACCTGCACACATCATCATACGTCATCGCAATCTCTTGCTTTATATGAGATCAGACCATCGCGACTGCTGTAGTTATTTCAGTAGCTTTATGAAGGCATATATTATGTTATCATAACCATCTAATGTGGCAATAAGATCGTAACTGTACTGTGTATTTACACAGTGGCCATATTCATCTATGTAAACACCAAAAACAACATTGACATTATAGCAGATGCTGTAAAAAGTTCCTTCTCAGCCACTTGACATTTGTAACAGAGTATTCGAGTGTCATCGAGTGTCAGAATGTAGAGGGACTGCTATACAGGAGTTATTATTAGGGATTATAGATTGCAAAATTTTGCGTTTTTATTTTTGTGTTTTTTTATAAAAGCATGATTGTAAAACACGAATGCAGTCATGAATGTATTAAAGCGTGTTTGTTTGTTGTAAAAATTTGTAATAATGAAAAAAAAATACTGATTTGTGGATCTCCTTAATTCCGGGTGCAGCAAAACTGCCGTTGTAGCTGGTGTATTCCGGGAAATTTTCTTACCTCTTGGTTTCAAATGTGGTCTTGAAAAATCTTCGTTCGAAGGGGTGTATACCCCTTCCCCTTAGCCTTACGCCTTCAAGCTAAAGAGAATTGGGACAACCCTACCTCTTCACATGAATGCGCAAAACAAGGGGTAGGGGTAAGGGTAAGGGGTAAGGGGTAGAATTGGGATTGGGCCTAAATAACACTAAACCCTAAACCCAATATAATCCTCATAGGCGCCCCCCAGGGTGAATTTCTGCTAAGGCTTGACACTATATATATATATATATATATATAGTGTCAAGCCT
>CAIGQZ010032594.1:19092623-19119838 GCA_903798205.1 Danio tinwini | reverse complement strand
CACAGGTTGAGCACCCCCTGCTGGCCTCTCTAACACCACTTCCAACATGCTCGACCATTAAATGACCCTTGCCATTGTCATCCCCCTAAATGCTTGACGCAGGATGGATTCTGATTGGGTATCATTGCTTTTAAGAAAGAAATATATTGAAAGTGATTCCAAAGATAACATTGCTCTGTGCCAAAAACATTGCAGTTATGGTGTGGACTTTATAAGTTTTTAAAACTCTATAGCTAGCTAACCTGTATTTATCATTCTTGGTGTGACAGGTCTTTACAGATCAAATAATAATGCAAGCTTTAATAAGAGATTAATGTAAGAGCAAATGGTATGTATGATATAGATTTCTGCTATTAAGTGCTTCAAAAATTGGTGCTGCATCATAACTTGCAGGTTTTTAATACAATGCTGGACGAGTGCTTTGTAATATAACCATATATCACAAAAGTTTCCCAGTAGGATAACTTAAAATTCTTAGGAAAAAAACAGAAGGGCATCCGCTGTGTAAAATCAGCTGGAATCAGTTCATTCCTCTGTGGTGACCCCTGAAAAATAAGGGACTAAGTCGAAGGAAAATAAATGAATCAACAAAGACAGTAATTCTCATCTATATTTATTGGGTTTCATTTTACAAACAAATGTGCATATTTAAAATATGGCTTTAATATATGTACAAATTAATTTCCAGCACATGCAGAAATCATTTCAGAGCAGATCTTGTTATACGAGTCCATGAAGGGCTGGTGTGCGTTGTGTCTGAAGTGCAGCCCAACTCCAGTAGACTCTAGGCGGGAAGCACAATAACGGATGGGACGGTGGGCAACACCAGCACGGCGTCCGTTTCAGGCGACCTAAGGTTTGGTAATGTGCAGGCAGAGCGAAGGGCAGCTGCCCTGTTACCCTGCGAATCCTTCTCCGAGCTCTCCGCCGGTGGTAGTCCCCATTCGAGAAATCTTGAAAGTTGGCTGGATGAATTGCCCAGAAATGACCCTTGCCATTGTCACTGCGACCAGCTTTGATGAAGCACTCGTTTAAAGACAGATTGTGTCTGACACTGTTTCTCCAGTTCTTGTCCTGTTTGAAGAGCAGAGATTAGCAATTATGACTCCTATAAACGTTTGACATCTAATAATGAATCTGAGTATTAAAGATCTATATAATGTTATAGATCTAATGTTTGTAAAGGTTTATAGACAGTTTTAAAAATAAAAAGTTCTTCATTGGCATAGAAGGTTCTGTGAATAATCTTATTATCCAAAGAACCTTTCCACTGTTTAAGAGGTTCTTTACAGTGGAAAAGTGTTTTTACTTCTTTCTTAGTTAAAACAATGTTTCTTTTAAGAACTAAAGAGTTCTATGGGAGCCAAAACATTTTTTTGGTTTTTGGTACTTTGCATGTCGTCACTGCAAAACTGCATGTCGTACTATAAAAACATTTTTCTTTTGTGTAATATTAGTTAGTTGTTGATGTAAATTTGACTAAAATGGTAATGTTGTGAGTCCTAAATAATTTTACAAATAAAGTAAAATATATTGGTATTAATGTTAAAAAATAAAGATTGTCAGATTGTGGAAAATCTAAACGTCAAACTGGTTTGGCAGAATATGATCTAAATATATATGACTTTGTAAAATTATGAATTTAAAATGTCTTTTTTTCTGGTTTCAATTTCTTATGTATTGCTTTACCAGATGAAGCTTGTGATCAACAGGATTAGTAAAATGGTTTGTTAAAATCCTGGGCACATACAGTAGATGCCATATAAGAACCTATTTTGGTTCCCAAAATAACCTTTTGTTTCTTAAAAAGAACATTTTTCTTTGTGTAAAGAATGTTTTTAAATCTCAAAGAACCACATTCCACTGTAAAGACCCTTTAGCAAAATAAAAAAGGTACATGTATGTTTAAAATGGTTTATGGAACCAGTGATGCCAATAAAGAAGCATTATGTTTAATGAAAACAACTGTTTAGTAATATTACAGACTAAACGTACAGTAAATAGTATAGTAGTAAGGATATCGTTAACTTTGAGAGATTTGTTTAAAATAGCTTTTCCAAACCACAGCTTGCCAACAGATCTCCTTTAGCAAGCGTACACTCTTAAAGATAAAGGTTGCTATATAATGTTTATACTGAAATGCCATAGGAGAACCATTTTTGGTTCCTCAAAGAACCTTCAAGTCAACAGTTCCATTTATTGTGAGAAGCATTTTGAAGACCCAAAGTATGCTTCTCCACTTTAAAGAACAATGGAAAGTTTCTATGAATGTTAAAGGTTCTTCATAGAACCACTGATGACAATAAATAATTATTTCTATTATTAAGAGTGCATAGTTGCTTTTATTACAGTACAATACCTTGCTTTTGAAGTAAGGATAGTGATCCATGATCCACTGGTAAATGTCACATAGCAGGAGCTTCTTTTCATCTGAATCCAGGATGGCCATGGAAATGAGGGCAATGTAGGACTGCGCTGGCTTCTCGTCTGTTCCTTCGCTCTTTACATTTGTGTTCTCTTGATCCTCGTCGTTTTCCTGCTCTTCTGATTTTTCACTGTCCTGTTCTGAGAGAGTTCTTTGTTCAGGTTCGTTTACTGTGGTTTGAAGATCTTCTGATGGAATAACATTGTCCTCTGGTTCTGCTCTTCCAGTGTTGCGTCCCTTATTGTACAACAAATAGTCGATGGTAAACTGAAGTCCAAGTTGTTCTCGATTGCTGCGACACGAGTTGTCCTCCATTTCTGTGTTGTTAGAGATCTTTGTGGCCGAAGGTTCAGTTTTTGGATCCAAGTTCATAACATTTTGTACTGTTTTTTTCCTTGTGCGATTTGTCTTTTTGAGAAGTGCTGTCTAAGATTAGCCCAACAAACGATTAATTCGCCAACAATTGTGACGTCAGTCCTTGAGGCATGCGTGAATCGGGTAAACAGGTAAGTGCATCTGTTAAGATGTGTGTTTGTTCGTTTAGCCACCTGTTCGAACCAATAAACAATAACAATACCAGTTGCAAATCTTCCAAGAAAGGCTCCTCCAGAAAGACTTCCCTCACAATGACCTGTGCATTAACGCCACTTAATTTAAATGCTCTGCATATTTAACTATGTAATTAGCAGCAAAGTGGGGTACAAGAGAGTTAGAGGCAGGGGGTCTCATTGAAGGGGATTATTTTTATTAACCCAAGCAAGTCCTTGTAATTACAAGAGATTATGCAGATTAATGTACACAAATTGTCTCGGCCAGTTGCTGCAGTGATACAGCATGACCTCTGGGTGTGCTTATCTTGTTTGGGTCAAGTCTTTGGGACCAAAACAAAAGCATTTTGCATTGTAGATTTCCATAGTTAAAATTTTAGTTTTAAAAGTCAGGTTAGTCACATTAATGTCAAGACGAAGGATTCAAATTTTAACATAATAAAAAAACAAAAAAGTAAATATTAGAGGCAAAAGAAAAGTATGATGTTCTTCAACATCAATACAAGGTAATCTTATTGGTAAATTCAGTAAATGTAACTTTAATGTTTCGAATAAGTTAACTGATGCTCCAAATATTGCTCACTTTAAGCCGACTGTAAAAAAACCTTTAATGGAATAATTTAAATTTAACTCCCAGTGTTTGTTTCATTTTTGTAGAGCATTTTCAATAAAATTACACTAAACTGTGATGCTAAAAATATCATACTTTTCTTTTTTATTTGTCACTAATCTTTTATTTAGATATATTGTTAAAACCTGTTTTACAAAAGCCCAATAATTGTCAAATTAATTAAATAATCATTAAAAATCAGTTTTCAAATGTATTTTAATTATAATATAGAATATAATAAATTCTAAAAGGTGTATTTAATAGACATTATACATAGGCCAATATAAAAACAATCAAGAGAACACTTGAAAATTCTCAGTTTCTGGATTTAATAAATGTAGTAGGTACAGCGTTTTAGTAAAATGTCAATATTTGTTTACTTCTATATTGGTAATGTCTTTAAAATATTATTTCAAAAAAGCATTTATTTTTTCAGAAAATGAGGATAGGTCAGAATAACAAACATTTTATTTTGTTGTGACTGATAATGATGGTTATTTCACTAAATATTGAAGGTAATACATTGTTATTGTGTTAATATGGCAGCTGTTTGTTATTTTATTTAAAAAGTGCTCTAAATTACAACATTTTTATTTTATTATTTTAAACATTCTCTTTATTATATTTTTACATCAGTACAAATTATAACTTCTACAGATGTACATTTTTTATTTTACACAAAAACTTGTAACATCATGATAATATTATATGTATAAGAGAACTAAAAATACAGAGAAAAGAGGGGGGAAGAGGAAAAAGAAAGAAAAAAGAAAAGAAAAAAGGAAATAAAGGAGGGGGGGGGTTGAAGTATTTTAATAGGGTTCAATCACTGCTCTCTTGTTAAAGTATACTCAATAAATAGATTCCATATTACACGGAAATTCTTAGTTTTATTTTAAGGGAAAGTCTTAGCTTCTCAAGTTGCAGGCAAGACATAACATTTTTTATCAATGTGGAGCAACGGAGAATCTTTTTGTTTCCAATTCAGTAAAACCTTGCCAAAAGGGTTATAAATCTAATCCCTGTACGTTGATTTTTAGATAATTCTGCATCATCACTGACACCAAATATAGCTACAACATTTTTACTTTAACATTTTATTTTGAATTTTATTTTGAATTTTATTTAAAAAATGTTGTTTTTGAGAAAGGTATGAGACTTCTCAACCTGCAAGAATACACCTGTATGTAAATATGTTTAAACAAAATGCGTTTTGTCAAGTTAAGTCAACTTTTATCGCCATTCAACCATGCCATACAGGTCCTGGTGCTAATTTTACAAACTATTTTGAGATTTAAGACTCACAGTCCACACAGGATATTGCATAACAGCACAACACGTAACAGCAGTGAGATGGGATTTATTTATTCTTTCTGTGTCGACTCGCAGCAACATTTCTATTTCACATTGTAAAACATAGCGTGTACACTTTTAATACATTGTCTTGAGTCATCTTATCATAGACGTGAATAAGCAACTTGTGTTGGTTTCAGATTATCCAAACGAGTACCCTAAAAGACCTTTAGTTCAAAGTCAATTAGTTCATTATAGGATTGGATTACATGTGAAACTGTCTTCCTGTTAGTCCACTGTTAGTGTGGTTGTTTGCCTGTTGTTGACCTGACACTGGGATGTAGTGTGTCTCTATAGGTAGGAGAGCTGGAGAATTTAGATATGTGGGCTACAGAATATCAATGTGACTTACACTCATATTTGACTTAAAATAACTACAAGAACCTCTCTATATGTGCCAAATAACAGTTCTGTAATGCACAAATGCTGAACTATTCCAGTTAAAAATGTAATTTGGGCTGCATGATATTGTAAAAATCTAACATTGTGATATATATATATATATATATGTATGTATATATTTATACATTGTGATGTATATATTGCGATGCTACTACAATTTCACCAGATGAATTGAATATCTCTATTTGGGAAATAAATGATCATTTTTGATTGATTGTGATGATTCTGTAGAGAAGTGCATCTGCATAAAATATTATAAACAATCTACAAACATGGATGAATACAATAAAAAAAATTGTCACCTTACAGCAAGAGGTTCGCTGATTCAAGTCCCGGCTGGGCCAGAAGGCATATCTGTGTGGAGTTTGCATGTTCTCCCCGTGTTTGAGTGGGTTTCCTCTGTTTGCTCCAGTTTCCCCCACAGTCCAAAGACATGCGGTTTAGGTGAATTGAATAAGCTAAATTGGCTGTAGTGTATGTGTGGGTGTGAATGTGAGAGTGTATGGGTGTTTCCCAGTGCTGGGTTGCGACTGGAAGGACATCCGCTGCATAAAAAAATATGCCGGATAAGTTGGCGGTTCATTCCGCTGTGGAGACCCCTTACTAATAAAGGGACTAAGCCAAAAAGAAAATGAATAAATGAATAAATGAATGAACACTTAACCTTTAGTTCTACAATATAAACTGACTTAACCTAGGTATAAACATAACTGTTTTAATATTCACCTCTGTATGTTACCTAAAGCCATTTAGTTCCTCATATAGAAAGTGAGTTCACTGTTTTTTGGTAGGAAAACCACAGAATAAAATTACTTTCAATTTGCAGATGCAGTTCAATGTTGTAAATTAACCTTGGTGGTTATGCTCTCAATGTTTATAGATAGTTCACCCCCCAAAATAACTCACCCTCAGTTCGATCTAAATCTTTATGCATTTCTTTGTTGTGTTTAACAAAAAAAATAAGATTTAAAGAAATATTGGTATTATTATTGGAAACTGTAACTAAAACAGGAAAACTGATTTCCATATAAGAAAAAAAAGTATTATGGAAGTTACTTGCCACCTGTCTGCAAGATTCTTCAAAATATCTTCTTTTGTGTTAATATATAAACTCATAAATAGACAGGTTTGGAACAAGTGTGGGTTGAGTATATTTTAAGCTTAATTTATGGATGGATTATCTCTTAAATTTACCACACCTGTTTTTTCTTTATCTGTATTGCTAGCTTGTGATTTGGCATTGTAGGGGAGCGCGGGGCACAAAGTAACTCGGGGTTAAATGTAATACAGAGTTTAAGGTATTTGCTCAGGGTTAACCATGGCATGCCTTCGAGGTTTTCACCACAGTGTCGGCAGACGTCTTCCTGCCAATTATTGAAGATTTTCTGCCAAATTTGAATGAGAAACACAGGAGAAACCATTTATGCAGCATAAAACTATTTTTATTAGTCTATATTTTTTTTATTTAAGAAAAAATTAATCGGTGTATGTACGTAAAATCTTATATTGTTGTGATCATCGTCTTCTAGGCTAAAAGATGAAACCATTTTGAAAGATGTATAAAACACACAGTGACTGCTAGCCAGTTTTGAGGAAAACATGACATAGCGGGATAGTTGTAACAGGGTGTTACAATTAAGCCACACACTGTTGGACACCAATTAAACTAACACAATCATTTTTTGAATTTTGATTGTAATGTTGAGAACTTTTTAAATAAAAATGTTTTTTAATAGAAAATATCGTTTTAATAGAAAACAATTATTTTATTGCTAATAATGCAAATAAATGCATTGCATAATAATGCAAACAGATTCAAATGTGTTTATCCAATAAACAAAAAATAAGCAAACATACTGTGCTATGTAGAATAAAAAAAGAAATGAGCCAATTACTGAGGAAATAGCCTATAGCTACTAAAGTAAACTGAATTTAAATTAATTGTTTGAAATCTGCCTTTATAAGCATGTGTTACAACTAACAACCTTTCTGTTACAACTTGCCCCGCAGGTGGGGTAAATGGTAACATTTTTACTCCTGGTACTTTTGGCAATACTGCACAGAAACCATAGATCCGGCGATCATAATTCTGGTGCTCATTTGTAGAAGAGGCTTGTTGTTGGTAAAAAAAAATATGGTTTGTCTAACCCTATTACTTTGTTTATTATTTGACCAAAACCAAAAAGTGTTAGAGCCCCGCTCCCCACTACGTTTGGCTTTGTAATTGTTTTATTTCTCTTAAATTCTTCAAGTCGTATGAAGAAACAGCATGGGAAGACTTTCAAAGGTTAACTGTTAGACAGCAGCGCCACCCACTGTGAGAATAAGGGAACTAATCGTTGAATGTCTTCAGCCAGTATTAAAAATCTGTCATTTGTTACTTATCTTTATGTTCTTAAAACTTCACTTTCTTTGTGAAGTAAAACATAAACAGGTATAAACCTTAGTCACCACTAATTTTCAATGTATTTTTTCACAAGGAAAGTGAATGATGTATTTAGCTGTAATTCTGCAAAACATCTCAATGTGTGCCTCTAAGAATAATGTTATTTATATGGTGAATAGATTAAAATACACTTCAATACACTTCACTTTCAAATATTTTAACCAAAGCAGTTAGGAGAATTATAGTATGAACTGAGGATACAGGTTCATATTAACCATATTATTCTATATATATATATATATATATGTTTTGTATGCATATTGTATTCACCTTTGGTTTATTAATGTGTGCAAAGTTCAATGTATCTGTTTGATTTCTTCAGCTACCCTGCTCGTCGGATTTTTACCCCAGTAAACTGTTTCAAACATTCCCCTCCCCCACCACATACAATAAAGGAAAACACGAGATGGAGTTTCCTCGGGATTGTGGATTCAATCTCGTGTGGATTCTTTAATCTGGTTCATCCAGTTGCCCTCAATTAACGAATGTGTTTGTTGATTTGTATTTAACAACACTATATAAACACAAAATGTTTGTGAGTGTGTCTGTGAGTCGTTTTAGTATGCGTCTGTGTTCTTTTTCGGGCCGAAATTACACAAAGCATTCAGTCCTCAATATCACGGCTTTTTGCAACCTACGGAGTGGATTTTTTCGTGCGGAATGGATCGGATGGAGCCATGCGCTCCTCTTCCATTTGTCGCGGGAAACCCACCTCTTACATCACATCTGACTGCAAAATGCAATGTGCTTTCGCTCTCACACCAGACTATTAAAGTGGGCAAATCAGACTGTGAAGTTAAGCCGACGGTGGGTAGGTTTACAAGAACCAGAGGCCTATCAGAAAGGGTAGACCTTGCTTCAAGTTCTCTTTTTTTGACCGCACTGTCCCTTTTAAAGCTCGTCGTCACGCCTCTTTGCAAACAGCCCCGCCTATTTATGGACAATACGCAGCGTTGATTGGACACTGGCTGCGGTCATCGAACGCCTTCTCGGCTTCTCATTGGCTCACCGCTGCCTTTCGCTTTAGGCTCTCGCGGGGCTGCTGTGCGAAGATGGCGGCCGAACTGGTAGAAGCGATGGTGAGTAGAAGAGATTTGTAAAAGTAGTGGTAATAAAAGCAGCCAGGTGATCCAAAGGCGGTAGTCACGGAAGCAACACGAGTTTAGTTTCATACTGTGGTGTTTTATGCCCACACAGAACAAGTGACAGTCTGTAAAGTGTGTTGGCAATTTGTGTGTATGTGAATGGCTGTGTCTTAAAAGCCAGGGAAGTGTCTGTAAAGCCAGCATATTTGGCGCGTTTTAACGTTCAATACAATTTTTTGAACGATCTGAATGTATATTTGATGTTTTAAAAACAGCCTGGATAGACAGCCCACCGGGCTTTTTAGACACCGCTAGTGTGTCTGTGCGCGCGCGCGGGGGCGCGCTGCCTGTGGAAATGAATGATTGAGTCTGCACAATACAAAACAACAAAACCGACTATGCTGCTCATAAACAAAATCACAACTGCGTTATTTCAATGTAGCTGTAAAACACACACTCGTTTGCAACTAATTTGCAGTATCGCATGTCAATTTGTAGATTTGTTGTCACATGCACTTCTGATCCATGTGGACTGCTGGATAATATATCTCTTCTCATTTGTGCAGTAACTTACTACTGGGCATTAAGCAATTGCGTTGACGCATACATTTACTACTGTTTATGAATATATTTGAATTTTTATGGATAACCTAATTTGTTAAATTTGTTTTACTGAGCTGATTTTTGTGTAATGTTTATGTAAGGACATCATAGGCCTGTATTGGTTCAGTCAGGGTAAACATGAGGTTGATGTTTAGACAGACAATGGCAAGTCAAGACGATATTTGTTTTATAAACAACTTTTAGAAAAGTAATGAAGTTTTGTTAAATGTAACACTAGTAGATACATTGATCTGAAGCAACCTTATGTAAACATGTTGTAAGGAAAAAAACAAGGGAGTGATCTAAGGTTACATTGCAATATGCATTGAGATTCTAGTGTTAAAAAAATTAACTTGCACTTTGCAGCCCTTTTCACACACGCTTGCTTTTTAGACTCTTAACACCCTGGGGTTTTATAAATAAATGGAAAAACAGTTTTTAGTCCCAAACTGTTTATTTTTACAGCAAAATTAACATTCAGTTTTTTGATACTGCATTTTTAAACATTTTAATCTGAATGAATTGCTGCCAGTGTATCTTTTACAAATAATGAGCAGAATCACTTGCACTCAGTGCAATACATTTGTGTCAGATGTTTTCTAATATTTTAAGCATTGCACTACCACTACAAAAAATAAATAAATAAATGTCCAGCCACATAAAACTAAGACTTAATTATAACAGAATATTTTGCAGAAAACAGAATTTCTCTGTACTCTTGTTAGATGGTCTGATTTAAGCCTGATGCATTTCAACTAAACTTTAACAACAAACTATTAAAATCAATTTGAACAAAACCAGCCCAAAACAAATAGTTTTCATGTTTAAAATAGTAAGGTGTTTACGTTTAAGCACTACAGTGTAAAGCTTATATAGATAAACATAGTGTGAATTGAAGTGTCTGAAGTGCAAATATCCACACCAGCATTATCAAAATCAATCTATCTTTATAAATTTACATTTTTTAATATTCGAGGTGAATAGACCACCACTCAAGGGCATTGTTATTTTTGGGGAATTGAACCCTCAGCCTTTTGGATCACAACCCAGATTTCAAACTCTGTGCTGCATTATTTTTATGCTAATCTGAACTATTTATAATGAATTTCTTTTCTGATTCCATTTGTTTATGTTTTCCCCCAGAATATGGTGAAGAGTTTTCGGGTGTCTGATCTGCAGACACTGCTGGCCTCGATGGGCCGCAGTAAAAGCGGTTTAAAGCAAGATTTAGTGGGAAGAGCTCTTCGTCTTGTGCAGACCGAATACAGTCCAGAGTTGCTAAAAAACGTCCGGCAGCTCTATGAGACACGCTTCCCCAAAGCCTCGGCTTGGCTGGCTGCCCGACGCCCAGAGACCGTGCCCGTAAACTACCCTGCCCTCAACTCTTCGCCCAGAGGCACAGGCCAGGGCACAGACTACCTCAACGGCATCCCCAAACCAGTCCCACCTCCTGCAGCTGAAGTCAAACTGGTGCCCCTGCCATTCTACCACAACCTAGAAACATTGCTGCCACCCACAGAACTCAGTGAGTCCAATTAGCATGCAGATATAATCGTACGATTATAAAAGGTGCATCAAGTTGGTAAGGATGTCGAGATAAATTTTTATTTCTTTTTTTCCCCCAGTTGCTCAGAATAGCGAGAAGCTGCAAGAGAGTCAGTGTGTTTTTGAATTAACACCAAACCAAGTGGATCAGATCCGGAACTCTAGGTAAGAAAATGCAGTCATCTTGTGGCCTGATGATAGCTGCTAATAGTACTGAAATTGAGGTGTAATGTTATTATGCACATAATAAAATTTAATGGTGGAAAATTAGTAGGTTTAGTGGATTGAATGGATGTAACGCCCAACATCATATTTCAACAATTTTCAGATTTTAATGAGTCCATTATTCTGGCTACATTTAGAATTACTCATTATGACTTAATAAGGGACAGTTTGAATGCAAAAAAAACTTTTTTTCAAAGTCTTGCATTTATTACTTTAAGTAACTGCAAGTTAAATTTATTTATATATTTTAAATGTATAAATAATTTTTATATATTTAAAATATATACAAATATTTTTATATATTTTGATATATTTTTATTAAATAATATATTTTTTAAATATATAAAAATATTTTTCCCCCCACACACACCCCATAAGAGATCTATTAGTCTGAAAAAAGTTATAAAGCCATTTCTAAGGCTTTGGGACTACAGTGAACCACAATGAATCTACAAAAGGCAAAAACATGGAACAGTGGAGAATCTTCTCAGGAGTGGCCCGCCGACTAAAATTACCCCAATAGCACAGAGATAATCAAGAAATCACAAAAGATCCCATAACAATATCCAAAGAACTGCAGGCCTCACTTGCCTCGGCTAGTGTTCATGACTCCACCATAAGAGATTGGGCAAAAATTGTTTGCACGACTGAGATCCAAGATGAGAACCACTGCTAAAAAAAAAAAAAAAGTTTTGAAAACATCTTTGATCCTCCAAAACTTCTAAAGTAATCCAAAGCACATCTTTGGATTACTTTAGAGTGGCCTAGTCAAAGTCCGACCTGACCTGAATCCAATTGAGATGCAGTGGCATGACCTTAAAAAGGCAGTTCATGCTCAAACCAAAATTCTCCTCTACAGCACTGTAACAGGTTATCAAAAATGCTTAATTGCATTTGTGTTTCTGCCAAGTTATTAGGTTTGGGGGGCAAACACTTTTTCACACAAGGCTATGTAGTTTTGTATTTCATTTCTCTATAATAATTAATAAAAACCTTAATTTCAAAATTGCATGATATGTTCACTTGTTATCTTTGTCTAATATTTAAGTTTAATCAAGTGTGACAAATATGCAAAGAAAATAAATCAGTAAGAGGCTAATACTTTTTCACACCACTGTATATGTAAATTTTTGGATAATGCATAAAAAAAGAGCAAGCATGCGAATTCTTAATTTGTGAATAAATTCATGTGCACTTCATTTAATAAGAAATTGTGTATTTATGACAAATGAAAACACGTTTGTACTCAACGATTTGTTTTATGTGTACAGTGAACTACGGCCAGGGATGAAATCAGTTCAGGTCGTTCTCAGGTAAATAATTTGGCAAAATCCTCCATGTAAATCAACTTTTAGTGCCATAGGCATTTTCTGTACACTAACATGCTCTTTTCATATCCCAGAATTTGCTACACAGACTCTATCGGCGTTCAGGAGGACCAGTATCCTCCCAATATTGCTGTGAAAGTGAATCAGTCCTACTGTCATGTACCGGTAAGTGTTGTGAATCTGATTAGGCTGTAAGAGAGAGGAATGTTTTACTGATTTGGATGCTCGTAAATCTGAACTGCTTCATATAAATAACTTTGTTTTAAGCGTTTCTCATCACATTTAAAATGTTTTGCTGTAAATGTGTTTATTTTAATTCAGGGTTACTATCCCTCAAATAAACCGGGTGTGGAGCCACGCCGACCCTGTCGACCCGTCAACATCACGCCCTGGTTACACCTCTCCACAGTCACTAACAGAGTTACCATCACATGGGGCAACTTTGGGAAGGTATGGAGATGTGTTGATTTATCCACATTTGTGTTTAGATGCTTGTGCTGTTACTGAGTGTGGTGTTTATTGTTTTGTTTTTTGCAGAGATACTCTGTTGCAGTGTACTTAGTGAGAGTGTTCACATCTGGAGAGCTCTTCAACCAGCTGAAGCATTGTTCAGTTGAAAATCCTGATCGTTGTCGTGAACGGAGTAAGTTTTATTGCCTTGATATAATACATTGTGTCATGATCAGAGGTTAAAGCCTGACACGAGAGTTTTTAGAAATCAAACACCTATTTATTGCACCTTGGGACAAACATTTAAAAAATGTTAATAATAGTGGTGTAACGGATCACAAATCTGCAGTTCAGATCAGACCATTTTTTGGATCAGCAAAAAAGTGGAGACAAATGTCATTTGCTTTCCATTTATATAAAAAATATTACTGCAGAAAACATTGCTTTTACAAACAGAGCTTAGAACCTGTAATGTTAATAAAAAATAAAAATCAAGAAAGAACCAGCTGAAAAAAAGAAAAGTATTCAATATGAACTATGATCTTTGCTACTGTTGCTGATAATGGTAAATAGGGCTGGGCGATTTTTATTTATTTTACTTTTTTTTTTATTAATTCACGTTTTAAGACTATTAATTTTTTTACAAAATCGAGGTATCGCGATTATTATTATTTTTTTTCTAAAAAAAAATTAAAGCAGCTTTTCCACTATCGTGCCAAACTGTTAGACAACCGTGCTAAATTGTGCTGACAGATTCTGTGTGTTGACGTCGCGGCTCTGTTGATGAGCTACGACAGCTGGCTCAGCGCAAGCGTGCTAGCCCATTGTCGCGAGGTCGCACAGTCAGTGGAGGTGCGCGATGCGGCGCTTGGCAAAAATATCCAGCTTTACACTAGGGCCGGCGTGTCCATAGAGGCGACCTAGGCGGCTGCCTTGGGTTGCAGAATAGTGAGCGAGAACTCCCCGGTAAGTTTCTATTTCACTTTCACTAGGCGTTCGCCTAGAGCGCCAGTTCAGCTTGCTCCGGCTCTGATTACACTATATACTTTACACAAAATAATAAAATAAGCTGAAAGTTTTATTCGTGACTAGAGCTTAATTTGATTGACATATAGGCAATGAGACCTTTACTTCGCCTGACTGAGCGTGAGTTGATTGCATGCTGCGCTGTATTCGGTAGCACAGATCGCTCTGATCTGGCTGAAAACTTTACCAGTAACTACATGCACTGCTGAAAGCCTTTTTTCCTGCTGCGCATCGAATCAACAACAACATATATCCATGGAACACGAACTTGCAGACTCTTTAAACAACGAGGAAATAATTGCACCTAATTCAAAGCCCAGACTTCTGGTTTTGTATTTTATACCTGCGCACCACCTGAAGGACGGTTACGGCGTGTTGTGAATGCAAAAAAACGCAGAAAGTCAAATCTTTCTTGGACTTTTGCTTGAAAGCTTTAAGGAGTGGCACAGTAGCTGTCCAAGGTACTGTAGATATGAATTAAATCAACCCATATATGCACCAATAAACAAGTAAAATTAATGAATAAAATAAATATGGATTCTTAAATGTCGGTATTGTTTTTATTCCTAAAAAATATCAATACGATTTGACAAATATTTAATAAAAATAAATTGAGCAATTTTCAACATTTCAGCTATAGGCTGTTATACGATTCAGTTTAATATAAGATAGACATTTAAATATAGATAGATATGTAAAAGGTTTTTTTGGAGTTTTTTGTTATTCACGGTGATCTTTAATATATACTAGGTGGTGTAGCTATGCACAAATATTTTCTAAAACGTCAAGCAGGAATTTGTCTATAGGAATGTAATAGGCTACACCTTGTTGACCAATTTATGAATGGCCATTAAAAATACATGTTCCTTAACCAGATGGTTTTCAAGTTACTTATAAAGAGATTGTTTCTTCAGTCATGTTGTTGTAATGTTTTAAGTTGACTATAGTTACACAGTAAAAAAAAAATCGAAATCGTAATTAGGTCAAACTTTATGAAAAAATCTAGATTTTTATTTTGCCATATCGCCCAGTCCTAATGCTAAATATATAAGTCTAACATCTTGTACAACAGATGATATTTATCTTCACTTAATGTTTCAACAATTCACAGACAAAACTTCATGTTTTATTATACTGTAGGTGTTCTATTTTTGAAAACCTATTCAGTAACATAATTTTGATGGTTGTTTGTCGCCATCTGTTGGTTGCACAATATAATTGCTTTTACCAGCGTCAAAAATTCACCAGCGTCATGTTTCATTAAGGGGAGTTGTTGGGGCGGTGGATGGTGGACTAAAGTAAAGAGGGTTGGGGAGTCGTGGAAGAAAGTGAAAGTGAACAGCGGACGAGTAGGAGAGTGGTTGAGGAGGGGGATCTGTAAAATGAGGTGCCGGATCAGATTTCAGAGGTTCCGGATCTGGCGTGTTCCAGCACAAATTAAGCCCTGGCCCCGCTACAACTTTTCTCGTCATCATTATATCTTACAGAGAAGCCAAAATTTCATTCACGCGATTTTGAATGATGCGGGAGGCGATCTCTCTGCAATGGTATAAATGTTGGATTAACCGACAAATTCAAAATAAATTATTAATCCGCGAGACACTTGCGTTCCGAACTGTGAGTTGTGATCCGTATGGATCACGGATCAACAGTGATCCCTTTCACCACTAGTTATTAATCTATTAAATGATTTTTAGGTTAACAAGTTATTAGGTGTTTTGTCTTTAAATATAAAATTTTTCTTTAACTTCAATCTATTATAGTAGCTTACACTGTAATTTTCTAAACTTTTCATGACAGATTTATTGAAACATAAATTACATAAAAACATTGCTAACAGGTTAAGTAAAGGACGAATTAATATATGAGTTAAAGGGATAGTTCAACTAAGAATGAAATCATTTTCAGAAAATCCTTTGTTCAACAGAAGAAACTCTTGAAGATTTAAAACCACAAGAGAGTAATTTGTTGTAATTTTTTTATTTTAGGGTGAACTATCTTGTAAATCTAGTGCAAATACTCTTAATAATACTGTTATTAGGCTGCTGAACTAACAAACCTTTTTTGGAGACTAAATAGCTATGTTTCCTTCCAAAAATGCAAATTAACTTCATGCACAAAACTGGATCATCTCATAAAAGGTGTGTGAATAAAGCAGCGTTTCCATCCAACGAGTCAAAGCAAACAAAATCATCACTTCCTGATTATCTGGCACCAAATATCAACAGTAAAAAACTAACTTAGGAGAAGCTGCACAAATCTTTTCTTCATTTAATAAATTACTTGCGCCTCAGAAGGCAGTCCTGACACGCAATGAACGCGCGGTAGCATTTGAAGGCGTAAAACGTGAAGCACAGACGCTCCTTATTCTGGTGGTCATTAATGATATAATAACACTAATACTGAAATGGTCACAGCGTTTTAGAATGACCAAAACAACATTTCAGATGTTTTACAATGTGCTCAGTCTTTTGGTTTGTCCATTCACACACATTTTTATCATCACATGACCTCTTATAACAAAATCACATGACCTTTTTTAATGCGCATACTAGGATTTGTTCAGTAAAAGTGTTTCCATCGCAGTATATGCGTATCTTATCGAATAAAAAGTTTATCCTATTTAGTTATGCGCATACGTTTTTTATGCGCATTTTCAAAATTCATGAGCATCTTGGCGTTTCCATCAACTGTTTTTTTTTTATGCGCATTAAAAATACGTGGATGTAAATGTAGCTAATGACTTGCCAGAGATCGTTATGCAGTGATTGCTGTCTTTTCATAGTTGAAACGCATAAGTAATTAGACTAGATCAGAAGTGTCCAAACTCGGTCCTGGAGAATTAGTTCCAACCCTAATCAAACACACCTGAACCAGCTAATCAAGCTCTTACTAGATATATTATGGCTTGTTTTTACTGACTGGTACAGTATGGTATGGGTCACCTTTATCAGGCTTCCGTTTCCACTGCTAAAAGGGTACCAATCGTACTCTTTTGGTGGGCGTGGTGTACGACAGAAAATTGCAGTCGACGTCATTTTTACTCAAGAAAATGTCTAAAGTAAAGCTGTACGGGTCACTCACATATCATATGAGAAGCACTTCTCACAAAACAGATGCTTTACACGTAAATACTTGTGTATAAATGTTTATTACTAACTTTACTGTGAACATGAGTTGATTATAACTGCAGATCAATGACAGTGTGAAATAGCCTACTGTAACGTCTGCAATTATATAAAATAAATAAATAAATGGACATATATGAACACATACAGACCCTTACAGTCTCCGATATGTTACCACTTACAGAAAAACTACACACAGCATACATTTAGTCCTTATTTAGGTTCAAAACAACAGGAAATAGAGCCCATAGTCAGTGCAAACCTCTCATGATTAAACGTGTCTGTAATCTTCAGCAGCACGTGTAGCCTCTTGTTAGAAAGTAATTCCATCATTCCGAGTTCATAATAGTCCAAAAGGTGATAATAATAGTTAAACATTGCAGTTTGTTCACGTTTGCTGAAAAAATAATGTGCTCCTTTTTTCCGGCTTTTCCTTTTGTGTTTTCACGCGTCACTCTCGCGTTTGTCAGTTTCTGACAGGATCAGGTATCAAAAGCATGTCAATAATCAAGCGCACGTTATTATCATCAGCTCAAGAAGTTTATTTCAAATATAGACGAGAGCGCAAGCAAGAAAGCAAAACCGCTTGCACTTGAGACTAGCTCGTAAAAAACTACTGGGCACAGCGTAAAATCTGCTCTTCTTTTTGGCTTTGTGGCTGTTCATCAAGACGACGCAAGGTTTGTTTGAGCCCAGATCGAACAGGGCTCGTTATTATATGTGTATATATAGTCTGTCGGCTATGTATGAAAACATGGCGGCTCCTTTGTTTTCATTCTGGCTTGTTGCGTGAGCTCGTGACTTATCTCTGTAAACCAATAGCGTTTAGCTGCGCGTCTAGCTCCCCCTTTTGGTACCCTTTCAAAAGGGTGCCGAAAAAGGGGTACGGTTCGGTACGCCTTTTGACAGTGGAAACGAGCCATTAGAAACTTCCTGCAGGTGTGTTGAAACAAGTTGGAGCTAAACTCAGCAGGACGCGGGCCCTCCAGGACCGAGTTTGGACACCCCTGGACTAGATGTTCATACATTGTAATTTTGTTCTTTAATTAGTAGTAAAAAAAAGATGTAATCATGTTCACAAACTTTTGTTTGAATTGAGGCAAATAAACCTTTATCTGTTATGCCACATCAGGGAGTGTCAAAACAGTGTGTTTCTTGATAAGATGGTCAAAATGTCAAAATGAATTTTTTTCATATTTTCCCCTTTATTGAAAGCAACAAAATGCAAAGCTTTTTGTTATTATTGGGACAAATAATTTATTTAAACATGTTTCTTTTTTGTACACAGTTCAGGACAAGCTGCGCTTTGATCCTGAAAGTGAGATTGCCACTACAGGACTGCGAGTGTCCCTCATCTGCCCTGTAAATGCCCTGCTGATGTGTTTTTTTTTTTGGTACCAATGTAAAAATCAAATGATAGTAGAACTAACAAATGTCTTTTCAAAACAGCTGGTGAAAATGAGACTTGGGGTGCCGTGTCGAGTGCTCACCTGTGCCCACTTGCAATGTTTTGACGCGGTCTTCTTTCTTCAAATGAACGAGAAGAAGCCCACGTGGACCTGCCCTGTATGTGACAAACCGGCTCCCTTTGAGCTCCTTACTATCGATGGGTAAACGCACTTTCTCCAGCTGCTTGCTTTTTAAAATATATATATATATATATATATATATATATATTTCTTTTTTATTTACGTATGTTTTATGGTAGTAAAACTTACAGATTATGACCTTTAATCAGGTTACTGTCCGAGATCCTAAAAGAGACACCAGAGGATGTGGAGGAGATTGAATATTTGACTGACGGCTCATGGAGGCCAATCAGAGATGATAAAGAAAAGGAAAGAGAGCGAGAAAACAGCCGCACGCCTGACTATCCAGTGGTGGATATATGTAAGAAGGGTTTATTTCTTCTGAAGTGACATTTGCAATGGACCTTTTTGAACATTTCAAGTACTATATGTAGAAAACAACAAAATACAAAAATTTCTATAGGTGAAAGTAATAATTAAAAAAATAATGTGTGGTAGGCCTGCAAGATTAATCAATTTTGATTTGAAAATGTGATTTTTCAAATCGCAAAAGCTGCGATTATTTCGATTACTATGGCGAGTGAGGCGAGCACGAGGAATTAAAAAGATCCAACTAACGTTCCTTAAAAGCAGACAACTGTTACAGCAGAACCCATGAGCCCCTTTTCACTACAATGGAGAAAATAAAACTCCATCTCTGCTCTGCTTTTCTCTCTCTCTGTGTGTGTGCGTGTGCGTGTGCGTGTGTGCGGGGGGGGGACCTTTGACCTGGTTGCGTGAGGTAAGGTTTCCTCTACTCTCTCAGCGGTTACAGCGATTCTTGTGGATACACACACACACACACACAAGTGTCTACCATGGATCAGCTGTGATAACCGTGCATTATAGACTAACATCTGCTGTTTATCTGTATCTACGTCACTCATCTGTGTCACTTTTCTGTTAAGTGCAGGAACCCAATGACCAATTACAGGTGTTCAAGAACTTGCTCGACAACGCTCAAAAACCAAGTGGAATAATATTTACATTTAGGTTTTATATATGCGATTTATAAGATTTTGTATACAATTTATTAAATTGAATATAAAATACTGTAGTTATTTTCTTAATTTGTCATGTTAACTGAACTTTATTGGAAAAAATGGTTTTAAATAATATTTGATTATGCTTGGTCTTTCTTTGGTGCTATTAAAACCACATCAAACCTGAAGCTCTTTTATGAAATTATAGTAAATCACATTTTAAATACCCATCACAATTTTAATCAGATAAATCGCAATTAGATTTTTTTCTCCAAATCGTGCAGCCCTAATGTGTGGTCACATTCATCTCATTTTGACCTTCATTTGACAACCAGAGTTCTTTGTCTGGACATTTTAAATGCTGTTAAGGAAACCACGTTACATTTTAAATACTAATGTGGAGTTTTAGGCATCGTCTTTGCAGTTTAGCACGTTTTATTAATCATAATTTATCACAATGTCACAATCAGTTTTTTTGCTAAATAGTAAGGATGCACTCATAGGTACATTTTGGCCATTACTGTTTATGTTTAGAAACTTTTTATACGCATGTATGAACTTTTTGGAATGAATTATCTATACTTTAGGCTGAAAAAAACACTAATTTATCTACTTGGAATATGTAGGACGTGTCCCATGAGACCACATTTTGATACTTAATTCTAGACTTTACACACAACTATTATACGTGTAAGTGTGAGCACAGCAGGATATTTTGAGTGAGTTATAAAAATAGAAAGAAGGGCATGCAACATTGGAACCACACCAGTATGAGTAAATTATTTAAGTCAGCATGAACCGAGTGTAATTTCTTCCCAATAGTAATGGGTGAGAAGAACAAAAAGATTTAATTTGATTGTGACTTAAATTACTGCAAAAATGTGTTTCACCGTCTCTAAATTGCTTCATATCTTTTTCTTTTTTTTTTTTAAGTGATCTAAAAAACTTAACTTATATTCAAGGTGTTCCTGAGGCGAACGGCCACTCCCCAGCACACAGCGGCACAAACCAGACAGGGAAGTCTGGATCGGGAGGTGTGTCGGCAGGAACCGGCAGCACCAGTGGAGGGTCAGGAGGTGGCACTGTGGTGGATCTGACTCTGGACGACTCGTCAGAGGAAGAAGGAGGCGGAGGAGCTGAGGACAGCGAGGAAACAGACGACAGCCAGGACAGCCCCGCTCCTAAACGGGGCAGATACGACTATGACAAAGACCTGGTCACCGCATACTGAGACCGGCGGGACACATAGACTCATTGGGGGGGGGGGGGGGGGGGGGGGGTTGTAGATGGGATCTGAGCCTTGGAAAATCAAGAAACATGTCCCCATGTCCTCTCCTGAATGCATACACAGTCATGCACGCACACAAACATGTACACCCATGCGCTGCAGACCTCTGGAGCAGGCGGGCATTGCATTGACAAACTCACAGATGCCCCGTAAAGCCATTCCCAATCATTCACTGCATCTAAATACTGTATCCTCCCTTTAAAGACCATGGAAGAGTTAACACCACCTTCAGTTCTGCTCTGTCATCAAACATTTCCTCTCCACCTTTAAGTTTCGACAGGTTTAACCATACTGGGCGTTTAAGATCTTGCCAGTTTTCGTTTTATATGAAGCTGTTCAGGCATTGAGATGAGCCACAGTATCTTAAAAAAAAATAACTTCATTCCTTTCAGTTGTGATCATAGAATCTACTCAGAGGCGCTTTCTGTTAGTCCTTCACATAAGATGTTTATATTAACTGTTCGGTGTGATTGGAGATATCACTGAAGAATTTCCATCTCTGTCTCAATATTTTGTTTTTAATTTGTCCACAAAAGTTGACAACCTACCTCAGTCTGACAGCGGACTTGACCAGAGGGTTATTGAAAGGGCGCTAAATCCCTTACATGATGATTTTGGTTGTGTTTTGTTTTCGATCCCTTTGTTTTTCTTGTGCAGCAACACTGGAGAGGCATCAAGCATTGCTCTTTGTTTTGTGCTTGCCCATTTAGGCATCATATTAAAAAGCTATTGACTCGAGCAACGAGTTTCTGGTCAAGTCTGTCGGTCAACTCGCATGTACTGACTGGATGTGGTGCGCAAATCCAGAGGGAATGGAGTTTTGACATCAACGGTCATTGTGAGATGCTAGTCAGCGGGTAAATATTGTATGATAGCTAAGCTAATAATTATAATGTATCGTTTCTGATCATATATTAGGAAATCACAGGTGTCAATTTAATTTTGTTGCTTTGATTTTGTCCGTTTAGTTTGCTAAGCCAACGCAGGCTGATAAATCAGGTTTAGGAGAGGACAAGGAGATGTTTTCTTTTTCTTCAAGACATGACTAGTAAATATTAGACCTGATCTTATCTGAAATTTATTTTAAACTTCAACTTGACAGTTTTCGCTTTTCATTTTAGACTAATGGCTGATTTGTTTGAGCCCGTTTTTATTAATGTTTCCTGTTCATTTTCACCAGCTGAAGAGGTGTTGACTTTTTTGCTAAATGTTTTGTGGGCTTCGCAACAGGCACATTTTTTGTCAGCATGTTGCTTTGGTAGATAACTCTGTGTCCTCTCACAGCCTGCTGGTGGACGCACACATTCAGCCATTTGCAGCAGTTCAAACATAAGTGGGAGGCTTAGTCAGGACTATGCAGACTTGACCTAAACCTTGCAAGCATTAACTTGTGCTAAATGACCAAACACAAATGGCACATCCAGGAGGCTGATCTGCTGAGGACTCAGGGATGACGCGTTAGGTCTACTTGTCTTTACATTTTCTCCTCAGTCAACCCTGACAGGTTCTAGCATCGCGTACAATATTACCTTCACCATCAGGTCACATTAAGCAGTCAAGGTGTCTTATCTGGATATTCAGATGAACTTTCATGCTCAATGACTTTTTCCCTTGTTCTTCAAAAAAAAATCTCTGCACTAAACCCACTGCAATTTTTATTTAAGTTTTTGATTTGTTTAAACAAATCCTGAATTCTGACTTGAATACTCAGTACTGTATCCTATCTGTGCTTGGAAAGTCTCATCAGAAGAATACCGTCATGAAGGGTCAGTTTTAGGTTTGTCTTTGGGTCGGCATGGTCTTCCATCTTTTTTTCTTCATGATACGCCCAAATTTGTTTTCTTTTTGTTTTAAATGAATTCTCTGTGCTGCTGTTGAGCAGCTTCACATTATAAGCCCTTCATGTAGTACGATCCCACAAATTTGACCACAGTTTTGTGATTTTTCACATTTAAGGTAAGGAACTTAATAGACTTCCATCTTTAGATATTCTAGATTGTTCTATTAGAAAAATGTGGATAAAATGTACATTTGCTTACGATTAAAAGGTAAATAAATTGTGATCGACGACTATATTTCCAGCTCAGAGGTGAAGATGGCCTCTGTGTAGCCAGGTGAGGTTGAAGTGGGGTTTTTTTTTGGGAATGGAGGCATCCCCTCTTGTTACAGTGCTTAAGACAGCATGGGCAGTGGCTTGCAGTTCTTGATGTAAATGTTTTGTTTGTGTCTTTTTATATGTTCATATTAAAAGCCAATAAAAATAATAATATTTTATCAAGTTTCCAATTGCCTCCAGTTGCTCCAGCAGGTGGGCACAAATGCATTGTTATTGGCAACTCAAACTTCATGAGGAAAATGTAAATTGGTGACCTTCAACAATGTCCTTCGCTTTAAATTTGGCAATACAGGAGTGGATCAGTTGTTCCTGTCTGAACTGAAATCAAACTGTAAAAGCTCTAACACCTGTCAATTATTGTGTGCAATTAAACTGATTTAAAATAAATCTAGATTTTGTCTTTTCAGTGATTTTTAGATCTTGGATTTTTTTTTACTGAGAGAATATATTAAACAAGTGTCCCTAATAAATAGTAAGTAATGTGTATTTATATAGCACATTTATCATGTATGGCCATACACCCAAAAGTGCTTCACAATCTTGAGGGGGGTCTCTCCACACCACCACCCGTGTGCAGCATCCACTTGGATGCGACGGCAGCCATAGGACAACAATGCCAGTGCGCTCACCACACACCAGCTATAGGGAGAGTGGAGAGACAATGATAGACCCAATTCGGTGGATGGGGATGATTGGGAGGTCATGATCATTAAGGGCCGATGGAGAGAATTCAGTCTGAACACCAGCATTACACCCCTACTCAAGTGCCATTGAATTTTATTGACCACAGAAAGTCAGGACCTTGAAAGATGGCACTCACTGACAATGTAGCATCCCCTTCACTATACTGGGGCATTAGGATCCACACAGACCGCAGGTTGAGCGCCACCTGCTAGCCTTCCAACCTAGTTTCCCCATGTGGTCTCCCATCCAAGTACTGACCAGGTTCAGCCCTGCTTAGCTTCAATTAGTAACCGGTCTTGGGCTGCAGGGTGATATGGCTGTGGCCAAAATGCAAGTTTCTTTCAGAACACCAGTCACTAGTTTTACAATACATTGGTAACAAGATTTTATAAGAATCTGACGAGTATTTGCAGTGTAAATTGTTACTGACAGAACTTTTTTCCTCTATTTGTTACTGAAAGTTTTTCAGTAATATTTTTAATAAATGTGGTATTTTGTTAATTTGCATACCTGCGTTGGTTACTTAACGTAGGTCAAAGAAAAGATGTACTATTTTGAAATCTGCTTTAAATTTTAAAAAGTGTGATATGGGCTACACCTTTGAGGTAACTTAACCTGAGTAACTTTCTTTTAATATGCCAGCAAGCGATTGTTGTGAATGTGCCTGACAAGATTTCTTAGTTTGTAAATGTGTTAGGCTGAATGACTTTTAGTGGCTGTGTAAAAAGTATGGGTTATTGATTTATGCTCAGAACAAAAAGCACCTGTGAATGTATGTGAGAAACCACGTTTGTCAGAAACCTTATTGTTTTGAAGCTTGAGAATCCATTTTGCCCCTTTAAGTCCCCATGAACCGGAAGCTGCGACCATTATTTTTTGGTATTGTGACACAGTTCCTAGAGAAACGTAATATTAAATGACACAACAATGGCAGTGGCTTGTTTTTTCTACTGCGAGCTTTCTTTTCTGTGTTTCATTCAGAAAGATGGGAGAAAGGGTTTGGGAGAGTTATTACAGCCTAAAAGATACCTCCTGTTTACCATTTCTTTTTGTTGTCAAAACTGACAGTTGGAGCAGGTGATTAAGTATGTTAGCCACACATACTTGCTAAGATATACAACAAACAGGAACTGCATTTTCAGATTTCAGTTAAAGACTAGAAGAGCAAACAGTTTTTTTTTCTTAATGACATGCACAGATAAATTGTTCACCACAAAACTGGCAATGTGAGTTAACAAAATAATATGGTTAGTTTTGATTTCTTGGGGACTTTAATAATCATCACATTCTAACATGTTTACAAGACTTCAAATTATTACAACGTACGTTTTGATACGTACTAAAAGAATAAAACATTCATACACAAACTTAAATACTTTTATATTTAGCCATAATCGTAAATATGATATGCAATCAGGTTATTTGTAAATTGTGACTGCTTATGGATATTTACAGGTGAAGCTTAAAAGAAAGGGCATTTATTATATTCCTGGATGCAGGCCAGCCTGTTGAAAGGGGTGGTCCTTTTTTCTCAAAATTTGGACCTATTTGCAGTTATTCGTCTCATTTTCTATTTAATTTAAATGCTGCATTTTAATGACATTTTAAGCACTTTTTTTTTAAATGACTTGTCTGATGGTCATCAGAACCAAACATTTTGACGTACCAAAACATTTCCTTAAAGATTTTGAATAAAAACAACACAATTTAAAATACAAATTTATTACATGATTTATCATTAAGAAAAAAAAGGATTTGTTCATTTTGTTTTAAATTAAAAACTGTAGCTTATGTTGTCTGGCCAGCACATTCAACTTTTCTCAGAATTTGGCCATTTGAATAAAATAAACAAATAAATACACAATAATAATGTAGGCTTCACAATTTGTCTAGATTTTTCTCTTATAAAAAAGTTAAATTAAAAATATATGGATAAGAATAGCGTGATTAGTATTAAAATTAACTTTAATATGGGCCGCCTTTGGTGCTCCTCACCTTTTTAATTGTATTTTTTGTTTGTTTCATCAATAAAGTCTAAGATTTAGAATAAAAGTTACTTGCAAAATGTTTTCTCTATTTAACAACAATACAGTAGGTCAGTAGTTAAAGATGACTTTACTTACCTCAGATTGTGTTTTCTTGTACAGATGTAGAATAAATAATTGTTAGCATTGGCCTAAACTGATTAGCTGAAGTCACGACAGTCAACAGAGGATTCCACTTAGTCTTAAAGCCTTCTTCGATTGGTTATTTTTACAATTCATGATGTAATAGCAATCTAAATAGGACAAATGAGCTCATGTATGGGACAAATTAGTTAAAACTTTTTACAACGTATTTTTATGCTCACCTGCAGATGTCGTTCTTACTCATATAATGACTGGTTTTCTTAAATCTCGCGATGACGCAAGTTCTCTGGCGGCAGTTCTCGCGAGATCGAGCAAACGCTTCCTCTTGGTTGGATAGCGGCTTCCTGGCCGGACTTTTTCCCCCTCCTTTTTTCTTGGGGGAAATTTCAACTTCTGTTTTCGCGGCTCCTCCGAGCCAAACTATTTCGGACAGCATTTCTCGTTCGGTCCTGAGGCTGTGAACGATAGGCCTGACTTGTATTTTGCCGCCTTTTGTCTGTGGGAGCGCTCGCGAGTCAGAGGCCGTGCCGGAGAGACATTCCAGCGATGCACGCGCTTAAATAAACTGCATTCCCTGCGCTTTTACCCCTGTGCCACTCGCTATTTCACTTGACACTTTGATTTCATCTTGAGCAGCTTTTGAGGGCATTATTGGGTGTTGAAAATTGGGGCTTGCTAATCTCAGAAACTTCCACTACAAAGGTTTGTGTATCAGTTTGAAGTATTGGATGTCAGTAGAGGCAACCTAGTTGCTCTCTTTGAAATAGATAACTTGGCAAGTATGGCACCAAAAAGAAGACCAGTCCCCTTGATTATAACCCCCACTGGAGAAGGACAGTCAACCAACATTGATGCAGCAGCAGAGTAAGTATTTATTTACCTATATTATTCCCTTTTTCTACCTGCACACGTCTCACCTGGTCGTCTTTTTTGTCTTTAGGGCCAACTTGGAGGCCTTGCAAAGGAAGTTAGGTGAGCTGGATTTGGATGAACAGCAGAGGAAGCGCCTCGAAGCTTTTCTCACCCAGAAAGCCCAGGTGGGCGAGCTCAAAGATGAAGATTTTGAACCCATATGTGAACTTGGCGCTGGTAATGGTGGAGTGGTTCATAAAGTCCGTCACAAACCCTCAAGACTGGTTATGGCCAGGAAGGTAAGCGATAAAGAAAGTTATGCACCTGTTTCGGGCTGGGCAATATGACAAAAATTTCATATAAAGATCTAAACTCATAGCCTTATTCATATATATATATATATATATATGAATAAGGCTAT
>CAIGQZ010032594.1:19043059-19082623 GCA_903798205.1 Danio tinwini | reverse complement strand
AATTGAGTTTGAGACCAATGATCTAAACTCAAGATGGTGTAACCCCAGTAGCAGGATTGGACACTCACTACAAGGCAATTGTCCAGCATGTTGTTCCGAAAGAAAGACGTGACATCCAAACAATGCTCAGTTTATATACTTGAAGCTTTCGCCGTTGAGATATATTTGAAAAGGACAGTGGGCGTTAAAAAGAAACCCACCATAAAATCAGAAGGATAAACTGAGAAGTAGGAAGTTTCCAAAACTACGTCATGTCATTAATATTATTGACGATTTTTTTACTAATAATTTTTATTATAAAAAAAAAAGATTTAACTAAAATCTTAAAGTGTATTAAAATATTAATGACAACAGAACATGGGTTGCTCTACAAAAACAATTTTATTATGGAAAGAATAAACTATTATCACCAATAAAGCCTAGAAAAACGGCATCAGTATATTGTAAACCGGTAGGTTCAAGTCTTTTTTTCAGTTATCAAAGAAATAATTTGTTACTTAATTTTAGTTTTGTAAATATTAAATAAACCTATAAATGGTGGAAAAACATATTCTGTAATATTAAAACCACCTGGGTCTCCACTTTTGCCATGGCTTCTTTTTTTTGGTTTTAGCAAACTTATCCCTCAAGTCTTTTTAAACTTAACAAAAACATTTCTCCTTTCCTACTGTTGCGTTTTTAGCCAATAATTATTGTCCACCTGGTTGTTGCTATGATCATGCATGGTCATACCCATTTCAAACTAAATCTCTTCAAAATGATTAATATTCAACTCAAATCAAATGTGGCGCCATGCGAACTGTTCGCTCCAGTCTCAAACAATTTCTTGCTCTCCGCCAGCCGAAAACATGTTGCGTGCACCCACAGCGAACCTCCTCAAACACAGCGATGGCGTCACCTTCGCCACGTGCACTCAATCGAACTGGCGGACGTGTCGAATAAAAACCAAGCTTTACGCCTCATCCACACTAGCAGCAAATTTGTTGCTGCCTGTCACTCTGGAAGGTGATCTGCTGCAAACACAGGTCTGTGTAGGTTTACAGCATGGAGAATACAACCAGCCTCTGAGAGAGGATCACGTGAGCTCTACTGGTGCTCTTATTGGCTGTCGCTCAAAGTCGCCCTTCATTGAAGGATTCTCAACTTTGTAGTGTTGCTCGACACGCCCACCTAATTGCCAATGGTCGATGATACTCGTGTAGCCAGAGGTCACCACAAGTCACTCACTCTCCGTTGAAATGAACGGTCGATTGTCGCTTTGCCGCTGCGAGCCGCTTGTAGTGTGAAATAAGGCTTTAACGTTGGACTATGAAAAACAAATGTTGTATCTTGATTAGAAAAGGTGTATCGAAACGTGTTATTCTGTGCTCAAAAGACAAAAAGAGACAAAACGAGGAGTCTATTTCTAAACCAAACCCTACGTAGACATTTCTGCTCAATTTTTTTTTATAGATATTTTTGTATTGAATTGAGTTGAGTATTATTATTTTGTGCGTGTGTGTGTTTTACAGCCTCATAAAGAACCCAGCTGACAGAGCTGACCTTAAGATGTTAATGGTAAGTACGCTTTCTTCAGGGGTATTTTGTCGAATGACTTAAAAAGATGGTAAATAAAGATTTTCTTATGACAAAAATAACATTGTATGACAATGCAAGCTCATTTGTGTGATTGTAAAAATAACAAGTAATGTATGTTTATACATTTTTGGCTATGTTGGTTGAGCAATTAGCTCTAGTTATGACTTGAATAAGAAATATTCCCCCTTCTCCTCCCAATCAGTCCAGTAATGCCTGTAGGTTAATAACAGCAACATTATGATGCAATCTATAAGTTCATGCATCACTGATTTTGTGATCAGAATCAACCCAAGATATATTTCAAATAAAGCACATGCTGCTGTTGACGTAATTAATTGTGCTGTTCATTTACAGGGTCACACGTTCATCAAGCGGGCCGAGGTTGAGGAGGTGGATTTTGCTGGATGGTTGTGTAAAACCATGGGCCTTCACCAGCCTAGCACACCCACTCATAGTGCTGAATGAATGCTGGCTCATACCACTGCCACCCATGCCATCCTCCGCTCTACTTGTTTCCTCTTTGCTCTCACAGGCCTGTATGCTTGTAAGCCTCCGACACACCGCTGTGCACTCTCGTTCTCTGCTTGCTCTTCCCTTCCACTGCAGTGCGTTCTGGGGGAATTGTTTTTTAAGAGCCTCTGGTGTTGGAACACTTGGTCATTTGAACGAATATGGAGATTTATAGTCACTTAAGTGGAGTGGCTGTATTTTTAACGACCAGATTATTCAGAAATGCGTCCGAAATGGAAAAGATCAACTGGGTTTTTGTTTTGTATAACATCATTTTCATTAGCTTTATGATGCTATATTTTCTTTCACGGTCTGTTTGTTAATTAATCACAATCACAATCTCTGTTGCTAATGTGCCATTTGTTGGCAATTAGCATTACACTGTGTTAAGATGTATAGCCTGGTTCAATGGCAAGCATTTCAATATGAACCAACTGCCGTTTAAAACAAGAGATGAAAGAAAACCAAAGAGGGCTAATATGGATCACACACTATGGTTGGTTTATTACTTCTCATAAGGCGATTATTATAAATGCAGGATGGCCAAATCACCAATGCCCAAGAGCAAGTACAGGTTTTTAACTTGTGCATTGCATGGCCAGTCACACCAACCAATGGTCATGCCGTAAGTTTGCACACATTACCACATAAAATCAAGCTATATTGAAGTCAGATGCCCTTAGTTCTGCTGTGCCTGTGAACAAAATTTATCTTTTAGTATTCATATCTGGTTTGAACACCATTTGATCCCCTTAACATTGGCCCTCAAAATGCTTTATCGTATCATTCTAAAGTAAAGTTTAAATCATGCTTGACTCATTTTTTGTAACCAGTGCTTAAACAGTTTTCTCAGATCTTGCGTCATCGAAATATTCTGTAGAAGAGTGTATTTGGGAGGAATTATTGTTTGTAATTTTATGCTTTAATGTCTTTGATTTAAATTTGAGTACAACCAGAGTTGCACAGTGCTTTTTCCATGAACCCTATGAATTTGAAAGCATCCAAATGACTCCAACTAAAACCACAACAAGTAAACTCAATGGTTTGATCTTCAGTGGTATACTGTATAAAGTGCAAATTAATGTCTCAGGCCACCATGTACAGTGCTATGCAGATCCAATGAACCTCAGCAGATATTACCATATTAGTAGGTCTTATAAATACACGGGTGTTACAGATGGGCATTGTGAAGTGTGGCTAAAGCCCACTTTGTTCTGAATAGCTTTGTGTTTGTTTGTTTTTTTTCTCTGTAGTACTTTTCAGTAACATTGAAACTGTATTACACACTGGCATTCAGCTCTGACCAAGTGAATGCATTGCCACACTTGCGTTTCTAAAAAAAAATATATGTACAGTACAAACGGTACTGTTTTTCAGTCTTAAAAATAGCATTTTATTTTTGTTTGTTTTTTTTGACTACTTTCGAGAAGAGGATATAAGTCATTTTATTACCATATGGAATGTGTTAAATACAGTTCTAATATAAAAATAAAACTTATTTGTGAATGATTATTTCTGTAGTTGTGGTCAGTCTTGTCAATTTTAAATGAAGAGACAACAGTCTAGTAAAAATAATATGGGCAAATATAGTATGTAGCTAGATGAACAGAAATGGTGGGTACATTTGTTTGTTTGTTTTTGCATGGTTGAATTGACTTGCTTGAAGACTTATGTTTTTTATATTGTATTTTTATATGTATTATTTGGCAATCTTTTAGTAAAATTAAGCTAGTTTCAATTACCAACACAATTTGCATGGCAAAATTGTGACAATCTATTTTGCTTTATAAAAGAGGAGAACCAGTTATGCCAACTTCAGACTGCATGATTTTAGCTCCGATTTTGACTCACCAACAGGTTTTGAGAAATCGCCAACAAATGTCTGAAATTACAGGCAAATCGCTGCTCATTTACGTGGGTAACAATCACACAGTGTGAATTATCGAAGACGAGATCTGAGAGAATCGCCAATGAGTCGCTGACATCTGTGAGATATTTGGCATGCTAAATATCTGGGTCTGTCGGCAATTCAAATAATGCCATGTGAAATGTGTTCTGATTGAAAATAACATAGGCAATCACCTACAGCCAAAGAGAGAGCAGCATCTACTGCTATGGGTATTTGCAGGCCAGCGGAAGGTTGGGGGAGATGTTAAAATTACTTTTTTGGGGGGGCTATTTGGACCCAAAGAAATGGAGGAAAAGCTAGTGGAAATTTGGCAGGAGCACCATCTCTGTTTGACGTGTCATCTGAGCAATACCACAACCAAATTGAAAAAGAAAACATTGTTTTAAAGCAATTGCTAATTCCTTTCAAAAGCCAGGTGAGCAAAATAAGAGCATTTTCTACCCCACTAAAGGCTTCTTTCTCATTTATATAATAACAAAAGATATACTATGTGACATTGCGTTGTTTCCATGTTTCTCGCATGTGTTTGGTTGTACGGACCGAGATAAAGTTGTCGGCAATTCTTCCTATTCTAAAGTCATGCAATGTGAAACCCCGTCGCCCATCCATCGTACAGTGTAAACACAGCAGCGAGGAAACGCTACCCCAGATATTCATGCAGTGTGAAAACATCTGATGCGACTATTTTGAAAATCGTGCATTAGTCATTGCTGCACTGCACACCAGGTAGAAGTGAGTTATTACAAAAACCTAACTGCAGAGACACGTCTTATACTTAATACTTTGGCAGCTGCTCCTGAAAAGGCAGAAATACAAATTTAGTAACTCTTTCACCTTTGCGGCTTATTTTAATTCCAAGTTTTTAAAATATCCTTCTTATACTGCCCTCTGTTGCAAATGTATATTACTTCATCATCATCATGCTTGCCTCCTACTCAATACTCCAGCATTTAAGAAGAGCCTTCTGCAATTATTAAGTCCACACCCGAGAGAGAGTGACGGGAGAGTCCTCAATTGTACAGTCACGCTCAGAGAGGTCATATGCTCCTCCTGTTTTTGAAAAAGTCTCAGTCCAGCAGCAGGTAAACTGGCGAGCGGGTCTTAAGTGCTGGAAGACAATCCATGTCTGTCCCGCGGACTGACAGCACTCATCGCTTCTCCCAGCATGATTTTGGTGAGTATGGAATCACAGTATGTGTTTAGTTACTTTTTAATATCTGTTTTCAGTGTTGTGTGCTACATTGAACGGAGGTAGAGGTGTCAGAAAGGTGTTACAGTGTCACTTCTGTCTGACGACCCCTTGAGAGTAGGTACACATTGTGAGCTCTATTAGTTTGAGACCGTGGAGGGTGTGTGTATATGTGTTGCGGGGGGGACTGCTGGCAGACCCTGAATGTCCTGGAATGTGCCATGGCTTGTTTTGGGGTGGGACTCCATGACCTCAGGCAATGGGATGGGTGGGTGCGACTACATTCGCACACACAGGGGAGAAAGAAGGACGGTTAACTCTCATTATTTTGGCACACACGCTCACCCAAAGTACACGTGCAACACTCCTGCAAACAACTCTATACAAATACAGGCCGGTTTAACCCGTGACATCCTTGTACACCGTTTTGTTAATGGGTGATGGTGGCCACTGTGGCATGATGACAGCCTTTTTACTGTATTCCCCAGAGATGGGCAGAAGAGAGCAGCATGGGGGAATGCTGTTTCTTTAAGAGAGAGGGAGCGAAAGAGAGAGAGCGAGAGAAAGGGAGGGACCTTTTTGCCCTCCAGAAACCAGGAAGGGAATTGAGTTGAGTGCTGGTGCTTGGTTAGCGCATACAGAGCTTTGAACAGCAGGGAGAGCTGAGAGAGAGAGCTCCATTGAGGAAGAGAGAAGAGGAGGGAGAAGCGAACCCATAACAAGCACCGCCACGGCCATCACAGGTGAGCCTGTTCCACCCCCCAGCTTGTCCCTATGTCGTCTGCCCAGGGCCTATCGACCGAAGGGAGAAAGGCTGAGGAGGAAGGAATGAGGGAGGGGGACAGAGAGGAGAGAGAGAGAGAGAGAGAGAATGTCTGGGGGGTAGGAGGGGGCTCCTGTGCCAGTGAGGAATTATTATTCTTTTTCTTTGGTCATCCTAATAACTGGTTTAGTGCACATTTGGTTTACTGGCATTGCTTTAATAAAACTTTCGATCCCTACAGATGTTAACTTTTTGTTGTTGTTTTGGAGGGAGCCCTAAGGGGTGTGTTTGTTAGATATTACAGAAGGTAGTAGGAAGAAAGCAAAATTAATTTCATAGATCAAGGTGTAATGCTACGCACTAGGGTTCAAGTTTTTATCTTTGTTGTCATTCATTCAGATACCAGCTCTGATAACTAGTGCACACCCCTTCAGCATTTGTTTCTTCTAGTCTTGAATTATGTTTACGCTGGTTACATCTGTGATGGAATATAAAAAACAAATGTAACTAATTTGGGTTGGGAATGCTGAATATTTCAAATGATGTAGTGTGACTACTAGCGTGTTGTGCTAAAGTTTTGCAGAGTTGTGGTTGGATCCTTTTTTCATACGTAGAAAGCTTGGCACTGCTTGTTGGCTGGTCTGTACTTTTAATACCTGGCATCCTGCTAGCAACACACGGTAGTGTATAATTCAGCTCTCAATGCTTACGTTGAAGCAAGCTCAGAGATGTGGGGGTGGCAAAAGTAGACAGTTTGGGACTTGTAGTTCGTAGCACTGGCCTAGAAGCAGGTGAAGACCTATTTAAGAACCGCACTTCCCAGAGTGCCTTGCCCTTGGCCATACAGGAAAGGGAACAGCCGGTAGCCTATCCTAGTGGGGAGGTGTGGTGATTGAGCAGCAGGCAAGCCAATCACAGAGGGCGAAGCGAAGCCAGAGCAGTGGGCTGAAAATAGAGTGGGGGAGTTAGTAGGTGTCTGCTTGTGTGGGATCAGGCAAGGGCTTGCCTGTGTAACTAGGGCCACTCGGAAGTTTCCTGTGCAGTTGCTTCAGAGCAGAGCCCTGCCCAATTACAGAGGCAGGCAGGCAGAGGGAGACTGAGCTGACCCACAGGGAAACAAAATTCTGGCCGGCCGGTAAGAGCTCAAAATGCACTCTTACTCTCTCTGGTGTCTGAGATGGGAAAAACAAGCTAGAAGAGAAATAATGGAATCTTAAAAGGGGAAGAGAGGGACTTGGCTTGATTAAGTTCAGAGCGCTTGACCCAATTGCAGATGGCATAGAGATGGAAAACTCAGGCCTGCTGTGTTAAGGTATGACTTGGTGAGCTTCTGTGCTGCAAATTCCACTTTAACTGATCTTGAATGTTGTTTTGATTGTCTTTTTTGTGTGTTCTGAATGACATTTAATAAAGAAAGTTGGTTTCATTTAAGTTTTAGTCACATGATCAGTTGATGAAATAAATTTGACACGTTGGCATTGCTGTTAGTCTGTGGGACTATTTTAAATGAACTTTTTTCACATTCACATCCTGCTCATTCGGATCTCTCACAAACTGTTCTACGTTTTTACCTCTTTTGGCAGATCTTTGTAGGCTTCTCTGCCACCTCTAGCTGTGTCATAATGCACATCAATGTTCTGCCTTGGTGAGGGTCTTTAGCTGGGGTCTTATGACTTGTCAAATCAGTAAGTCTGCATGTTTGTCCTGGACTCAAAAGGCGTTGCAGGAAGCTGCAGTCTGTTTTGCTCTCTCTCTTTTTTTTTATTCAAAGATGTATGTAGATCATTTCCAAGCCATACTTGCTCGACTCGTTTTCACCAGTGCGGGTACAGGGAGGACGCAAGGGGTATTTTTATTCATAGATGACGCCCAGTGTCTGAATAATGCACAGACAAGGCTCCTTGTCTCACTGGGGTGAGGTTGTTCTTTATTGTCTTTTGCTTGTTTAAGTGCCAAAGAGATTCTTACCCACCATAAACCAGTTTCTGTACAGTTAACTTACCTGACAGGGTCGTTTCAGGTCAGCCTTTATGACACGTAAGGTATGTGTGAACTTCATGCTAATAGACATTGTGCAGTATTTTCACTTTTGTATTAACTTAAAGTGCAGCCATGCTTTTTTCAGACTTTTTTTCCCTTAACATTAGTTTTGTCTAACTTTGTGTGCATTTAAAGTTCCAATCACTCACTCACATCCAGTGTAAATTACTAAATATTTGACTAGCTTTTGAATACTTATGAAATACAAACTTTATTAAACGTAAAATGGTGGACAACTGTTTTGAGGACACATAAATCATTTGTTCTTATGCAGTGCATGATTGAGGGATGAGGGAAGTAGAAGTTACCATCAACTTTTGATTGATCAAACAGTTTAATTCATCATAAAACTTTTTGGACTCTTTGAATTAGCTGTAGTTCTATTATGTTCAGTGACAGTTTCTGAAGCATTTTTTTAAAGGATGCTGGGAGATGGGCTGCTGCAAGTTAGCATCGCTATCGGTAATCGGAGAGCTCATCTCATTATTTTCTCATTGTGCTCTTTAAAGAGCCTTCTTCCACTTGACCTTATCTGCTGAGAGTTTGTCGACACGAGGCTTTCCTCTTGTTTTTTCTCGACAGTAATTTGGAATCCGATTGCTGTAAGTTTATTCTCTCGCCCCATTCGCTATTGTGGAGCTCGACCTCCAGCAGGGTGGAGGAGTCCTTGACATACTTACCTTAGCGTGATCGTTCAGAGATCTGCTGTGAGGTAGAGCTGAAAAAGGAATCCTGGGTGGGTTGTCATGTCTTTTTGCCTCCTCAGCAAAGGCAGAAGAGGGAAGTGGAAGCTGTGGTAGACTGGTGGTGGAGTGTGCAGTGCAGTGTCTGGGAGAGCTGGTCATCTGATAACAGAGCGGGTTCTGTTACACCATCACCAGAGTCACGCAGGAAGTCTTCTTCCGCCCAACCGGCCAGGCTGCCGCCGCAGCAGAGAGCTCGAGACACAAGCGATGGCCTGGGCACAAGGGCACCAGAAGGGCTGAAATATTGCTGCCACTATTAGTACATTTGTTTTCTGTTTCACATGTCAGTGTGCTTGCTCTTTCCTTGTTTTTCTGGCCCAGCCACATATTGTCCTAAAGACTCCGAAGTTGTGGGCAGCTCAAAGACAAGACGCAGGGAGTTGGGTCTGGAAAAGTTTGGTCAAACTATGAGGGGGCGTCGTGGCATTTTCACGCGTGGGCTTCATATTCTAAAAAAGCTGCTGCTGGTCTAGAGGGATCATGGCACATTGTTGCATTCAAAGTTGGGCTTCTTATGACATTCGCTGTGACTTTTTTTCAGTCTGCTCTGCTCCTGTTTGATACACCTCTTTACAACTAGGACTTTTAAAGGGATGGTTTAATTCCAGTGATCATTTTCTCATTTCTCACTTGTTCAAAACCTTTTTTGAGTTTCTTTTTTCTATTGAACACAGAAGACTATGTTTAAAAAAATTCTGGTTGCTGTGACCCATTGATTTTTTTCATTTTTTTTTCCTAACATGAGGGTCTATGGATCCCACAACAAGCATTATTCAAAATATCTTTTGCATTTAACAGAGGAAAGTAACTCAAGGTTTAAAACCACATGAGGGAGAGTAAACAATGAGGTAATTTTCACGTTTTGGTGAACAGTCCCTCTAATTTTCCATCAAGGGTCATAGTTTGCTTGCACTTAACTTTTTTGACCTCATGGCACTTTTTTTAAAAGGGATTTTATGTAAACTGAAATCTCAGGGGGAAAAAAAGTTAAATTGAAAGTCACGCTATCTCAAGTGTTTCTGTACACATGATTCAAGCAGCCTTACCTAATACCTTTTGGGGGGCATTATGAATTAGAAGTCTGGATTTTGGCAGCCTGCTAACATATCTCCAGCGAAACAGCACTGCAAGTCCAGTTTTATCAGTTGTTCACCCACTTCCTGCTTGCTCTTTTTGCAACCAATCATGCTTCCCTAACCAACGCTGGCAGGAGTGACTCATTTGCAGGGCCTTGCTCAAAATCCTGTTCTTCTTGGAACCAGTCAGCCCCTCTCCATACTGTTTACGATTATCCGGTAATATCCTCTCTGCCTTGACCTTGAACCCTGTCAACCTAGTGTAGTGACTCCCCTTCCCTCCCTTGTGAAGCAGGAGGAGCTAATTACACACACAAGCTTCTATATACTTAGTGAGCAGACATGTATGTCAGAGGGATGCCCTATGTACATAACTCGCATGTTTGTCAATAATACTCTCAACAGACTCTTTCAAATGATTCCCATGCTCTTGTGAAATACAAATTGATAGGCATTAAGTCGTGAAGTGATGACTAAAGTTAGTTAGTAGAAAGATGCTGAATTATTTTGAAACCATGCTACTTGTTTTAGCTTACGTCATAAGTCAGTGTGTGTTCCTGGAATGCATGGCCTTGCCTAAGATGCGGGGGCTTATGTGGGGACATGTTTCATTCTGAGGTGGCCTTATGCAGTTCATATGAGCAAGTAGATTTGCTGTTTGGTGTCGTTCAGTGGATTAGCTTTGTTTCAGTTAGTTGAGGAGAGAAGCAGATGCATTCTAAGAACTTAATCACCAAACGCATTAAATACCCATGACACAATTTGATTGACAGTAGTTACCTCATGATTCTTGTAAAAAAGATTTTACTGTGATGGCGGTGTTATTTGCAACTGGTTACACAACACTGAACTATTTCTAGTTATAATGAAATAAGATGAAAAAAGTGCAACCATGATGTACATGTCTAGATGAACATAGACAAGACATGCCCAAACTAGAGCCCGTGGGCCAAAGTTGGCCAGTTGTAACCTTTGATTTGACCCACCATCCCATCTGAGAAAGGAGTATGAATGATGGGGCAAGGTTGGGGATAATGATTACAACAGAGATTATCATTTCTAATTTAAAATAATCTTTTTGGTTTGTTTGTTTTATTGCTGAGCTACAAAAAAGTCAACTACAATTAAATGTTATATTTAAATGTTAATTGTACATACGTAAATAAATACTTTGTAAAAATGTAAATACGACCACTCGACAGATAGAGGACAATGCAGAAAACATCTGGGAGCAAATCAAGGCAAAATCAGGTGCAGCTTGACTAGCGTAACGCATTCTGTTATAAATGAGATTGTTTTTTTATTGTAATAAGTTCATTATAAAAAGGTAAAAAAAATGTATACTGCATTAATTAATGCAAAGTTAAATTAAAACAAAATTAAATATTATTCAATAAATTAGGAAGTCCCCATGGCAGCTATATTTACCTTCGGCCCACTAGCCTTAATCTAGTTTTGTTTTTGGCACTTCATAAGAAAAGGTTTGGGCACCCCTGCTTTAGACTGATTTGGTTTATACTTGCCCAGTTAAAAGAAAAGCTTGCAGAAACAGGACAATTTGAAAGTCTCTGTAAACTGTTTTGGAAAACTTCTCTTAATGCTGCCATATGATGAAAATTTGGATATACCTAGGTATAGCTGAACAAGACTGCGAGCCACTGTTTCCTCATTCTCATGTAAATCCTGTGAGTGTATAATACCAATCAACACAAAATGCTGTTGCGTTGCACACTTGATCATGTTTCCTAATGAGATCACAATAATGATCAGTTTCTTCCCTTATTGTTTAAGTTTATCTAGCCTTATAATAAACTTTATATGTATATGGGAATCTAATTTTGAAAATGGGTAATGAAGGGATGTCCACCACTTTAGCTAAAAAGATTTAACAAGGGTAGATGGTAAAATACTTTTGAAAAATAATTATAATTATTGATTTAGTTGATTTCAGTGTGTGTGTGTGTGAGAGAGAGAGAGAAAGAGAGAGAGAGCAGGGACTAAGCTGTGGGAGTATCAGAGCAAAGCTCATTGATATTCACAATTATTACAAATATGATCAATATTATTCTAGGTGTATTTCTTCTGTTTATAAATGAGCACATAAAACCATTTCTGTAGATTTGTTTTTTAACTTGCCTAAGCCACAAACTTTCGTTTTAGATATCTGAGAATAATTTAACTTACTGAATCAATGCACTCACTATATGGCACCTTTAACATTGTCTGGGAGGGGCTGTTAGGCCGGGTGGGGGCTGGGGTCTGATGAGCATTCGCAGGAACTTGTGGTTTGACTTGCAAAGTAGTTGAGGCCTGTGCGTGCGGCCAGCAGAAGAGGTCTGGAAATGAGACGTTGGGGCCGTTGCATGGCCCCTGTCACCCATAGCCATGAATAAGTGATGAAGAATGTTGGGAGCCCTGCGAAGGTGTCAGGATCAGGTTTGTTTGCACTGTTTCCTCTTTCTTTCAGCCTTGCTGTGGGTTTATTTAGGGACATAGATGCTGCTTAACTGGTGAATTGCTGTCACCCACAAACTAAAGTACAGAGAGATAACTTTTGGTTTTGAGTATCCCTACTAGGAACTCCCCTCGTGTTAGCAAACTACTCCCTTTTAACGAAATGCATGGTTTTGTATTTATATTAGTTTTCCCTACTATGGAGATCAGTGGTAACAGGTTGTTCACTTTCTTCAAAATATTTTCAAGTGTTCAACAGAAGAAAGAAGCTCATAAAGGTTTAGAATCACTTGAGGGCAAGTTGATAGCAATTTTTCATTTATGAAGAAAATGGAAAAAAATGTAAACCATTATTTTAAAAAACATGAGGGTGGGTAAATGACAGACTAATTTTTTTTAAAGATAAATATTCCAAGTACAAAGCCATTTCTAAATCAAACAGTTTACCTTGATTCATGAGGAACCTGTGCCATACCTGAAAACAATTATTGTCTATCCCAACCTCCAGCCTGGCCTCTAACTTGACTTATTCAAATTCTGTGATAAAACAATGAGATAGAATTCACCTGTTAGTCAAGCAGATGAGAAACGGACGGGAGAGTTATCAGAGAGATAACGGAAGACCAAAGACAAATGTGTGTGGTTTGAAAGCCTACCCTACAGGTGCCCATCATTTATCTTAAAGGTGAAGGGAGAGACAGAGAGAAGGGCTTAAGCCATTGGCTTATGGGCATTATCATCTAACTTAAACAAGTCAAGACATGGTCTAGTGGGGCACTATTATTGGAGTAGCTTCACTGAAGTGTGCTATATAGAAGTGTGAAGTGGATACAGTATATGCCCTAGATTACAGCATTTCTATCATATTCTGACGAGAAGCTCTTTCACTGTGTGTGTTAACGTTAGATGGTGTGTTAAACTGCACCCACAAGGTGAGCCGGAATGTCATGCACAGTAATAGTTCATGCAAGACAGGTAGTGGGGGTTGGATTTGGTGCTGTTTTTTTACCTTCCCACTATCTCTCTAGTTCTACACCAGTAGTGATCTGACTTTGTGCCAGCTCTCTAGGTGTGTAGGAAGGCTTTGTAAGACAGAGCAAGCAGCCAGGTTGAGCAGGTCTTGCATACATACCAAGGGGCTTGATCTGAAGGAATGTCATTTGAATGCATTGCTCTTATTGAGTATAATCCCCCTATGGCCTCACCCCCTGCTGGGTCACTCTGGCAGATGGAGGGGCGGAGGGTAGTTTGGCTGTTTGGCTTTCACGCGTGAGCGTATGTTTTCCAATGGACAAATCAAGGAGTGTTGCCTTTCAGAGCCCCCCTCCCTCTACCCTTGCCTGTACTGCGGTCGATCATTTTAATCTCTCCCCCCCACCCCCCACGTGATCAAGGGGACAGGCCTTTCCTGAAACTTGGCACACAGTGCAGGGTGGGGTAACCGGCTCAGACCGGATTGACAACCTCCCTATTTAATACTGTTCCCTTGCAGCCCTGCGTGTGTCCTCCTACTCTTCCTCCTCCTCTAGTGGGTTTTTTTCCACTCAGGCCTTTAGCCGGTAACCCCCTGCCCCCACCCCTTGCCCAGAAGCCAACTGACACGCAATTCAGAGCACATGGTGCCCAGCCCAACACTGTGTGTGTACTCTCCCACCCCAGCAAAGCAGCACGGTTACAGATTCTCCTTTCCCACTGCCATCATGACAGTAGGCCAGCTGCCCTCTGAATTCAGTTAACATCCTAAACTGATTCCTGTTTGCACTTTGGCATCTCCACTGACACAAGTTGAAGTTAAACCAGATTTTTTGATGGCATTGTACATAACAGATATACTGTTGATGGTTGTGAATGCATTTTCTTTTACATTTATTGCACTTTGGGCATGCTGAGTTTGAGTCATGGCTCATCTTAAAAAAAGCATATGTGCACAATGAATAACCTCATTATCATTTTATTATTTAAACCAGTTGCCCCTAAACATTGTGTATTTGCTGTCATGAGTTGTTATCTGAATATCCTTTTATAACTTGGTTTGTATTTTGGATAATCTTGACAAGTGGTCTTTAATATAATGACAGCCATTTGGCCACTATCTATTACCCTCTCTGCTTAATTTGCATACAGGGCTTGTCTTTTCTACCATGTAATATACTGCTGAGAGCAGTAACAGGATAAATATTGTCGTAAATGTTACATTCTTAAGAAGCCACATAAATTACTCCTGTTTAAAAGATGTTTTTAATATGGTCATTGGTAAGTTTTATGGTGATGAGTTTAAAACTTTTTTGGTAAATGTCTTCTCTACTTTGTAGTAAAGTATGTAAAGTCTCAATTAGTAATAATGATTTATTTAAATATCTGCCCGCTACATCATTTTATGATGAATAACTGTTATTGTTCCTCAACCTTCTCAGACAGGCAGACGGACAGACGGCAGGACGGACGGACGGGTGGCGGCTGCGATTGGCGGCTCGGCGGCAGGCTGGTGGAAAATGTCGTCGGGAGCAGGTGGGCGGGGAAGACGTGATGGGAGAGCCTGCGGGGGTGCAGGCGAGGTAGAAGAAGGACCAGTAGGCATCCCTTTCCCTGAGCACAGTGCTGACCTGCTGGGCAGTCTTAACCGGCAACGGCTAAGTGGGCTGTTGTGTGATGTGCTTCTAGTGGCTCAAGAAAAAAAATTCCCTGCCCACCGCTCTGTGTTGGCCTCTTGCAGCACCTACTTCCACAATCTTTTCACCTCGGGCCCGGCTGCTGACCGTCAGAAAGTCTATGCGCTAGACTTTGTGCGGCCTGAGGCGCTGGCCGCTCTCTTGGACTTTGCCTATACAGCCACACTTACAGTAAGCCGCAACAGTGTGGTTGACATTTTAAGCGCTGCCCGTGTGCTGGAGATCTCACCCGTCCAAGACGTCTGCACACACCTGCTGGACACCAAAGTGCTCTCCCCGCCGGTGGGTAATCTACTTTTTTTTTTTAGCTTGACTGATGCATGTTTTGGAGTAATATGATTATGTAGTTCCATTTCTTTTTGCAGGCGGGCAATGAGCAAGAAGACAACGAGGAAGAGGAGGAGCGAGGAAAAAATGGAAAAGAGCAGGGCATCCGGCTGCGTGCCCGTGAGTACTTGGAGTTCTTCCAGAGGGGGGCGCATTGGGGTAGCAGCTGCAGCACGCCAGAGCTCAGGGACCTGCCCGCACACCTGCACTTTAGCCAACGCAATGGCACTGACAGCAATGGCTTACCCATCGGCCCTGCTGACTACTACTCCCCACTGGCCCAGGCCCTATCACAGCCGCCTCATGACCCCGAAGACGAAAATGTGGATGAGGAGAGCCAGGATGTAGCTCGAGCTCGAGAGAAAATTGCAGAGGGTCTGATACCCTTTTTTGCTCCCACTCAGAATGGACATTACTACCTCCATCAGGCAGACCCCAAATCCGAGAGAGAAGTGGAGGTGACAGGTGAAAGGGAGCATAATCAAGGCCCCGCCAGTGCTTTGCTACAACAGATGATGGACTCATTGGAGCGGAAAAGGGAACGGGGCACAACAGGTGGTGGGGGTGAGGATGATGGGCCTGAGGGTGATGAGCCAGACGTGGAGTTTTACTTGAAGTACTTTAGTGCGCAGCCCGAGGGGCCCACCAGTGCTCCTATATCTCCAAGTCTGGCACCACTGTGGCCAGTGAGGGGCAATGGAGGTGGAAACCAAGTAACTGGAGGGGTTAACAGTGGTGAAAGGAAGATGCGATCCAAGGCCTTTCAAAAGTGCCCCATCTGCTCCAAGGTCATCCAAGGTGCAGGCAAGCTTCCACGCCACATCCGTACACACACAGGAGAAAAGCCCTATGAGTGCGCAATATGCAAAGTGCGATTCACCAGGTAAATTTTTTTGGTTATTTCAATTATAATTAGTTAAAACTTATAACTTTTTATATACACTTTAGCCTATTGTATGCGATCACATTTCATTTGTCAGGAAATTCAGCACACCTAAGAGAATACAGTCAGCCATAAAATTGTGTTTTATGTTGACAGAAAGGTTGCATGACAAAGTCCTGGAATTTTAACAAGGGGGGTCCAATAAAAGTGGGTTGTGGTAGCACAGCCTGGTCTACTGTTATCAGGGATGAGGCTGTTATAAAACTCCATGCCGATATTGAAAGGGATTACAGCACGATGGCCTTTCTACACCAGTGAGTCAGCTGAACTTGTGACCCTGGGTGTTACGTTGATTATTGCCCCTGGCACATACAGCCCCTCTTTCAGACATATAGCTGATAAAAAAACTGATGTGTTACAGGACTGAATCATGGTTAGCAAGCTGTTAACATGGCTTACCCTGCACTTAAGGGCATCACCTCTTCCATGAAACCATCGCCTTAATTAATTAATCAGGAGACACGCATTGGAAATAGACACTGCACCAAAAATATCCAGTACCCTATTTGCGTAGGGATGGATCTAAATTTGCCACCTAAATACGCCACCTATTGGGAAGGGGGAATTGTAATCTTAATCCTGTTTGATCAGGGTTAAGAGTGCACTTCACTCACACTGCAATAAATCAATCCTATCTTCTAAATAATTCATCTGTCTGTGACCCACTCCATAAGACAATGGGGAGTATGTTTTACACATGAGGAATGTCTGCATACCTTAAATAACCTGTATTTTGATAAATGTATGCAAAAAGTGGAGGAAAGGTGAGAAATAATGAGTGAGAATCTCCAGATGCATTCAAACATGTTTAAATACACAAGCAGGCGTCAACGTGTGCACATGTCTGTGTTTACATATTTGGGTGTGTGTCTGCCCATGGATGCTTGTGAGCACTTTTGTGTGTTTAGTAAGCCTTCAGTATTCTGGACGGGTCAACCACCCTAGTTTGTTTAGCTGTACTCTGCCCTGGTCACAAGCTTAGAGGGAGGGACTCAGAGGGGTAAGCTGAGAGCAGAGTCTTACAACAGAAGGCCTTGCATTTGACACCACACTATAGCTCCCTTATTGGTGCAAAACAATACACTTTGACAGTACTGCTGTCTCTGGTTGAAGATAGTCTACTCTTTAGCCATTCAGACCAGTTTGCCTCAAGGGTGTGTCAAAGTCAGAAATACATGTTAACCAAAGACCAAAAACTTAGTATTGCTTAACCAACAATATGAGGTGCAAAATTTGGTTGGATGATTATTTTACAGTTTTAGTGCTTTGAAATGGTTTGAGGACTATTGAGGAAAGACATTAAAGGTTAAACCGCATTCTTCCAAACCTGTTCATCAACCCAGCACACCTTTTGATTTTTAACCTTACATTAGTTTTATGATGAACTACCGATGAACTACAAGCTCTCCTCTGTTGACCTCAGCCTCTATTGAAGAGATCAACTTTTGGTCCTTCACCATTTTGAAAATATTATTTGTGGGAAACCATGGCCCACTATGACTGTAAAATGAACATTGAGCTCTTCAGTGCCTCATTGGCCTAAAAAGAAATTTATGGCGATAAAGCTCTGAGCTTTATGACTCTTTTCCTCATATGACCTTGAGTGCTTTCAGCACAAAAGAATGATAAATAAACTTGACTTTACACTTGAAAGTGAAGATAAGGAGGTCAGACTCCTTTTGAGGATACATGTTCCTTCCTTGGGTTTGTTTTTATATGTAGTTTATATAATATTAGTGAGTGTTTGCTTTTACTAATGATCTATGTGGCTAACCTTAGGCTTAACCTAATCAGGCAGTAGTTAGTGACTCATCCCACTATAATAAATTGATTTTTTTTAGGACATTAAGTAATGTAGGTGGGTATGTGTATTAAGTTATTATGTATTGTATATCACACTATTGTTATTTTCCTAAGCTTAAAATTTCTGTTCAGTTTGTCATTGGTAATTTGCTTATTTTGTTCAAACCCATGGGTAGTGGCCTCTCTTATTTTTTTATGTGCTTCTTTGCAGGCAGGACAAACTAAAGGTTCACATGCGCAAGCATACGGGAGAGAAGCCTTATTTGTGTACTCAGTGTGGTGCCGCCTTTGCCCACAATTATGACCTGAAGAATCACATGCGTGTGCACACAGGCCTGCGCCCCTACCAGTGCTCCAGCTGTTTTAAAACCTTTGTGCGCTCTGACCACCTCCACCGTCATCTCAAGAAAGACGGATGCAATGGAATTCCTTCCAGACGAGGCCGTAAGCCACGCATTCGAGATTCTGAGCTTCTTGAAGGTTCTCTGGAACTTCATGGCCCAGAAGCAGACATCGAAAGAGGTCGACGGCATCCGGACAGGGGCACCATCAGTCACCATCAGTCACCATCAGTCATGGAGGAGAATCATGGTAGTCACACGCACAGTCCTGTTGCCGATGGGGAAGGTAGTGAAGATTTGACCTTGGGAAAAATGAACTCCACAGCTACATGAATAAGACTTTGTCAGAGAGGGCTTTACTCAAAAACAAGAGGAAGAATTATATGAAAAAATAAGAAAAATAAACTTCAAACTACATGGTCCTCTTTAAAAAAAAAACACACAAAACAAATCAGGGTGTCACGCAAATCTAACCTTTTAGTTACTTTTTCTTCTTTTTTAGCTTCTTCATTCCGAATAGAGACTTAACCACCAAGATACTGGTCTGTTGGAAGAGCGAAGAGCACTTCAAATCACTCACCTGTGTTGTCACCATCTTTCTGGGTCTTTTTGTTGGTGTTTTTATAATAATGGCATAGCCATGTGCGTACGAGAAAAAGCTACTATGCAGTTTAAACAAGTTCCTCATCTCTGGGTTGCATCTACTGGGCCTTGTCTTAAAAAGTAAGGTGTCAAACACCAGGCTGACTGCTGCTTTGAGAGGTTAGCTATGAATGGTCTTTAATGTGATCAATGCAACCAATAGATCTCTTTTTCTAATGCAACGAGCAACATGTACATACACTATAAAAATTATATTGTCTCAGATTGCAATATATGCAATGTTCTGATGCAGCACCTTTTTTTCTAAATGTTCCAGAAAGAATTGGACAGGGGTTTGATTTAAAGTGTTACTTTCTCTATAAACAAGTTTTTTTGTTTGTTTTTAAGAATTTATCTTTATGTGGTGTAACAGGTTACCGATCTGAGATGAATTCACATGAGGAGAACTTGTTAATTTGTTTCTAGCAGGGAGAGGGTAAGACAAGGGATGAGGTCCTGTGTTTCAAAAGCACTACCTTCATCTGATCGCCACTGGGCACAATCATGTTAAATCTTACCTCTCACAGGCCTGCTTTTCCTTATTGGCAGTCTTGCATTTTACCTTCTCTTATTTTGGGGATTGTCTTAATATTTTGTTATTTGATTTCTCTTTTTGAACTTTGAGTTGACTATTTTGGGTACTTGACACTTTACATTTGTATACGTGTGTATATATTAGGTTGTAATCTTATGATACCCTTTATAAGAGATATATTACAGATAGATAGGGTCACATCTTCCTTCAGCTTCACTCCAGGTTTCTCACTGCGTTAAGTTTGCAGGGGGAATATGCTGTTTGCTGTTTTAGAGCATTATAATTGAGAAACCCATTTTTTTCCTAAGCTGCACTTAATGGAACCCAGAAGTTTCCGCCCCAAAGTATGAGTTGTGATAAATGTGCTTCATTTCGAATCTTTCTGCAGGAGAGTGAAACTGTATGCAAAAGACGAGCGAGGGCACTGCTGTTATACAGACAGTCAGTGGAAAACTTAAGCAGGGATTCTTTTATTTGTTAGTTTGTTTGTTTGGCAGAAGGAGAGAGAAAGAGCCAGGCACCTTTTTATGCATTTGCACTGCTTTACTAAAGATTTCCAATGGAGATGTAGAAATATCTATTTAAGGAGACCATTTGGGTTGAGAAGATACAAAGTGCTTATTCGAGTTCTTAGTCCAAGGGACCACAGAAAAGAAAACTGAAAGAACCTGTACGATAAGGTGAGCAATAAAATAATGTTCAAGTCTAAATAAGCACACAGCTGTAGTACAGTAAGGGAGAGGGTCCAGTTTTTAATATCTAAAACTTAAACTTCATCAATTAATGCAATGTATATAAATACAAAATAGTATAATATATACAGACTTTATAACCTTTTCACAATGCAAATCATTGGCCAAAGTTTTGAAAGCAAGTGTCCTGAAAACGAGACCTTTATTTTAAAGTAACATGTGCTTCCTTGCACTGTTGAAAGTGGGTGCAGCAAGATCCTATGGCTACATCAGAGCAGGATGACTCATTGAAAGGGGCCTGGAGCATCAGCATGCACTTTGTGGGCACGTCAAGACAGGCTCCCCCAAAATCCAGCAGAATAGGTGCTTTGGTTAGGTTAGGACTCTCTTTTAAATAAGGTATGTGTGAGGGCAAGAATTGACAAAGGCGGAGCCGATGAAGTGGTCGATTTGAAAGAAATTTTCCAGGCGCATGCATCCTAAAAGCAGTCTGTGATCCTTGCTAAATCTTTCGAGTGGATCTCTGTGTATACAATAGGTGTGGATGAACAGTTTTGAGGATGTAATTTTGTGGCATCATTCCTTCTGCTGTGCTGTACCCTGTTTATTGGCCTTTTGCACCTTAAAGAAGAAAGATTTGAATGCACTTTGTTACTTAGAAGGGCACTTTTTAGAAACGGGTACTTTCAAACAAAAAAGCAAATGTGCTAAAAATAAAAAGGCCCATCCGAGTGGTGATACCTTTTTTTTTTTTTTTAAATAGTAGTTATTATTTTGGCTTGTTCGTATGTGTTCCATTTGTTTAAGTCTTGACACCAAGCTGCCAAAAAAGTGCACAGTCCTTGAAGAGAAAGTACAGGGTGTATATTTTGTTCCAGTTTTTGATTGATGACGTTTAACTTAAGAGAGGATAATAAAAGATGGATATATATATATATATTTAGATAAGGACATACGTGCAGATGCATAATGATTAATTGCACTTGAAGCTGATTGAAAAGTTCTCTATGTTGTCTTAATACAGAAGACCGTAAAGATGTGGCAGCATCTGCAGGGATTAGTGTCTAAGATCTACAACTACAGTTTCCATTTAAACCATCTATATTCTGTCAATGACTTTTAATATGCTGAGTTAGGCTGGTCAAATGTTGTGTTCTGTTTAAATTTGTTGTTGAAGGCCACACCCTTAGCATCACACTACTGTAAGTTTTTGTGTGACTGGACTCCACGGCAGAATTAATCCTTCTGGAAATTCCTGTGTTTTCACACCCCAAAACACTCAGTTAATAATACATCACATGCCTGCAAGCGTTTGTGTGGTAACACATTGACCTAGACCATCTTTTATCAACTTTCACTCATCTCCTCTTATCACCCAATAGTTCACGGTAGCTTTAGATTTGATTTTTCAGGGATGTTTTTGTCCCTATGTCACAACCCAAATTTATCTTCCCTCATTACAAAAAAACAGAAGGTGGAGTGGAATTGTTGTGGAAAAAGCCTACTTGAGTTCCCTTTCTGTCTATAGTTTTTTTTCTGTGATATTGAGTGAGAAATGTTAAACTTCGTAATGCTTTCTTTTGATTTTGTTGAAAAATATGTTGCTTGTTTGTTTTTCTAGTAAAAATAATGCTAGCTGTGTTTGTGGGTTTTAGGTTTAAATGGTGGTGGATTATAGGGAGGGTTTGGTGGGTGGGAGGGCACAGGAGGTACAAACCCTGATAGCACTGGAAATAGTGCTTTAGCTAAGAAAGAGTTTTTGCACTAAAAGTCACTCATGTCCTTGTCCTTGGAGGAGGGGGACCAGAGAACTGGGCAAGGCCTTTGAGTTTCTGTGAACACAAAGTCTGTTTAATCTCCACTTCACTTCCCTGTACTTACATCTGCAATTAACTCTTTGAAAACCAAAGTAGGGAAAGACTAGGATTACTTCAAGACAGTTCTTGACCACAAAAGAAAAAGAGACAAATTCCCCTAAAAATTTGACAGCACCGTAAACAAAATCATTTCCAAGACGAGTGTAGGTCAAGAGTCCAATGCAACTCCAACAGAAATAAGCAGCTTGAGGAAAGACACAGTATTCACAGAATGGCTTATTTCCAATGGTTAACAGGATCAAACCCTAAGCATCTGTGTCTACGTAGCAGTTTGGTGGAGTTATTAGAGGTCTTTGTGAGTTCACACAGACTCATTGGTTTGGTCTGGATGTAAGCTTTGTTCAGTGGGTCCAAAAAGAAATCAGGGCAGAGTCTTGAAGCTTGGCAAGTTGAGAAGGATTGTGAAGAGAATGTGCCTTAATTTAAAAAGGAGATTGGGAGGATTCTTCAAAAGATGGCTTCCATTCCAGCTTCCCAATTAATTCTTGAATACTTGTGTTTTATGTGTGAACATTTCTGAAGAAAGCTTGCAGAATCTTTGTTCGGAGATTGTCTAATGCACCTCAACTTGTAAATACAACTAGTTAAAATTGTCTCCTGGGTTGTTTGCTGATTGTGACATCTTTCATTTAGCGCTGCTTATTGCTTCTGCCCTTATCTCGGGACTCCACTTCCAGACACTACAGTGAGAGTGTCTAAAAGAAAACCCATTTTCATGACTTCAGAAGCACCCTCTTTGTAATATCCAAATCTTAATCTATTTTGTTTTCCTTGTTTAATTTATTGGCCAGGAGGTCAAACAATAATTTAAGATTACAATGACAGTGATAATCGTAATAATCATAGAGGTTTGTTAGATTGCAAGATTTAGATGTTCTGTAGATGCTCTGGCTGGGTGGAAGCACAGCTTGCTGAGGGTGATACAATGCATGGCTAGATCCGCACAGTTGTTCTCACCTGATCCACTGCTGTTTGATGCCCAGTGGGCATGTTGCACAAGGAGAGCGGCTCATGGGTGGTGGGTACTAGTTTGCACAGATTGGGGAGGGTGGGTAGCGTTTTTGTGCAGGTCGGGCAGGGAAACTGTGTCTTAAGAAGGGGCTTAGGAGAGCCTTGTCAGGTATTGCTGTGCCATGTGTACCTAAGGAATTTATAGCCATCTACTTCTTTGACTGCCTCAGCTGGTTATGTTTCACTGATCAAGGAGATGTTCTGGAGAGCAGATGTCAGAGTTGTAGGAGGCAGTGGGATTTGGGGATTATGGGCCATTGTCTATGCTTCTCAGGTTAAACAGTCACGGCAGTCCATGTCCACTTTTGTTATTTGGTTTAAGTTGAAATTTTGCCTTCTGTGTAATCAAAGCTTTATTGTACTGAGAGTACACCAACCGAAAATATTATTATGAGTTTTGAAGGTGATATCGAAAAGCCAACTACCCATGTGACCACAGCACCCTCACTTTTTTGTTTTGCCTAATAACTGTATGTTCTTTTCTAGTGTAGAAAAATAACTGCAGTGTTTCTAGACATGTTTTTACCATTCTAGAACAGCGAGTAGGGCTGTATTGTCTTTGAATGAGGCCAAGACAGCAGTGAATTGTGGGATGGAGACATCAAGTCTAATGTGCTCCACAAGTCAAGGATGCATTCCATAACTTCCTCAAAATAGTTGTTAGAACGAACAGATGCCAGTAGATGGAAATAAGGTGGTTTTTTTAAGGTTGTTTCTTTTTCCTCTACCTAGAATGTGCAGGGAAGGGAGCGTGTTGGGCTTCACAAAGCCATCAAGCTGAAAGCAGTTTTGTGATTGTAACAAAAAAAAGCACTTTGCGAAAGGCCATCCAGAATATTGTGTGCTGTCTCTTTTGATTATTACTGTTCTTGTTGTTGTTTTTGTTTTCAATTTGTTGATGAGTTTTGTTATCTCATTGTGGATGTAATGATTTATTTAAATGCAAAAACTACATGAAAAGAAAAGAAACTTGAACATGCGATATATTTGGGTTGAAGTCCATTTGAACTGCCGCCCCGTACCATACAGATCTCTGGAAACACATGAAACAAATGGCACGTTCAAGTTGTCGTACATTTTCTTTTCCTTTTTTGCCATTTTTAAAACCAAATTTCATCACAAGGACTCTTCAAAGGAAATTTCTTCCTGGGTTTCCATTGTTCTGCAAGATGCTTTGTAGACAAATACAGAATTTATAAGATAGAAATATTAGATCTAGATTATTGGGGTGCAACTATCCCAAATAATGTCCAGAAAAACGCTACAGATACTCAACTTGCAATCCACCCTGTCCAAGGCAGTCAGGTTTGGACCATTTATACTACTTTCCTGCATATGGACAACAAATACTCTCTAATTACCTTCATTCTATGTTGTTAGACGGTAAACTATGTTTTCCACTATGTTTTTGCATAAAATGTAAGAGTTTATAAGGGACTCATCATATACTCTATTCCAAACTATCATCTCTTGTACGTTTCACATTTCTTGTATCAAATCTGTAAGCTTAATTTATCATGTGGGCAATAGCTGAATGGACGCAAGCTCTGCACAAAAAAAAACAAACAAAAAAAAAAACAGTAATTCCTTTATCTTGCTTTGGGGGCACTTTTTAACACTTTGGGGCGGCAGAAAATTCCCAGTGTCTCAGGCTTGGACCACAGAAACCCTTTTTTGTTTTGTTTTTTGTTAATTCAAGTCCTGTTTCTTTCCATTGTTTGTCTGTGTGTGTTGAAGCTATTGAGATGTACAGGAGAATTTGGGAGAATTTGCACTTTTGGCGATGAAATGAATTTGTATTGTATATGAGACCACTAAATCTACATCGTCTAAATCAAACAATTCCATGTTGTTTTCCTTTTTCATTTTATTCTTTTTTTTCTTTTATTTTTACAAAGTATATCCAAAAATGTCTGATGTTTAAGAAATTTAAGACATTTCTATTAAAAACAGAATGTTTACGATCTCTATGTGTTTGTTTGCTATATATATATATATATATATATATATATATATATATATATATTATAAAATTAATTATTGAGGTGCAGCTGACCACAGAGAGTTGTAACATGTTTTAATCCCAGTTTTCTGTTTTGTGGATATGTGTATACATAATATTATCGAGACATGGCACCTGTCAATCAATTCAGTGGATGGGGAAAACTGCACTCCTATGTCACATTGCAGTGGTCCTCAAAATCACTGGGATTTTGATCCTATTTTAATGTCAGGAAATTTAAAAAAAGAGACTTTTTGTTTTTATATCACTGCAATATGATGTTGTACACTACATTCAGATCGTTCTGTCTGTTTTCATCATATATGCCCTTTAAAGATGCCACAGTAGTACTGACACCTATCAACATGGATGCAGCACTACACAAAAACTTTTTTGTTCATGAGGCCATATTTGCAAGCATGTTCCTCAGATGAAATCTGTTTTTAATGAAGGTTACAGAGATAAAGTGAGCTGTACATGGCTGATCGTTTGAACTGAACTAGACATCTCCCGTGAGATCACTTCATGGAGAGTAAAAAGCTTTTTTTCCACAAGCATTCATGGTTTATTACATTTATAATTTTCCGGACATACTTTTCAAGCAAGCATACAGGCTCATCTTACTAGATAACATGTATTAAATAGTTTAAAGCTCTTTAGTGTGTGTGTCACTGCATGTATATCACTGTAAACAAACCATTGTTCTGAATGCAGACAAATCACAACAGACATAAACAAGCTGGTAGCTAGGACCACATTGGTATTCGAAAATCTAAATTACTACACGGTCCTACTATTTATGTATGGAAATTTGTAAATCAACTAACAATCTTTTTGGACTGGTTAATTATCAGGTGAGGCAAGCCAAAAAAACAACTACCAGTTTAATATTGTGTCTCCAACAGGATTTGTGTGATAACTACAACATAATTATTACTTGGTAATTAAAAGTGAAGGCATTCCGATACTGTGTTAAATGTATTCTACAGCTGACTAATTAGCAATCAGTTTTGCCAATTACTGCACTGTAAAAATATGTTGACTTTTCATAAGGGTATGGACCGCATTTGTCCTGCAAACTACCAAATGACAGATGGTTTGTGAACCAGCTAATAATTATGTTGAACTGGCTTTGACAAGATTAAAGCTAGCTACTGCATTTTAAAATACATCTTACCTATTTAATACTGTCTCTATAAAAGGGTTTGTGTGATAGTTATTGCTTAGTTTTCACTGCTTACCTTTTCTTTCAGTTGTAGTGGCTTTCATATTTTCAAGTAGAGATTTTAAATTCATGTTTCTAAATACTACAGAAGGCTAATTAATGCTGAGTTTGTGCAAATTTTTAAAATATCCAGATGTTTGTAGACAATCTTTGTCCTAAACTTCCAGACAATCATACTAGTTTAATATTGTAGTTTATAACAAGTGAATAATAATTCATTTGGCTAATTAATTGTCTCTGCTCAGCTATAAGCTACCCATGTTTTAGCCAAGTTCAGCAACCAGTTTGTCTTTCCAATAGCATTTGTGTGACTAAAACTATGGGAAATTATCAATTTGCCAAAAAAAAAAACATTGTCCGTTCTGACCTGCAAAATAGGTCATCTAAGATGATATCCTGTCAGTCAGCCAATAATCATATTGGACGGGTTAATTATCAGCTCAAAACAACCATAAGCTCGGTGTTATAATAGCCTACTGCTACCAGTTAAAGTGACTATTACAAGACGATAAAAAAGATTACTGCTTACCTAGTCAGATGCAGTGGTCCTCATATTTACAAAGATGTAGTAGAACTAAAGGGATTTTACAATAACTAATGTGCCACAACAAGACGATGAGTTCGCGCCAATTATAAATTTGCCGAGGTTTTGCGACATACAAAACTCGCGAGATGCTGAGAGTAATTTGATGTTTAGACTTTCAGAATATAAGGATAATTTGTAATGTGAAATTTAATTCGTAGATAATGTGAAATCAAGTAGCCTATATCCATACTTTCGAACATTTCGTGTACCTCAAAACCAAAATGTCTATGTAGTTCATTGCAATAACCACAAGATGGAGCCACACCTTAACTGTTCTCTTGACACAAACTCATCCATCTATCCCACGTGATTATGAGTTTATGTCCAAACATTAGCTGCATTGTTCTTTGTGTGTAGTGAATGCCATTTATAATATGCCTGTCTCAAATAATTATTCTTATATAAATTAACAAAATTCTTGTAGCTATTGGTCATTCTTGTGATGCAGCACATATAAACAAAAAAAAGTAAAATCTAAAAAAAAAAATATATATATATATATATATATAAACAGAATATACTTTTTGGTTTATTTTTTCCTCGTGCCTGGTAACTCTTGGCATTACCATTTATGTTTTTTCTTTTGTCAAGTACAGTTTCAGTTTCACTATTCTACTTTTATTATATCATTATTAAGATTTTTTGGGTACTATTACTTGGTTTGTCTCACTTTAAAACATCCAGCATGACAAAACTACTGTGACACCAACATTTAAAATGTTTATACATTTATGCATATACAATTATATTAGGCCAAGTGGTGATTTGTGTTTTATACATTCAAATAATATGTGAATAATATTCCCACCTCTCATGTAAATCCCTAATTTAAGGCTATGGGTAGTGTCCTCCTCCTCTTCCAAATGTCCCAGACACGACAGAAACGGGATGAAAACAGGGAATTATGGGGTGATTAATAATTAAGCAGAACAGAGCAGGCGAAGGGGTTACATTGTTTTTCTCACTCAGGGGTGTTTTTTCTGTCTGAACAGATTGAGTTGGAAACAGGGTCACAGGGATCAAAGAAAACCCTCAAGCAGCCCGTTAAGTTTTTTTTAAGATATCTGCAGGCCCACTCTCTGTATTCTTCCTTTTTTTTTCTTGCAAAGTGTGTGCGAGTCAGTTGAGAGAGATTTCACGCTATGACAAGACTAGATAAAACCCCTGCAGATTTTCCAACAATGAACTCCAGGAGGTATATCTCCAAGGGAAAAATATGTCTTAATCGGTCTCATTGACAGCCTATTATTACAGGAAGTCAAATGATATTAAAATCACACTTGGAGTGGTTTAAATAGGTTGTCAGGTACACTTAAACAACCCCACTGCTTTGGTTATTTAAATGATGGAAAGGGTAATCGTATCACTCTAGTCTCCTTTCAAGTACGGATTTGTCTGTAACTATTCCATATGTCAATAATTTGGTGCCGCTCGACAACAACCCCTTTCATATGTTGATTAGGGACCTTGACCTTTCACCCCTGAACCTCACATCCCTGTATCGCCATCGCCCCCACCCCCCTTCAACCCCAATCCCCACACAAAATGCTTTCAGGGCCGCACCACAGCCCCGGAGCCTCGCCTCTGGACATCCTTCAGCCCCTAGAGACTGAGAAGCGAGGTGCCTTTAAACCACTGCGGCAAAAATCCCCACCAAAACTCTGCAGTCATTAATATGCAAAAATGCAAATGAGTGGGTAATTAAGAGCTGGAGCTCTCTGGAGGCTCTTTGATTGCTAATGAATTCTAATCTGCAAAGAAGGGGGGAGGGGAGTGAGGAGAAAAGGATGAAAGAATCAGACAAAAAGAGGAAAATATTAAAAAGTCGCCTCTATATGTAATCATATAATCCCTCATGGAAGCTGCAAAGATCTCATTTATTATCTTGAGTCATGTACCGTAACAATGCGGTGATGTGTACGGGTCATCCAATCTCCATGTCGAAAAACATCGGCCAGAAATGCTAACAACTGGCCCTGATAAGAGTGTATCCAAAACCCTAACATTCCTAAGGCCCTCTGAAAGACTCTCTAAACAATAAACAGGATACTGTAAAGCTATGCCATACATCCCGCTGACAGACGTCTTGTTTCACGGCATATCACGGTGAAGGTGATTTCTTAAGAAAGACAGTGACAGAGAGAATGTCGGAGAGGTCAGGTAGCACGACTGTCTGCATGGCAGCACCAGCTGTGTTGTGGAGAGGAGATGTTATTTCATCACTTTTGCAAGCGAAAACACCCCCCACTCACACTCCCTCTCTCTCTCTCTCTCTCTCTCTCTCTTTCTCTCTCACACAGGCACACACAAACATGCTGTTATTGTTACTGAAGTAGTCCCACGACACCCACAATCTCCCGCTTCACCCCTCCACCCTCCACATCCATCTCTCCGGCTCGCTTTCTTTCACTCTTTGCTTTAAATTCTGCACCTTCTTCTTTGTTAACTTCATTCAAAATGTGCTAAAAATTATTTTGGATATTCTGTCACTCTGTATGCTAAGTCTTATATCACTACACATCTATGGGAGAAGAAGACAGAATGAATAAGTTTTGGTTGATTCAGTTCACAAAGCCTGTCTGAATGATTCAGTTATGAATCCATGAGACTGATTCAGTTCAGTCTGATTCATGCTCAACACATTGGCTCAGGATCCCATCATAACTTACCAGCTTAATGCAAGAGACAAAAAATAGGTACTAGAAATGTTTGTCTATGGTTGACAATGTGTCTAAAGAAACTGTAATATGCATGCCAGGCCAGTAGTTGGCAATGTCACTTAGTGAAAAAAACTCATTCATTAATTTTCCTTCGACCAGCCTGATCTCGTGAGGAAACTTAACTATTTTGTGTTTTGTCAGTTTAGTGGCTAATCCGTTTGAATTCATATGAGTTCAGTTGTACAAAACGTTTGATTTTGAGCACCCAACCCCACCCCTAAACTTAACCGTCATTGGGGGATTAGCAAATCGTACTAAATTGTACGAATGAAATCGTACGAATTCATACGAATTAGCCACTACTAAAAAAGTTACGAATTTTCGTGAGATTGTGATGGTTTTACGAAGCAGATACCCTTCTAGCTGCAACTCAGTACTGGGAAACACCCATACACTCTCACATGCACTACTGCCAATTTAGTTCACCTATAGCGCATGTCTTTGGACTGTCAGGAAAATCAGAGCACTCTGTGGAAATCCATGCCAACACAAGGAGAACATGCAAACTCCACATAGAAATGCCAACTGGTCTAGCCGGGACTCGAACCAGCGACCTTCCTGCTGTGAGGCGACAGTGCTAACGACTGAGCCACTGTGTGACCAACACATGCTTTATTATTTTGATTGGAAAGTACTTGCACACCTATAGACTGAAAACATACATGACGTCATAATTTTAGCCTACACAATTGACCTTTTTTACATTTCCAGGTTTCTTGGCAACAGAAGTCAGGTAAACTTAGAGAGCAGTGAATAGGAGAGTGCCACAAATTCAACTATTTTGTATTTAAATTTGCCCAAATTACAAAAAGAAATCTGCACGATAGTGTTATGAATACTTCCAAAAAATGTTGAAGTTGACAATGGGATCCAAAAGAATTTATTGTCAAATTTACTGTTCAATTAAATTCACCTTTATTTACTGTCCCGCCAATAGATTAGAAACACCTAGCAACTAGCAAGTTGTTTTGTAATTTGATGCAAAAAAGATTGTTTTTTTTTTATTTAAAACTTTAGAGGATTTAAATTGCTGATGACTATTTAAATGCATCATTACCATCTTCAGAAAGGGGTCTATAATGGGATGCACTTTAAACTTTGAGACCCTTTTTCATACTTTGCCCCATGCCCCATGCAGTTTAGTTTAGTCAATCTATACCATGTGTTTTACTATAGGGAAACCGGAGCACCCAAAGGAAACACGGGAGAACATGTAAACTCCACACAGAAATGCCAACTGGCCCAGCCTGGACTCGAACCAGCGACCTTCTTGCTGTGAGGCGACAGTGCTAACCACTGAGCCCAATTATGAATTGTAAAAAATAGTAAAAAGGAAAAAAAAGTAATATACTATTGACAATCAACCCTGAGTGCACAAGAGCTGTTTTGATGACAAACATTCTCTCTCTCTGCAATAAGCAAACTGTGCCATTTAATGTGTTTATGCATTTGTACCCACACATACGTCATTATGCAACAGGAAGCTTTGCTCCAGACAAGCTCTGAACCATTTGATGAGGCTGTGTGTGTATTAAAGCCAATAATACTGTAAATATTGTTCAGTTTCTTGCATAGATGATTATTTGCTTCTTATGGACTTAACTGTATCATCAGGAGCTCTATTATGTATGCTATTATGTATTCATTAATTTTCTTTTCAGCTTAGTCCCTTTATTAATCTGGGGTTGCCACAGCGGAATGAACCGCCAACGTATTTAGCACGTTTTACGCAGCGGCTGCCCTTCCAGCTGCAACCCATCTTTGGGAAACATCCATACACACTCATACACTACGGACAATTTAGCCTACCCAATTCATCTGTACTGCATGTCTTTGGACTGTGGGGGAAACCGGAGCACTAGGAGGAAACCCACGCGAACACAGAAATGCCAACGAACCAGCGACCTTCTTGCTGTAAGGCGACAGCACTATCTACTGCGCCACTGCGTTGCGCTATTATGTATTATCCTTTTAATTTTTATTAAAAGAATAGTTCACCCAAAAAATGAATATTCTGCCATCATTTACCCACCCTTCACTTGTTCAAAACCTATTTAGGGGTCTTTCTTTTAACACACAAGACTCATTGACTTCATAGTAATATTTTATTATGGGAGTTGTTGGGTCCAGCAACCAGCATTCTTCAAAATAACTTATTTTGTGTTAAAAAGTAGAAAGTAACCCATAAAGGGTTAAAACCACATGAGGGAGAGTAAATGATGATTTTGGTAATTAGATGACATTTTTGGGTTAACTTTCCCTTTAACTGGGTGAATTATACCTTTAATTGTAATGTTTTAGTAAACAACAACTTGTACTGCTAAGACTATCTTATTTTGGGAATCACGGGAAAAAGGTGAGTAAATAATTACTTTTTATTTTCTGCTAAACTATCTGTAAACATACCACCACCCACAGAAACATTTTCCTAGCTCTACATCTACAAACCACTTGCTCTCATTTAGAGAAAAAATACCTAAATATCGTTTAAACTTGTAGGCGTGTTTGGGTTCAAACTTGCGATGCATTGAGAAAGGGTTAATGAACTTATACTGCATCTCGTCGTGTGTCACGTTAAGTTAGCGCATGAGCGACCGCAGGTCTGTGTGGCGGGAAGCTGGAGGTCTTGGGGTTTGTAAACAGGAAGTCTACGCTACACTCACTGTACCTGATGCGTGGGTGAGAGAGCAGGGGCTGCCCGAGAGAAATGTGCAACGTTGGGATCCAAAAATGGCAGGTGTGTCAGAGATAGGGGAACACATGATATAATCTTTCGAGGCCCTAAAAAGATTGAGAGAGAAATGGTTGGAAAAACGTATAAATACAGAGAAAACGGCATTGTCCCATTTTTGAGTTCTCAATAGCATTTTAATGCATGAATGAATCTCATGAATACCTGCCAAAACATGCCTGTGCTGAACAAAAACTTAAAATGGAAGATGACAAGAAAGAAATTATCATGGTTTACAACAATTTACAACAATTTACAATGTTACAAATTAAATGTTTATAAAATGTAATAAAATAATAATATATGTACTATATATACTATATATATATATATATATATATATATATATATATATATACATACATACATACAGGGGTTGGACAATGAAACTGAAACGCCTGGTTTTATTCAATTCAAATTAATAAAATTTTATTTCTATAGCGCTTTTACAATGTAGATTGTGTCAATCCAGCTTCACATGGAAGTTTATAGTGAATTGAAAGTGTCAGTTCAGTTTTCAGTGTTTAAGTTCAGTTCAGTTTAGCTCAGTTCAGTGTGGTTTAATAATCATTACTGAGAGTCCAAACACTGAAGAGCAATTCCACCGATGTGCAGCTCTACAGATCCCGAACCATGCAAGCCACTGGCGACAGTGGTAAGGAAAAAAATTCATCAATTGGCGAAAGTGAAAAATTTTAAAAAACCTCAAGAGAAACCAGGCTCCGTTGGGCATGACCATTTCTCCTAAGGCCAAACGTCTTGTGCAGAGCTGCAGTCTAGGCGCCAGAGGCTGGAGAATGCTGGACCTCAGCAAACACTCGTCTGTCCTTGGAGCGTCACAGGAATCAGTCTCATGCTCTCCACTCTTCATGACCACCACAGCAGCTGCTCAGGATACGGCCTGGTCCAGGATTATGAAAACCTTGGGATCATCTTGTCGCTGGTCTTGGATCGCATCAGTGGTGCTGCGTGGTCTGAGGGCCTCGAGATGAGTACCCCCAGGTGGAAATACAGAATAAGGAGAATAATTAGCGTAGCTGCTGTTCATAGTGTATATAATTGAGATGCAAAAAACCTGCGTGGGGCACACTCATGCGTCGTGATGCACTGGGTGTATGCCTGGCTAAAAAGATAGGTTTTTAATCTAGTTTTGAATTGCAAGAGTGTGTCTGAGCCTCGGACATTATCAGGAAGGCTATTCCAGAGTTTGGGGGCCATAAATGCTTCTCATAAATGCTCACCCTCCTTTACTCGTCTTTGCTGTTCTAGATTCTACCAGAAGAGCGGGTTGGATTGTAGCGAGACAGAAGGTTGGTTAGATAAACAGGAGCTAGATTATTTAAAGCTTTATAGGTAAGAAGCAATATTTTAAATTCAATACGAAGCTTAACAGGCATCCAGTGTAAGGAGAATAAAATTGGGGTGATATGATCATGTGGTTTTAGGCCATAATAATTCATTAGTATGGTGTAGGGCCACTTTTTGTGGCCAATACAGCATCAAATCATCTTGGGAATGACAGATACAAATCCTGCACAGTGGCCAGAGGGATTTTGAGCCATTTTTCTTGCAGAACAGTGGCCAGGTCACTTTGTGATGTTGGTGGAGGAAAACGTTTCCTGACTTCACTTCTCAAAAACACCCCAAAGTGGCTGAATAATATTAAGGTTAGGTGACTATGCAGGCCATGAGAGATGTTCTACTTCACTTTCATGTTCATCAAACCACTCTGTCACTAGTCTTGCTGTGTGTATTGGTGGATTATCATCCTGATAAATGACACCGCCTTCAGGATACAGTGTTTGAACCATTGGGTGCACATGGTCCTCTAGAATGGTTCAGTAGTCCTTGGCAGTTATGTGCCCATCTAGCACGAGTATTGGGCCTTGGGAATGCCATGATATAGCAGCCCGAAACATCACTGTACTGCCCCCATGCTTCACTCTGGGCATGCAACAGTGTGGGTGGTACGCTTCTTTGGGGCTTCTCCACATGTTTGGCATTGGCACGAGTGATCAGAGGTTTGGCTACAGCTACATTTAATTTTGCAGAGAGTAAAGGCCGATTTATACTTCTGCGTCAAGCGCAGGCGTATGCTACGGCGCAGCCTACGCGTGGACGCATAGCCCTTGTTGTTGCACGTCCGCCGGATCCTGCCTCAAAATGAGCAAATTTGAGCCACTTGTACATTAAGGAAGTGTTCAGAAAAAACAAAACACCAGAGAAGAAACTCGACACAGAGAAACATAAACACCTATTGCCAGCTAGCGTTTCGGAAGTGTATTGCAGAGAAACAGAAACAGCGCGCAGAAGTATAAATGCACCGCTACGCGCAAGGCATACGCTGTGGGTTACGGCAATCTCTTGATGCAGAAGTATAAACAAGCCTTTAGACAGCTGTGGTTTTAAGTTGTTGTTTTTTTGATACAATCACACAGTTACTCCTGTTAGATGTGGTTCGTTCTTCTTGGTGGTATGCTAACATTTTCCTGGATGCTGTGGTGCCAGGATAGACAAGATAGACTGTTTTCGCCCCATAGACTTCCATTCATACACATGCAAATGCAACAGACCGGAAACGCAAGCTCGTGCGTCAAGTTTCGCAGTTCGCTGCATTGGAAAGTTCAAGCTTGGTAGACTCTGAAATCAATCGAAAATCAAAACATGAGCTCTTTGAACAGAAATTTTAAATATGGACCAATCGATTTTTTTTATGTCTAATCATCTTGTTTAATCCGGCCCCTTTTTGCAGCGCAGTACGACAGAATTTAGCATGCTCAAACTCTAGTGTGACTGCGGCAGTGTGAATGTGTAATCAATGAAAATTGGCCACCAGGCTGGTCAAATTTAGCCATGAAACCTCCAACACTAAATTGGCCAGTGTTTCAGTTTCATACCCCTACAAAATCTATAAAATATTAATGTAGATAGGTATAATTTAATATTATTATTTATTTACTTTATTATCACTATTTTATTTTTCAATATTTTTAGGGTGACATTTAACCAGCAAGTTTTTGTGTGGCAAACTATTTCAGTCATACTCAGGTGCATGTATTTTGTGTTTTGGAAAGCATTTTTATCGCCTCTAATCAGCATGGTGACTTGATAGTCCTTTTCCCATGGTGCTGTAAAGGTGGGTGCCTTCATTTTAGTGCCCGTTGACTGGCCTCCAATCGAGCGAAGTCAGCGGGGGTCAGTTTACCATGTGCAGGGCAAGCAAAACAGATAGATACTTCTCTCCTCCCCTTCTACTCAGATAGACCCAGAACATGGGCATAGCGCCAAAGTCATCAATCTCCAAAGTCAACTTTCAGAAAAATGTTTCCACAAGGTTTAGAAATACACGATCATTTATAGAATGAGCGTAAATGCACTTCAAAGGTTTATAAATAAAGAAGATTCCCGTTTGAGAGTGACAGAATTCAGCTCTCGATTGTCACAAAGATGTCACTGTTTACGCTGATGGGAAAGCATGGGGGTTGGTGAGGCTTTGGGGTTTTGGAGCTTGGCCTAGTTTCATGTCTGATCACTACCGTATGCACCAAAGATCTCGCCCTCCGCTGCAGGTAGTCAACGAGTGCAGCACAGCACCCCAAACATCTGTGTGATACAGCAGCCATGGAGGAGTTTCTTTAAAGAGCTCAGATGGCTTTTAGTGATGTGAAAAGAGAGAAGTAAATCAGAGATTAGAGAGTTCGGTGCAGAGGATGAATGCATGAAAAGGTTAGGGGTTCACACTGTGCAGTGCTGTAGAGCAAACAGAGATAAAAGGTGGGTTCTGTGTGCAGATGACCTGGAAATGGAAAACTCTGGAGATGCACACGGCGAGAAGCTTTGGGTTCAAACCAACTGACTGCAGGTGCGCCGTTGCGTAGAGTAGTTTGGGTTTACACTGATTGCGTTTTGAAATGTTTTTCTGTATTATATGTTACAGGGTGCTTGAGTCATTATGTCACAAGACTTGTTCAATGAGATTTTGAGTTAAATAAATGCTTGGGCATTTTGTTTAACAGTGACTATGCTTACATTAATACAGTAATCAAATTACTTGCCTTAATTTGAATAAGACTCTTAATATGATTAAGGTGTTTATGAGTTGCTTTTTGAATGTTTCTTTCATGATCCTGTTTTACATGTTATAGCACATAATTTGATTAACATCATTGCGTCACCAGGCTATCCACATTTCCTCTAGAGTTTCATGTAATTTCAGGTGTTTAATTTTTAGTTTGCACTTTAACTGCAGTTTGGCACTTTGATTCAGGAACATTTCATGCATGCCCCCCATGACAAACGAGATATTGGATGCGAGTATGAACTGCTGGAAGAGTGTTGTTTTAATGGAATTTGATACCGCATGCCATATGGGGGAAAAATCATCTGCATTTCATGACGCAGGTGTCTGTGGTCCTTCACTGACTTGGTGGGTGCAGAGAATAGTATCAAACAGTCGTGTGTGTATGGAATATCCTGTCACAAAATGCGTGTGAAAAGTCCTACATGACGGTAATAGTTTGATGAAGGTGTTTACATGTATGTACTGCACTTCAATAATGCGACTAAAATAGCCATACATTATATGTCTTAATTCAATTTCTGTTTAGTTGGATTATGACTTTAGTTGGATTAAGTTAATCAAAAATTGCACGGTGGACTCTTAATCAGAGTATTGTCTTAATCATATTAAAATCTGATTATTGGTGTCCATGTAAACATACTCAGTGTAACTGCACACACTCACAGCACCAAGCATTTTTATTTGTATTTTAAAGTATGGATGTGTGTACTTGCAAATGTTCAAGTATGTTTAACACATGACTAATTTTACTAATGAACTGACAAACAAACAAAACTGTAAAATTTTAATGCTTCAACTGCTTATAAATAGCTTTATAGTTTTTGTTGTTGTTTTTATTATTGTTTTTACTTTGTTTGTTTATCATGCTATATATTAGTATTTTAATTAGTCAAATGTGTGTTTGATGCATTTCAGGGAATTGTGCTGCAATACCCTGCTCTGTAAACTAAACTAAGATTAGAGTTTTGATTACATGTAATGGTAAATAAAAAATATCGAAATATAAATGTAATTGCAATCTATTACAATTACTGAGTAAATTTATCTATCAACTTATTTAACCATTTAAATTCTGTCTGAGTTTGCTCAATGGCAGCATTTTCAATATCTACTGTATTTCAGTTTCTTACTCCTATTCAGCAGTTTCTGTTTCAGTTTTGAAGAATGTTTGAAACCAGTTGCCATTCACTATAGTATTATATTTTTTACAGTATATATTTTTACAGTTTTAAAATTTCATTAAGGTTTGGTCAATTTTGGCAGTTATTTTTAGGTTAATTATTCCTTTAAATAACAGTTACTAAAAAAACTTCATGATTTTAGGGATTACCTGAATATTTTCTGTAAAAAGCTTGAATATTTTTCATATTAAGTTGTTACTTTGCATGTTTTTATGTGAGTGATGTCTAGCCATTGAAAACACATTTAGCAAACACATTTTTTCCCCCAAGGCATTGTTAGATGTTTGTGTTTGCTGTCACCTTTGCTATGCAAAGATTTATTTTCAAAAACATCATCACTATTAAACTATTGTTGTCAGTTAAACATAAATGTAGAAGAAAAAAGACGTGCTAAAGTCTTGATAATAATCCGGATTATTTTGTCAAAAATAGAGGATATTAAGAGTGCTAAATGCTAGGAATGATAATTTAAGAACTTCACTTTCTTCTTTAAATGTCATTGTCTAAAAGTTTACAGTATGTAATTAACAGTTATTATTCAGGCTGAAAATCGGTATTGGTCGATAATCACATTTAATGACTTGATCAGTACTCATTGATCTGGCCGATCTCATGAACCGATCACAAGTGTTTGTGTTAGTTGGTGATGAGCAAAATATTTAAATGACCTTGCATGAATTTAGGCCTTTTTACACATAAGAACTGAAAGAACTTTAGAATTTTTGACAATATTGCAAGTTCACTAAAACTTGGCTGGAAATATTAGATAAATAAAACATAAAAAAAGTTTTTTTAACATGAATATTTAATAATATAACTTCTTGTAATATACGTATTGCAATAAAGAGTAGTTTATAGGCCTGTTTCCTTTTAGTAAAGAATTAATAGATTTATAGGTGTGCATTTTGACTTCTTACGCATCAAATATGCGCTACTATCTTTGTCTTCATTGAGACATGTTGAATTCTTCTTTTATAATTTGCAGCGTATCCAAATTGCATTGTTTGTAATTTTTCATAATTTTTTTTATCTGTTGTTTTATTTTATTTATGTTCACACATAAATGGCTAAAAGAGACACGTTTAAGGGATTATATGCAGGATCCATAATTTATTTTCTTAGCTAAGGAGAGATCTCCACTTAAGAATCATACATAGATGGAAATCGTGCTTTATGCATTATAAAGCATGAAGCATCAGAATCTGCACTCAACATTGGCCGATCACCATGACAAAGGATCGGTACTGGTTATCGGCTGCAAAAATCCTGAACAGCGAATCCCTAGTTATCAAGTGTTCAAGAGTTTCGCTCAATAATGCTGATTTATCCAGTAATGAAACTAGTATAGTGATTATGAGTGAGACTGAATCTTTTTTTAAGCTCAAACAAATGACTTTTTAAAAGAGTAGAACAATGAATATTTTGTCTGAACCTAAATTACATTTTAATAATATTTTACTAAGTTTGACCTTTCAGGTTAGTCATTTAGCAGATGCTTTATTTTTCAAAATGACATACACCACTGTAAAAAATGCTGGGTTCCACACAATACCTTCATATTAACCCTACACAAACCGGTTACCCTTTCACTTCCAATATGATAAAAAAATTTTTTTTTTTTTTGCAAATTTAGCATTCTTGTTTTGTTTTAATGAAAACCTAACATTGAACCTAACCTAGAGCCAACTCTAACAGGATTTGAATAGATGATGCCAAGCCTGAGAGGACTTTAAGGGACAGTCTGAAGCAATACACTAACTGTTCTTATTTACTGTAATGATCAGATCACTTCATTGAAAAAAAAAATACATAGACAACTTTTTTTGAAATATACACCATATATTGTACAACTATTTAACTAAATTAAATTAAATTAAATTGAATTGAATTGAATTGAATTGAATTGAATTGAATTGAATTGAATTGAATTGAA
>CAIGQZ010032594.1:18986657-19037102 GCA_903798205.1 Danio tinwini | reverse complement strand
GTCTGCTTATGGAAGTGGGGGGGATGCAGAGTTTTTTTTTTTTTTTTTGCTTAGTGGCTGTGGTGGTGGTGGTGGGAAGTCCTGCCCAGTTTTGTGCTGGTGGTCTTTAACCCAGTTCTATCCTAACAGAAATGACTCCTTTGTCCTTTTATCAAAGTAAGGATTAGTTTTGTGTGGCGCTTATGAGTTTAACTGTCTAGTTGAGAGCGAGAGCTGTCAGGGCAAATTAAATTTACCAATTACCAGCGATTGAAAGTTTCTTTAATTTGTTGGACTTGTTAAAACTACCTATTAGACTTACGCAGCGAGTTGAGAGTGTGGTGTAGTATCCATGTTTGCTTTTCACACTGAATTCGGTTACTTTGTTGAATATTTTGGCAGGAAATTCCTCGTGCCCCTCACCCACTCGCCTTCATCAAATCGCGAGTCTCTTGAGGAAAAGTTGACATTTTGTCGCGGCACTTTATTAACTTTAGCTTTATCCCCAGCTAAGCTTGTACGTTTATCGCACAGCACATGAATAATTGAGAATTATCGGCTCGACGTCTGGTAATATTGATAATTGGCAATAATATTATCAAAATGATGTGCACGCGATCGATGTGGCCCTATCGCTTTTCTAAATGGTTAGCTATCGGAATACAATAAGTTTACAACTGAGAATAAATATTGACATTGTTCATGTCTGGGTAAAGCTTAGCCCTACTTACACAAAGAAAAGGGACGTGACTAAACACTACTTTAAATCCGTCGTCTCACGTTCAATATTTGAAATGGGTTTTACATAGACGTTTTTGCGGTGTGTTTCCTGTGCTTTTATTCATAACGTGGATTATTTCGGGCCCATTAATTTGGTGGTTAGTGGTAACACTGTTGCGCTCTCTTACAACTAACCACCAATGGCTGCAGTGATACCAGGCTAAAGATACGATGTTATCTTACAACAACGAAATACGTTTTAAATGCGTGGTTTGCCTGGTTTTCGGTGTCACCTCATCCTTTTTCTTTACTGTGTGTGTGTGTGATGTAAACCTTCACAGTTAAGGGAAATATGTTTTGTGGAGTTTAACGATTCTGATAGTGTCTTAACAATGAATTTATTTTAATGGTTTTCTTAAAACAAATGAAACTAAAGCATTGTGGATTTTTTTGTATGTGTACCTCTCGCAAATTATGCGATTTTTTTTTAGATTTAATTCACATGGTAGAGCCTGTAAAATAAATAGCTACATAATAGCATTTATGATGTTCACATAATGTCTTTTTAACTGACTTTCAGATGCACCATAAATGTTTTTTTTTGCCTCTAATTAAACAATTAGTTAACAAACAAACAAACAAGCAAGCAAAAAAAAAAGGCAAGCCATTGACTACAACGTCAAGGCCTAGCTTGTGCACGTTGTCATACTAACAGCCAGTCATGATTTAAGTCCTGGGTTCATTTAAAATCAAACTAAACTAAATATATAAACGAAACATTGGTTGTTCAATAAACGATACATATTTCATTAAGAGCCCAAAGGATATTGTTTGGATCCACTGCACAGAACCGGTTCATAAGAGTCATTCGTTTTAAAGTAGAATTATGCTGGTGGTTCTGTATTTTGAATCGCTGAAAAGAATCGGCTCATAGAGTCATTAGTTCAGAATGGTCGGGCTTTATACGTTTCATTGACTCAATGAATAACAGGTAATTCTATCAGATCTGAAGGTTCGAAAAGAACCGCACGTCATAAATAATTCTGTTCCGTTACTTATAAATATATAAAATATGTTTTAAGATTTTTAACCCTCCTCACACGACAACCAGCAGGGCTTTTCATATCAGTTTAAACCAATTCAATTCATGTCTATTATCTGAGACATTATACAATAATCTCGCCAATATTATACAATTTATTTCCCCGTGTTGTTTAGCTTTCTTGAGGGGTTGGCATAGACTTGAGGACTTGGGCCCTCTGTTTCTTTATTGTTTTCTTACTGAGGGACCGCTTTGTATTTTTCTTTTAGCTGTTTTTGTTTGAGAGTCAAAAAGCAACGGAGAATAAAATGTACTTGCAAGGTGTAAAAACACTTTCATTTTAGCTATTGGCTTGAGATAGTGTTATAATCAGGCAGTTGAGGAAAAACTAATGGCTAATAAAAAGGACTGCTAAAGTACACCACCTGTTGGCATGTAATAGCATACATGACTTCTTAAGATGTCTCTGAGAAAAGTTTTTAAGCAATCTCATTGTATTAGAGCAACTATTAAAACCTTTAACTTCCATTTGAAGTTGTTGAAATCTTTTCCACCTTGTTTCATGGTATCCTTTAATGCAAAACAACTGGTCAGATAACTATAAATCAAACACGGGATGGAGATGTTCAATAAGTTAAGAACATTGATTTGCATGTTCCATGCGCAGCTATCAGGGTTTCATGGAAACTTATTGACTGGTAAAAATATTTAGTTTCATCGCTGTCCTGATGTTGTGTAACAGTGATAATAATAAGAGTATTTGATAAATGATCTATATTGTAATTTTTTTAAATAGCCATATTGTTGTATCGTTACTAATTGTAATGTGTAATACAGGATGTCAACACAAAGTTAGTTATTAGTAGGCCCAGATAGAATCTGAGCAAGCATAAATTAGGCATGGGACGATAACTGTTTTTAAGGTATATCGCGGTTTGAAAAAGTCAAGGTTTTAAAACCGCCAAAATTTTCTGTAATACTGTTTCTAAGGTATGTGTAAGATTTTTTTGAATATCCAAAAAAAAAAATATCCAAACATGCCGTTTTAAATTGTAAAGAAATCTGTGTTTTTGAAACTAATGAAGACAGCCAAAGTCAATGATCCATTTGAATCATTTAGCCTGACGTGTTTACTGTTCCAAAATATTTTAAATCTTTCAAAAAATACAATATATTGTTTTCAAAGGGGAAAAAAGGTTTAGTTTTTTTACCCAGACATTTAAAAATAATATATTTTAGAGCAGTAATCACAATACCGTAAAACCGTGATATTTTTATCCAAGGTTATCAAATCGGCAGAGTCTTATATCGGCCCATGCCTAGCATAAATTTACAAAATACTCCACAGCCTTTTGAGCCCATCGTTTAATAATATATATATTTTTTTTGTAAAAAAAAAAAAAAGTTTATATGTTTTAACAAGTTTTCGTATCAATTTTGGTTAATTTTATGGAATAATATACAATTGTTTTGATGATTATACAAATATACAATATGTAAAGTAATATTTTCTATTATTTTGTGGAAAATTATAAAATAAATCTACTGTAGTATTTATTTTTTTTTTTTTACCAAACAAGTGGTTCTAATTGGATTGCGGATTGGATTTGCATTGTAAACCTTAGATAAATATTAATTAGTTACCTATCTATCTACCTATCTATCTACCTATATATATATATATATTGCTTTTCATCTTCTGTATGCTCAATAATTCTGCATAAATACATTTTTTTTAAACAAAATTCTTAGCATATATAGTTAGTAGACAAGTTTTACATTTAAGATTAATTTCTTGGACATGTATAGTAACTTGGCACTAGTGTTTTGTGAAACCTCCTAAAGCAATGCATAGTTAATTCAACTTAATCCCGTTTTTAATTTGTCAAATTAAATGTGGGTCATGAAAATGCTGGTAACACTCTTTTGAGATAAAAAAAAATGTACAATGCATGTCCACTCCTATTTACAATTCCATAGGATGAAACTCTGCTTGCTGTTCATCACTGCTTCTCCTATTTATCTGGTCTTTAGATAGCTCAACCCATCTGTGGTTTTTCTCCTGCAGGGTTCTTTAAAAACCGAGGGGTATGAACGAGCCACACCAGAGAATGGCTACAGTGGAAACAGATAAGGAACTCAGTGACCTGTTGGATTTCAGTGCGGTAAGGAAGTGTCACTGATCTGGACAAAAACTCTCTCGTAAAGAACTGCTTTATGATTTCGAATTGCATCATTCTCTTCCACAAAACTTGACCTTGTAGTCAGAGGTAAGCCGTTTTTCTTTGGGACTGATCGAATGTAATGTCACAATGCTGATTGTATGAGAGTGCTGTTGTCGGCTATAAACCTTATAATGGATCATTAAATCAGATGCTATCCTCCGACTTGGGTCCTGTCTGCCATTTGAAATGTCTTTGGCATAATAACCATCACTCAATCTTCTCTAATTTAAGCATCTCTGTATTTTTCCCTCCTTATCCCTCCATTTGTTGTTCTTATTTCACCTGTTCTTAAAATGTGATTATTCTTGGCGGTCATGCCATCCTAAAGAGCATTAAAAAATCAGCGAAAATAAAAATGTTAATCGTTTGATTCATTGAACGGCCCAACCATGCTTAATTTATTGCATTGGAAAATTGCCATCTACTGAAGCAGTGAATCAATTATGACAATACATTGATAATCAGACGTGCCAGACCAAATGCATTATGATCTCACATCTAATTACAAATTGTTGATGGTTTAGTTACTTCGTCGCACTGCATTCATTTTCCAGCTTTGAACCTTTGGCGAAAATCAAAGGATTTGCAGATTATGCATTCAGGATCTTCTTTCTCTAGGTGTTGCACATTGTGAAAAATGTCTACCACACCAGAAAGTCCCTCCCATGCATCATGCAAGGCTAGCGCTGTTGCTGCTTACAGCTTTCTCTTTGCACATCAAAAACAAAGAGACACCATCTAGCCTTCTAAACTGGTCCTCTTTAGCCCTGTTTTGTTTCAGTGAAACGCTGATTTGTTTGTAGTACGAGACAAGGATGCATCTTGAAAGTGCCATGCTAGTTAGTTACTTTTATTTAATGGGTTAACTTTGGAGAAGATGACGTGACTTTTGGCATTAAACTTTGCTGAATGTCACAAACTGTGAATTCCAAGAGATGCTGTGGAATCGATCAGTCTTGTTTTGACGTGAGTTCGTCGAAATATGCTCGTATGCTTCAACTCGACTTCTGAATCTTCTCTGTCACAGATGTTTGCCCCCCCTGTGGCCAATGGGAAGAACAGACCAACCACACTTGCTAGCAGTCAATTTGGTGGTACCGGTAAGTCTTTGCTATTAAATCATACCTTTTTTAAGCAGTTTAGTAAAAAATGTGTCACATTTGCATTATTTGTGGATTTTATGACTTTAAATGGATGCTCTTTGTAGCAGTGTTTGGGCTAGTTGCTAAGTGCTCGTTTCTCTCAACACAGGAAAAGGACATGCTTCTTCTTGTTTTTTTTTAAACCCCCTCTTTTATGAATACACCATAGTGTATCCAAAGTCAAAGCTCGGGGCAGTTTGGATCTCTTTGAACTGGTTGTTGAGTTGAAGCACCTTTTGCACAAACTTCTACATCGTAAAAACTTTGTTAGGTCAAGTGGAGGAAGTGATTGCTCTTCATAATCATATTAATCATATTTTGATCCAGAAGCCCAAAAAAAGTGTGTATTTTGCTTTGTTTGTCATCTCTTTTTTTTCATCTTTATAACCAGTTGCACATCCCACTCTTCAGTGATATTTTTGCTCCCATTGTTGGCTCGTGTTGCTTCAGTTAAGATTGTTTTAGAAGTTGTCAAAGGCTCATACGTTTCTCTTTAAGGCTTTCCAGTCTGTCTGTCTGTCTGTTTCCCAATTGACACTCCAAACATTACCTCTGAATAAGAACAATCTGAGAACAAAGACTTAAATAAAGGCCTTACGGTCTCCAAACGATTCCCCCACCCCGCCACGTAAAACACTCCTCCCCCCACACAAGAAAACACTTTCTCCCCCTGCCAACTGACAGGAAATGGACCCACTCTGAAACAAAGCTCTCTCATACCTCCCACCACCCCGCAGGAGGCCCGCATGAAAACAGCAAAAGAAACACTGTGAAAGATCACCAGCTTCCATCTCGGTCTGTGGCGGCCTAAAGTGCCAATTACATAGCAGGGCCAAGCTAATGTCTCAGTTTGAGATTTTTATTGCGAGTGCTACCTGACACCGAGGTGACCCCGACTCTTAAATCTGTCACTTGTGAGATGCTTCGAGAAGGTCTTCACATCCGTCAACATAAACCTTACCCTGTGAACTGCGTATAACAGGATATGACACGTTAGATAACTATTAAGAAACTAAGGTTGGAGGGATGGTTCACTTTTAAAGTAACTATTAAAAGAATTCCGTTTAAGTGCTGTAAGCCTCATTTGATGACATGTTCTCGATCACCACAGAAGAAAAAGTTTCTCGGTTCTTTTTGAAAGAAACACCTTGAGGGTTTAAAACCACTTGGTGTATTATTTGAGCTGTAAAGCTGTCGTTTTGTGTTGAATACAGTTCCAGACAGATTAACCTTTTAGTTTTGAGTGTAATTTGTTTAAAATATGCAGTTTAAAAAGTTTGCAGAGTTTGATCAATTTATACTGGTTCTTAATAGGAATTGCAAGTATTTTTGAACAAGCATTTGAGTCTTGCCTCAATCCCAATTGTATGTTAACATTGATTACGTTATCTTGATCTGTTTTGGTTGCATTTTACTTTTAAAGTCATAAGTAGGCCCACACAGAATCTGCGTGCACAGAAATCTGCAGATTTTTAGCCCATCAATAGCTATGTTTCCGTCTAAAAATGCAAATTAACTTTATGCGCAAAAATAGTTGGATTACTGCATAAAAGACGTGTGATTAAAGCCGCGTTTACATCCAATGTGTTAAAGCGAACAATATCGTCACTTCCTGATTATTTGGCGGCAAATATCAACAGTAAAAACGAAATTTGCTGCAATTAAGAGAAGCTGCGTGAATCTTTTCTTCATTTAATGAATGACTTACGCCTCAGAAGGCAATCCCGACACGCAGTGAATGCGCGGTGGCATTTAAAGGTGTGAAACGTGGAGCACAGACGCTCTTGATTCTGGGGGTCATTAATGATATATTAACACTAATGCTGCGTTCACACCAGACGCGGAAGAAGCGTCAACACCGACAACAGTTCATCAAACTGGGCTCAGCTCAGCCAGAAGCACCGCTAAATGCTTCCATCATCCAGGTTAAGTTTCTGTAGGAGTTGATGAGCTCACAGAGCTGGCTGCACCTCTGAAAGGATCTAGTGGACTCAGACACTGCTCCAAACGAATCAGCCTTCATAAAGCACATAAACACAGTTATTTTCTCAATAAAATCTATGTTAGCCATTTAGCAACAAAGCTACAAAAACCGTGCAGACAGAAGCCCTGCCCATGACGCGAATCTGCATCTGTTCTGAAGTGAATTTGACGCGCGAATGAAGCGAGTAAACTCAAAATGTTTACTTGTCTATTTACGTGTGAATACAGCATAATAGTGACACGGTTAAGGCGTTTTTAGAATGACCAAAAAGTTTCAGATGGTTTACAATGTGCTCAGCCTGCTGGTTTGTCCATTCGCACACATTTTTATCATCACATGATCTCTTGTAACAAAATCACATGACTTTTTTTTTTTAATGCACATACTGGATTTTATATCCGATAAAAGTGTTTCCGTCGTAGTTTATGCACATCTTATCGAATAAAAAGTTTATCCTACTCTGTTATGTGCATATGTTTTTTTATGCGCATTTTCAAAATTGATGCGCATCTTGGTGTTTCCATCAACCAGTTTTTTTATGCGGATATCCAAAATGTGCCTAAAAATAGGTGGCTGGAAACGTAACTATTGAGTCTATGTTTTTACTTGTGTAAATTTAGGGTTGGGCCGATAAACAATATTATATCGAATCATGATAAAATTTGTTAATAACTCTGGTCTCTGAATAAGCTCTGGACTTTTTTACTTTATACTGATCTAAGAGCCAATCGCACAGCAAAAATGTGTAACTATGGGAATCTAAAAGTGTGGTGATATTAGAGATCTACTGAATTTCTGCCACCGAAAATTTATCGGCCGAATATATGTTATGACATTTAATGGACCCTTTTTGTGGCTTCAGTCATTGTTGGGGTACACTTTCAAATCTGGAAGCATTAACAACTTCTATTGAAATATATATCGTTATCGTTTAATATGGAAAATTGCATTTTTGCCATATCGCCCAGCCCTATACAAATTTATATTTTTTTCAGTTTTTAAATTCATTTTACTAATATTATTGTGATTATAATAATAGTAATATTAAAATGTCCATTTGATTTATTTACAATACAGTTTGTAAAGTAATATGTTCTGTCTTTTAGTAGATATATTATATGAGAGACTTGCTTTGTTTATCAAATAAGTGGATCTAATTGGATTAGCATTGTAAACATTGAATTAAAAAGTAAAAAATGTATTATTTTTTCGATTTTTCATATATTAAGTTTGTAGTTATGACCCTCCTTAAATCATTCCGCATAAATCCACAGATTTTTTTTTTTTTAGAAAATTCTCAGCAGAAATAGCAAAAAAGTTCCACAGATTCTGTCTGGCTCTGGTCATAAGTGACAAATTATATATATTTTTTCTGTGGTTGTATCAGAAATGCTGTTTTATCGAACCCAAAAATGAAAATTGATTACTCACACTTGTTCAAAACCCATTTGAGTTTCTTTCCGATGTTGTAGTGGTGGTAGTAGTAGTTAGGGATGCAATGATTAACCGATTTCACTATTAAACGCATTTTAACTTGTCACAGTTAATTAATTATAAAGGCTTCTCAACACCGCATTTCTGCATGGAACAAAACTGCTGCAACTAAATTTATGCCAACTGTGCGCTAGTTCCGAGCTTGTACACAATATACACACACATTGGAATAAAGGCTGATTTTAGCTTTGGCTGAGGCTATTACTAAAAAGGGCCATTCACATATCCAGCATTTTGACCGTGCAAGTTTGTTATTTCCAATGGAGGTGCATGCATGTATATTGGTTAAAACTAGTTTAAAGAGAAGTACTTTATATCTAGCTTAGATTTACATCAGACAAATACAGTTTTGTATTTGTACATTTATTTATTCATTAATTTGTCATTTTATTTTTAGTGTAAAATTATTACCTATGTCTAAATGTCAAAAACTTTTTTCCACTTATTTTTAAGTCAGAAGAAAAATGGACAATTGTTCGTTTTTATTATTATTTTGTGCTGTATAAATTGGTAACTAAGCAGCAATAAATAACACTTTAAAATATAAGGAGTTTTCTAGTGATTTACTAAACTAGTAGTTTTTAAATCAATGAATGCATAATAATCGTGATAACAGTGGTTATTACTCAGACTATAATTGCACAACCAAAATCTGTAACCATTGCATCACTAGTAGTAGTAGTAGTAAACTTTATCGTTCTTGACAGGAATGTTGTTATGGACATCACCATATTGCTGAAGACATTCCAGAAAAAAACAATCAATAAAAACAAAACAAAATACAGTAGTTAAAATAATTATAATGCTAATTGAGAAACTTGTTAAATAAACCCACTGGAACGGTACAAAGGATTTCTTGTATCGGTTCAACCTACACATAGGGACTCTATATCTCCTACCAGAGGGAAGCAGTTCATAATGTGGAAACAAAAAAATGAGTTTTTGAACACAAAAGAAGCTATTTTGTAAAATGTTGGATGCTTTGACTTCCATAGTTATTTGGAAGTCGATGGGTGCTCGTAAACACAAGAAAGAAACATGAGGGGGATTAAATAAGGTAATGCTCATTTTTGAGTGAACCATCCCTTTAAAGATCACATAATATAAAGTGTGATCATAAGTTAAACATTTTCCCTATTTTTTTCAGCGTTAAACTGCAATTAGCAAGGACCTAAACTTCTGACCGTCCCCCACTGTTCAAACTAAAAATCCACAAAGTGAAGACATGTTTAGAGTAAGCAGTGGCCTTCAGAAGTGCATCTGTTCCTCAAGACAAAAGTGCTCGGAAGGGTGCTAATTGCATTAAAGCATCTCCTCCCCCATCTTTGGGCATAGCTGCGGTGTTTGTGGGATTTTTTTTGCATAGGAGGACTTCACCAGGCGTCCTCTCGCTCACCTCCACAGCTGCCCAACACATCACCCATTGAGGACAGCGTTAGGACAGGACAGAGCCCATTTCCCCCATCACACCCCTAACATGGAAGCACATTCTTTCTCACTCTTACACACACACACACACACAAACACCTCGGGACTTTATGACTTCACTTTTGATATCTGCTGCGATCTGAACTTGAATAATGCCATGCTGTGTAGTTGATGTATTTGAAGGAGTGTCTAAAGATAATGATATTTCCTGAACGCAGGAAATGGAATCGGTTCCTGCTTGACTAAATGTCATATTTGTCTCTGTAGAATTGCATTTTGATGGTTCCAGCTTAAAAACTAAACAAAAATGCATCCACAAACAAAGCTAGTCCTTATATACAAAGCCAAAGTTGACAGAAGCACCAGTTTGGTTCGCTAATGTTGTCATTCGTTTAAAAAAAATACAGTCCTACTGACAAATTCAATTCAAAGCCATTCGCCATGTTAAACATCTTATGTTATGTTATCTTATCCTACTCAGTTATGTGCATATGTTTTTTTTATGCGCTTTTTTAAAATTGATGCGCAACTTGGTGTTTCCATCAACCAGTTTTTTTATGAGCATATTTAAAATGTGCATAAAAATAGGTGGCTGGAAACGTAGCTATTGAGTCTGTTTTTACTTATGTCAATTTAGGGTTGGATCGATAAACAATATTATATCGAATCATGAGAAAATTCATGTTAATAACTCTGGACTTGTATACAAAGCCAAAGTTGACAGAATAAGCACCAGTTTGGTTCGCTAATGTTGTCATTCGTTTTAATAATACAGTCCTACTGACAAATTCAATTCAAAGCCATTCGCCATGTTAAACATCTTATGTGCTGCTTGTGCATCTGAATCTGTATCTCTGCCACTTCATTTTCCCTACATAAGACTATTCTGCCAGGGAGATTCTTTCACTCACTCAGTCAGTGCCCACTTCATTTCCCATGCTGCCTGCGTGGGCTCCATAGATCACGGCTGTCAGCGTGGATGTCGCTATTTGCTCTGCTTTGTTAGCTTCATCACTCATGCTCAGCCTTCAGTGGCCGCTCTGGCTGAGACCCCCTCTTCTCTCACACATTTTTAATTAGACCTCCAAAAAAAAAATCAAAAGGAGAATATGAATATTCATAAACCAACCGCATTAATATGCACAATTATGCAAATCAGCACGCAATTAAGCCATGTGTCTTTGGAGAGCTTTGCATTAAGGCATAAGACAGGAGGCAGAGGGGAATGCTTTATGAGGAATTTCTGCTCCAGTACACTTTGAAACATTCCCGCAATATTTTTGAATATCCATATTTCTACATACAAATATATTGATGCCAGTGAGGGAAACCTTTTTAACACTTTACATCCTGTAGGCCTTGTACTGAGACCGGTGTTGTCCCCGTGGGTCTCCTTTCCCAATTGTACAATGATGCTAATTTCGCAATTCTTTGATCAGCCTGTTTTTGTTCTGCTTGCCGTGATACACCCCCCCCCCCTTCCCAACTTGTCTTAATGAGATCCAGTGACTGAATGAATGCTCCCTTTATGGTCAGTGATGTTGAAGCTTGCTGAATGACATGGATATTAGTGTGGTGTGATGGTTTTGGATTAGATCCAGAAGCTGTCCGACAAGCACCGAGAACCAGCCGGCAAACGTCCGATGGCCTAATGCATGAACGGAGTATTAAGAAGGATCTTGATGTGAAGGTTTAGCACATGCCAAAATTGCAGATTTGGTCAGACAACTTGTGATCAATTGGTTTGCAGGAATGGAAGAACGCAGTAGTCCTTGGGCTGCCGGAGATCAAAACAGTCCATCTTTTAACCAGGTACTGGTAGACTCTAATGCCTTGTTAACCGCCTAAAGGTGTTGTTGAGGCATGTTTTATAGTTTTGTCTTGGCTTTTCCAGAACTATGGAGAGGGCCCACACTACAATGAGCACGAAGGACTATCTTCCCCATTCCTTGGGACAGGGATTAGTGGTGAGTTTTGCAAATGTTTAGTTGAAGAATTGTTCATTAATTCTTCCATTTTTTTTACTTTATTTGAAATGCTCAAGTGTTGAGATATTGTTTATAATGCCCACCATTCTTTAAACTCAGGTAAAAATGAAAGAGGTCCTTACTCTTCCTTTGGGGGGCAGGTAAGTTCAGTAAAGCCAAATGAATCTTTTGAAAGGCTTAAAGTGACTTGCTTGTCACTCTCCTCTAATATTTAACTGATATCCACCATCCTGTTGTTCCCTACAGCCGGGATTCCTGCCCTCAGACATTGCCATACCTTCTGCAGATGCCATGTCCCCATCTGGACTGAAGTCTGGCTCACAATTTTACCCATCATACCCAAACAATCCCCGGAGACGCCCCTCAGATGGAGGCATGGGTAAAGAATTTACAACATTAGCTTGACTCGCATCGGGTCTGTCAATATTAAATAAAAGATTACTACATCTTTTTAAATATTTTCACAGATCCGCAACCTCAAAAAAAGATCAGGAAGCCACCAGGACTGCCATCTTCCGTGAGTGACCTTTCATTCTTATTGGTTTCCATCATAATTCTTTAATTACAACCTTGAAGAGACCAGAATTGTCAGGGATTACAAGTGGAAGGTCATGTACCATCTCTCAAATTTTTCAATTAGGACTGCCAAATGATTAATTTAATCTGAATAAGTTTGTATTTACAAACTTGCACAATATTTGAGTGAGTTTTCTGTATATAAATATAAGCATGCATAAAGGTATTTACATGTAGCAGATGTGTTTATCCAAAATGGAGGATTACAGAAGGTCACCAGAGAACAGAGATTATATTAATGTCAAAAAAGACTACGTTGGTTTAGCTAATAAAAAAAAATACAATATATATGCACAGTAATCATATTATTTAATACATTTTTTATTTTGGATGCAGTTTAATAAATTGACAGCACTGCTTTTACCTTAATGTTTTTAATAAGTCAGGTATGCTACCAACAATACAATTGTACATTTTGACTTTGGATTAAACTTAGTATAATTCTATTTACGTTAACATGAATGTGAAAGAAGAAATAAAAGTTCTCAGAGGTTCTGACTAATGTCAGTAGATTAGCTATCATTGAAGGCACATCCTTCCAAAAACATTCCCGTGAAAAGTCCTTTTATTAAACAGACTGTATGCATTTTCATTTGCCTCAAAAAAAAGAGATGTCAGCCATGACTAAGGTCCATAATCTTTTTAAACCTTTGACCATTCCAAGTTGACGTTAACTTAAGCAAACATGAAAGCAGCCATACCCGATTCTAAACTACTTCCTTTGAGTCATGGGAAGCGTAACTGTTGTTTCATAGCTAATCCACATTAGCTCAACACTTTGCCCTCTTAAGCCCTCTCCCCAAACACGATCCTTCAGATTTGCCCATGCTAGACCTTATCCTCCCCCTCTGCCAAAGTGACCCAGTTGTGATTCCCTTGCACCTCCCTCCATATCTCTCTCTCTCTCTCTCTCTCTCTCTCTCTCTCTCTCTCTCTCTCTCTCTCTCTCTCTCTCTCGTCTTAGCTCAGATTAATGGCTGCTGATGAGCCAGGGTTCTAACTCCTGCTGAATCCCACTCTACGCCTCAGTATAACTTCCTCCTGTGCCACCACAGCATTATAATACCCTAATAATCCTGCTGATGCTCACCTGCTACCTTTAGCATGCTTTTCAATTATTATTATTATTATTATTATTTTAAATCCAACTTTGGCAAAACACTACATCATATTGATCCTTAACTTGCCTAGGCTTGCCTTGATCTTTTCAAGTGCATCAACAAATCATTGTGAGGATGTGTTTCCTGGTGAACTTCAGAGAAGAGGGCTATTTGCAGTTTTTTTTTTGTCTTCCCCTCCCTCATTTGTTCTTTTATGTGGTTTCCACATAATCGACTAGTCTATTTTGCTCCACTCCTACCACTTCTTCAGCAAGACCTCTCCCCCCACTGTTCTCACCCCTCCCCTATTCAGCCCAGCTGCCTGTGGAGTTGGACGGGCTCCAGGAGTAGGCAGATGGCTCTGTAATTAGAAGTGCATCTCTCCATTCCCATCCCACTTCTCCCTGTTAAATCAAATTACAGGCAAAAGAGAAATATCGCTTTGCTGGATTTGTATTCTCCGCTGGCCCGAGACCCACCCGCCCGCTGGTAACCCCCTTCCTCCAAAACACTCGCTCATGTATGCGCACATGCAAACAAACATACAAATCATACATGTTAAAACATGTTTGTTGGATGGAGGTATGCCTCACGGCTCCTGAATTCACATGAATTACCGATCTATTCGGCTCCATTTTAGGCTTCCTATATTAGTGTCATTCATTTATACGATAGTTTGCATTAATAGCAAGTACTATTTTACAGTTACGGAATATGTCATAACCTAGTGTGCCTGGTTTGATTTGGACTCTATCTTAGTGATGGTGCACCCTGTAGTTGTCCTCCCTCTCCTTTTTTGGCTCATGGGAGTGCAAGAGGAAGCGCCGACTGTGCCATGAGATGGCCGTGGCGCATTTCCCAGCATGCTCTGTTCTCTGCCTCTGCCACTTTATCTGAGGGGGCACTATGGAAACACGCGTACACGTCATTTGTACCAAAAATCACAAAGCATTGCCAACAACATGGGCTCCATACCAGTTGTACATTCATGTGCAACCTTTCTTTTGCCTGTTACTGTGAATGTCAAGTTTCTTAATGTCCTTCCTTTTCCTTGTTTGTAAACTCAGGTTTATGCTGCCACCTCTGGTGATGACTATATTCGTGACAGTGCCGCTTACCCGGGCTCCAAACCTGGCTCTGTGTATCCAGGATCTTTTTACATGCAAGGTGTGTACACAGTGAGTTAAAGAATCATTGGCACGTCTAAAATTCCAAGCCGTCGTGTGATGCTAATATTAATGTGTACATATTTTGTCCACACAGGCTTGTTTGCAAACAGATTAGTAGTGACTAAGCAATTATCTTGTTGTTTTGTTTGTTTGATTTGAAATTAGAAGCATACACAAAGACAAATGTTTCTGTGGATGGCACGTCCACCCAAGTTTTTGTGCTGATTGGTATTGATCCCTCCCATCTGCCTTTGTGTTCGCAGAGGGCCTACACTCATCTTCGGATCCCTGGGCCCCTTCCGGATCCTTAGGCCAGCCGGGATACACAGCTATGCTGGCGAATTCACCACACATAAATCAACCAGCCTCCTTTTCGGCGATAAACCCACAAGACAGGATGGTATGTCTTGTGAAGGTCTTGGAGAAGGGTCTAAATTGTGTGATTTGTTTATGCAGCTCTGGTCACTGTGTTGTTTTTTCTTTTCCCCGCACAGAACTACCCTTTGCATGGAGCTGACGTTAATGGTTTCCATTCAGGCTCAGCAGCCTATAGCCACACATCCTCTATTAATGGATCAGACAGCATTTTGGGTAAATGACCTTTGTTGTTTTTAATTGAATGTCCTCTACGTTGTGAAATGAGCTTGTAATTGGGTTCAGATCGGATCTTGAAGTTGAAGTTAAAATCATTTTCGGATGAGTCTAAACTTAACTATAATTTACAGGATATTGGCCTTCAATCTTTCATTAAGACTATGAATGGTCATTTTTAGAAGTTAGCAAATTGAGCTGACATTGACATAATAAATGAAGCTAATGAGTTCTCTCATTCTCTCCAACAGCCAGTAGAGGTACAGTCGCAAGCAGCTCAGGTGACGAGATTGGAAAAGCTCTTGCTTCGGTGAGTGAGCTTTCATAAATCACTATGAAAGATCGTTTGGCTGTGTGAAGTCCAGCACGGATAGCATTATTCAGACTTTTAGTAATCCTTTTCTTATTAGGGCTATAATCGGAGGACCAAAAAGCCATCTCACTTATTTGTGTTCAATGTGTTTTTGAATGACAGATCTACCCTTCGGACCACAACAGCAACAACTTCTCTTCCACTCCTTCCACTCCTGTGGGCTCTCCTCAGGGCATTGCAAGTAAGTCAGATATGCTGTCTTATTCTGTCAAAGATAGATCCGCTTCATTAGATAGGCTTGTGTTGAAAGGTGCCAAGACAAATACGCAGAGGAAGAAGGCTAAAGTATCATAAATCATTCCTTTTAGATTGATGGGGTTTTCTGTAGATCGAGACATAAATGTGAAGCTCTAGAGCGCCATCTGCTGCTGTCTTAGTGGCTTGTTTCACACTCAGACTTTATATCATGTTCTCCTCAGCAGGTGCAACACAGTGGTCGAGAGCTTCTGGCCAGGCTGCTCTGTCTCCTAATTATGAAGGTGGACTGCATGCACTGGTAAGGTCATCAACTCTTCAAAAATAATGTGATTAAAGACAGTTCACTCAAAACTAAAAATTCTGCCATCATTTACTTACAAGTTTTCTGTTATACTGTTCCAAAGGTATATACAAGGATTATTTTTTTTTTTGTAAACATGTTTTTCATAACAATTTTATTTAGTTTTTAGGGCAACAGTATCTCCAGCAGAAAAGGAACCTCCACATCAAAAGCTACTGCTCCAAAAAATTGCAAAAGTTTCTTAAAATAAATTATATTTTGTTTAATGGGGGAAAAAGAACTTATTTTGCAGCGTAATTACAATACTGTGAAACAGTGATATTTTCATCCAAGGTTATCATACTGTCAGGATCTTTTACCGGCCCATGCCTAGTTCCAACCCATTTTTTTTTTTCTGATCACAAAAGATGATATATTAAAACATTTTGAAAACCTGTAACCATTGACATCCACAATAGGAAAAACAAATACTATGAAAGTCGGTGGTTACCAGTCTCCAACATTCTTCAAAATATCTTGTGTTCAGGAATAAAACTCAGGTTTAAGAGTAAATAATGGCAGCATTTTCAGTTTTGAGTAAACTATCTATTTAAGCTTCATTCTTTAATTAGACAAATCTACAGTATTGTTTATTGAGTGTTTTTTTTATAAATATACTGCAGCAGTATTTATTAATGTTAGGAATTAGCTTTTTTTTTAGAAGTATATTTTCAGTTTAAACTTTTTAATTATGTGTATCTATTATATGAAAATATAATAGATACATATACAAAACATTAATTCTTTACATAAAATTGCTGTAAGGCAAAAGCAAAGGCGGTATGATCAAACAAACTAATAGTAGACTATTTGTGTAAACACTACTTTGTTTTTAACCACTTTTTAAGAACAGTACTTAAAATATTTATATTACTTTCTAATTTTAGACTAACAGGTAAATCAACAGGAAAACCACATTATTGATATCAGTGATCTATTTAAACAACATTGACATTTTTGCTTAGGTTTTTATGTGATTTGTGAAGATCCACAAACAATACTGCACTAATATTATGAATTACTTTTTCATTTTTTAATAAATTTTGATATAATTTCCCAACTTTATTTAAAATAATGATCGTTATTGGAATAATATTACTTAACGATAAGATGGTGGTTTGCAAAAGAACCAATTTTATACACTTTTATACACTTGGTCTGGAGCGTTGTTTGGTAACACTTTAAAATAATGGTCCATTAGTTAATGTTAGCTAACATATTTACTAACATTAAGTATTATTAATTTTTATTAATCATAGTTCAACATTAACTAATGCATTATTAAAATCCAAAGTTGTGCTTGTTTACATTAGTTAATGCACCATGAGCTAACATGAACTAACGTTATTTAACTTAATTAACAATAACTAACGTGAACAAAGATGAATAAATACCGTAATAAATGTATTGCTAATAGTTTGTTCATGTTAGTAAATACATTAACTAATAGATCATTAATTTAAAGTGTTTCCCATTATTTTACGATCCAAAAATTAAAACGAAGTAGACATTGCTACTAAACAACTGAAGTCGACAAAAACAGTAAACACCCATGCCTATGAGTGCTTATTGAGGTGGTTAAAAGATACCGGTTATATTTTTATTGCCAATAACAAATGGCAAGCATTTGTGCACTGTTGAAATGTATTTCTGTATTGTTATTTGTAGAACAGGATATAATTTCTATAACTTCCCCTTTTTAAAAATACCATACAATTCCACAGCAAAACAAAATGGAAGACCGACTGGAAGAGGCCATTCACGTCCTCCGAAGTCATGCAGTGGGTCAAGCACCAGGAATTCCTGGAGCCCACGCTGACATGCACAGCCTGCTGAGTGCCGTCTCCACATCCAGCACATCCATGGGCAGCATCCCACAGGCTTATTCGAATGCAGGACTGCCCCTCAGCAACAGACACCCTGCCATGGTCAGTAGTATGGTCCAAAAAAAGGAAAAAGCAAAGAAATTGCAATTGGGGTATCCACAGTAATCACGTTACAGCATGTTCAGTGTCAGGATTATAGTTTAGCAGCACTATGAGTCGAGTCATTGCAGTTAAACCAGAACAGAGCAAAAGTTTATCATTTTTATGCATTTTAAGGCAGTACACTGGCTGTGTAAGCATTTCCAGGGAGTTGTAATTATTAAAAGCACAAAAAAATTGATTATCCATTTTCTGTTCTTGAACTGTTAGACTCAGCAGAAAACCATAAAGCACTCTTTAATAAACCTATTTGTTCTCAAATAAAAAAAATGGTTTCATGCATGTAGCCTTGTTAATAGTGTCCTATATAAACATGTTTTGCATTTATTTATTTTCTCCAGGAAGAGAACATTTGGCAACTCAAAACAACTGCTTTCAAAAGATCAATTAATATTGATAAATACATTTTTTGATTAAAATTAGAAAACCATTTAATATGAAACCCCCAAAATTATCTATCATATAATTTAATCTATATGAAAACACAAAGAACTAATCCATTTGTCCTAAAGTGATTAAACACACTAGCGTCCCCAACTGTGTCAAAAAAGATAAATGAAAAAGTTTAAAGTTTAAAGACAATTATTGCAAATATTGCAATAATTATAATCATGAATAAAAACAAATATTAATATATAAAAAAATATTCTACCGTTTTAATTCTACAGTCTTATTCCCTACACAGCAAAATCTCAAAGGTAGAGAGTGTTTGGTCCCACACTACAGAGTTACAGCAGTCAAAGAAAAAAATAACATTAAAAAAATCAACAGTCAAAAAGTAAAGTAAATACTGGTGTAAATACACTGACTGAATTTGGTTGTAATTTTGTGTTTTTCTTCAGTGATTCTGCTTTTTAACAGCAGGAGTTCATTATTCTCTGTTTGCTCAGCACTTTAACTCTGCTCCAGTGATATTTTAACTCTTTGTAGGAGTGGAACCAATGGGAGATGTTCATATTACTCTATTTTGCTATAATTTGCTCTATATATTTAGCTGTATATCAAATTGTGTATCTAAAAACTGTCTACTTTAAAGTAAAGCTATCAGTTAAATGGTTAAGTTATGTTTAGATAGGGTATTATGACAGCAAAAATCATTACACAAGATCAATAACCATGATTTATTAACTTATTACGGTGAATTTGTGTTCATATCGCAGAAAAATGAAATCACAATGTCAGATTTGTTCAACATTGTGCAACCCTACTGTTCGTAGTCACTAATAACTAGCTCCAGCTTTAAACTAGCTTTGAAACCCTAGTTTAGAGCTGTATGTGGTATTATGCAACAAAACAATAACAATGCACCTGTGGGTATTGATATGTGCTAATTACTCTCCCGTGTTGCACTTTTCTGCAGGCTGGAAGCCATCATGACGACCATGCCTGCCTTCCTCCCAGCAGCACCCTGTTGCAGTCGGCTCATGCTTCAGGCACCCCGCAGCCTGGAGGAGCACCAGAGGCTTTTAACAGTGAGCAGCCGTTTCACTTTCTCTTTCTGAACCAACCAAACGTGTAAACAACAGATGCAAATGCTGAGGATTGTGAGCGAAATTGCTAATAACGGTTTCTTGTCTCTAGCTTCAGGTTTGCCCGGAGGCTTGGCCCACGCCACGCATTCGTCAAACAAGTCTGATATTAAGAGGGAGGAAAAGGAGGATGATGAGAATTCTTCTGTGGCTGACAAGTCTGAGGAAGAGAAGAAGGAAAGCAAACCTCGCACCAGACCAAGGTACTAAATCTTTACTAGGGTTGCCCTTGAATGGCTAAATGTAGGTGTGTGCGATATTGATGAAAATCATATTTTTTTCTTATCAAATAAATTTGCTGAAGGTTTTATTTTGCTAATATTGATTTGGTTCAATATAGATGACTTGCTCAGACATGCATAAATGTTCTGCTTTGTCTGTTTTTGTTGGCAAAACAACTATTTTGTCTAAGATGCAATATTTAGATGCAACTTATCTGCAACTTTTAGTTATATTAGTTCAAATCATATTTTCACTGCTCAAACTATTGCTTATAACTTAAACCTAGCCATACAAATATATTTGCTTTCATAAATTGTAGGGGCCTTACCTGCAGTTTATTATCCCTCATTTCCACTGAGTGGTATGGTTCACCTTTATCATCTCCACTGACAGACCTTTGGTAGGGCTGTTTTAGACAAAGTTGCGGTCGTCATCATTTGTTACAATACAAAACAATATTTATTTATAAAGCATATTTAAAAACAACCAAAGTGCTGTATATAGGAGTAATAAAGGCAGAGAAGAAAGCAAAATATAAAAGAATCATTTAACAAATAAAAGCAATAAAACAGTGATCGAGGAGTATTAAAAGTGAGGGAAAATAGATGGGTCTTTAGAACGCACTTAAACACAGAAATTGAGGGGGAAAGTCTAATGTGAATTGGTAGAGTGTTTCAGAGTTCAGGACCAGCAACAGCAAACACTCGATCACTTCGTTTTTTTTTTAAGGCGTGTTCTAGACACGGGGAGTAAATTGAGATCATAAGATCTCAATTAACGAGAGGGGGTATATGGACAGAGCAAGTCAGTAAGGTACTGAAAAGCTAAATTATTGACGGCTTTGTAAACAAATAATAAGATTTTAAAATCAATTCTGTATGTAATGGGGTAACCAGTGAAGTGCAGATAAAATAGGAGTTGCAGAAAGTAGTCTAGCAGCCACATTTTATACCAGCTGCAAACAAGAGAGAGAGAAGACCATAATAGAGAAAGGTACAGTAATCCAGACGAGTTGTTATAAAGGCATAAATCATTGTTTAAAAATTCTCTGGGATTGACTTTAGACAGTTGTCTGACGTGGTAAAAGCATGATTTTATGGCAGTACTGACCTGTTTGTAAATTTTTAAGTTTTCCTCAAACTTTTTTGAGATTTCTTGCACACTAGCTAATATGTTGGGACAAAGAGCCCACACTGACATTTAACAGATAATTTTCTTTGTGCCCAAATACAATTACTTCAGTTTATTTTTGTTTAAATAAAAAAAATATATAGCATGAGTCAAAGTTTAAGGTCCTCTAACATAATCTATTTGTTAGAGAGACTTTCAGCTAGTATTTTGTTAAAATGACAATTGCATTACTGCTGTAGAAGATTAATATCGCACACCCCACTAGGCTCAACCTTATGATAATTTGACACTGCATTGTCTTAATTTGATCTCATATAATAAATGTCTGTAAATTTCAGTTTTTTAATTCAAGTAATTCTTCTCATCGGGCCAGGCCTGATTTCAAAGTGCTTGGGCTTGCCCAACACAATAAAATACCATGTTTTATAGTGTTCTTCATTCCCCTTTCCCAAACTCTCACATTGTTTTCAGAAAGGAGGTGTTTTCCCAAGTCCTTTCAGGTGTTTCAGACCAGGGAGAAGAGTAAGTCTATCTCCCACCATAGAGTGCATGTTTGTGAAAGACTCCAAATACTCACTTGATCGCATTAAATCTTTATGTGGCTGAATGTTATTGTGTATAAATGAATGACATGTTTATTTTATGGCCTTTTTAGATTTTTATTGAACGCACACTTTCTTTTATTCTTTAATATCTAATTCATGATTATATGTGTGTACTGTATATAGGGATCAGTAGCACTGACAGCACATTTTACAAAATCAGATATTTGTCGATGATGCATCCACTTGGCAAAAATTGTGCGACTGTTAAATACACTACTGGTAACACTGACAACTAGCAAACCAACTATGTATTTTAAGAACAATTTTAATATTTTAGGGCCATTCCTCGTTTTTAAATAACATTGGATGAACAGAGTTCGCAGCACCATCTAGCGATTGTGTGTGGAATTCTCCCGAGCCTACAGTTCTCTAGGTTTTATGCAAGTTAATTAATGCTCAAATAATTCCCAATGTAAAGTACTATAGTGATGTCATTAGTAAAAAAAATAATAACACCAGCAATATTTTCTGCACATTTTTTCCTTGTTCAGTTAAATGCTTGATTATGATTTTTTTCTTTTTTTCATAAAATTTATTTTCAAATTTAATTTCACATTTATGTTTGTATTTGATCAAAGGGAAATAATCATGAGAAAACAAAATGTCAGGTTTTCTGACTGGGGCTGTAAAAATCCTCATAATAATTCATTTATGCAACAATTTTACTGCTAATATGCTTGAGCAACACCTGGGGTGTATCCTAAATTTCCCTCTTTGTACACAAATGATGTACACTCAATGATTAGCGAATACCCATATTAATACATTCTATCGTTTTAAAATAAATTTATTGACTTGTTTAATTAACATTTGTAAACATGAGAGCAATTAAAATATTTAGCTTCACCTACTAATGGACAGATTAAGTGACGATCACAGGGTCTAACCAAGAACCTCCAGTGCACTCAAATAGTGGTGTGCTCTAATTCATTTAAACATTTTCATTTACTCCTTTAAGTGGACTAATGTAGGGAACCGTGAATGAGGGTATAAGGCGTGATTTAGGATATAGCCCTGGACTACAAGTCTTACATGTTACAGTTTAAAACCCATTGTTTCTTTCCACAGTCTAAATGAAGATGATGATGATGAGGATTTGCCAGCTGAGGTGAAGGTTGAGCGGGAGAAGGAGCGGCGGGTAGCCAACAACGCACGAGAGCGACTGCGTGTGCGGGACATCAACGAGGCCTTTAAAGAGCTGGGCCGCATGTGCCAGCTGCACCTGAGCAACGATAAACCCCAGACCAAACTGCTCATCCTGCACCAGGCTGTCAACGTCATACTAAACCTGGAGCAACAAGTCCGCGGTGTGTGATTATGCTTGATTTAAAACCGACATAACGTAGAATTTTCTGTGATGCTGAATATTCATAAATCTGTTACAGAACGCAACCTGAACCCTAAAGCGGCGTGTCTGAAGCGGCGTGAGGAGGAGAAGGTGTCCGGGGTGGTTGGAGACACCCAGATGCAACTGTCTGGACCACATCCAGGTCTGGGAGGAGATGGACGCAACTCCGTCAGTCACATGTGATCCTGTGGTACGTTACGCAAACACTGTTAGCAAGTTCATACGTTTCCACTAATTGTTAATCCAGTAAATATTACTCAACAGCTAACAGAACATTATAGGAGACATTCGCACTTGGGTTTGTTTAACTTCAAAGACCAATTTGTTTGCATAATTCTTTGAGCTCACTTCTGTCATTTAGACTGATTGCATTCACATTATGTATAAATTGGTTACTGTTATTTATGCATCTACTGTGACCAGATATAATTCCTATCTAATTTATTCAACTCTTTAAAGATGTTTAAGTTTTGTTATCTAATTTGGTCAAAATTATTGAAGGGCTAGTTCACCCAAAACTGAAAATTATGTTATTAATTACTCAATAACATCTCATTCCAATCCTATAAGACCTTCGTTTATCTCCAGAACACTAAGATATCTTAAATTAAATCTGATGGTATTCTCCATAGGCAGCAAGACGAGCTCCTGAGACGTTTAAAGTCCAGTGGTTCAACTAATCATATAAAGCTCCAAGAACATTGTGTTCTAATAAACAAACAAATCTGTAAATATGACTGAGTGTTTACCTATGTCTTCTCTCCCGCGTCAATGTCAGGGCTATTTTAGTTTGCTTATACTTTTGGATTTTTTTTTACCCATTGGCAGACATTTGTTCTTGTTTTTGTCAATAACCAGCTTAGTTTTGATAAATTTTATAGAACCTTTTACTGTAATGTAGTAATAATGTGCACCTTTTTGTAAAGCTGCTTTGGAATGATAATTATTGTGAAGAGCACTGTACAAATAAGCTTGAATTGAATTGAAAAATAATACATCTTAAAAGGTTTTTTTTTTATTTTAGTATTTAATTTTTAGATATTTACAGTGTTAAACATAGCTAAAATGCTGTGATATGACATTACTTTTTCAGTGTAATCAGAAGATAAAATGAAGTTATTCTGGGTGATTTGAAAAAAGAGATATTTAAACCTTAAGCCAATGTTTTGCAAAGTGAATGAAAAAATAATGAAGATTGGTGGAAAGGTCGGCACCAATAGCAGGGCTCGAAATTGCGACCATTTTGGTCACATATGCGCTCGAAATTTAATCTATGCGACCTCATAATATATTTGGGAGCATTTGTGTGACTGCATATAATGGTTGTAGTGTGACTTGTTTGATTTTTAAAAAAAAATTTTTTTTCTAAAAACGTGCTAAATCGGACTTCCCTGCCGATATATTGGTTCATATTAGCTGTCAATCAATCAAGGCTTTCCGCTGTCAGAAAACAGGGAGCTTTTAAGGGCGCCAGCTGAGATCAATCGAGTGTTTTCGGAGAAGGTGCCCGAATCTCGCTGCATTGCATTAACTGCGTGTTCAGCGCAAATGTCCGCTAAATGTAAAATCCAACACTGTACACATCATCGCCAAAGAATCTCGCCTTTGCTAAGTTTAAACTGAATCTGCGGCTCATTACAAAGAACAGTATTTGCGCCAGTGGTCATCACAAGAATCCTGCTCTGCCTGCTCTTATATTGGGTCGGCTGACTCGCCTGCTTTTCCACAAACACAGAAAAATGAAAATCACTGCATAACGAGACTGTGCATTTACAATGACACAAACCGAAAGCAAAACTTTTAAAGAGTGGTAGAAGTTAGACTTTTTCTTACTTTCTTTGGTCCATTCTTTCTTGAGATGTATATTATTTTTCTATTTACTGATGACTGCTTTGCAGCTTTCAGCATTGGATTGAATGATTTATTATAATCTTACATTATATTAAAAAATATTATTTATTAAATTGACATGTATATAAAAACAATAGTGCAAAATAAATATTACTTACTGCAATGCTTCATTTTTGTTTGATGCAAACCATAAATTTATTTTTCATAAAGTAACAGCAGGACCTTTTACAGTACATAACTCGCATTCAAGCACATTCAGGGCAGCATGATAATGACAAATGTAATTCATTGCAAGTATTATTGACATTATCATCATTAATAATATTTTATAATTATTAGACATTCATTTTAGAATTATTGCACAGATATCAATGTCATCACAGCATTAGTTAGTTGTTTCTGGTTTTTGTTAGTCCTGATTGATGTTGTTTTAAAATACAATAAATCCCTTAATATAAAATTTGCAGTGGTGCTCATTCATTTTTGGTGGGTGCTCCTAAATTTTTGAAGTTGGGAGCACTGGTGCTACCAAGTAAAAAAGTTAATTTCGAGCACTTAATAGCCTTGTGGTTAAGGCCCAATCCCAATTCTATTTTTGTACCCCTACCCCTTTCCCATTGCCCCTGAAACAGAGTGTTAAGGGCTGTAAAATAGAGTGTAAAGAGTGTAAAATGTACCCCTAAGAAATGGGACACCACTACAACACCTGTACATGTCATCATATATAAATCGCAATCTCTTGCTTCATATGAGATCAACGATCGCGTTGCATTATTTTTGGGTATATTTATCTTCAGGAAATCACAGAAGGCATATACCATGTTATTATAACAATACAACGTGGCAATAAGATCGTAACAGTACTGTGCATTCACATCGTGGCAATATTAATCTAAGTAAACACACAAAAACAACATTAACATTATATGAGACACTGTAAAAAAGCTCGTTCCAAGCCACTAGACTATTCTGACAGGGTGTTCGAGTGTCATCGAGTGAAAGTATGCTGTGGTACTACCCTACAGAAGTTACTATTAGGGATTATAGATAGCGAAATTTAGCTTCTTTTTAAAATTTTTTTAAAGCATGACGGTAAAACACGAACATGGTTATGAATGTAATAAAACATATGCTTGTTTGTTGTCAAAATTCGTAATAATGACAAAAAAGAAAACTAACAAAAACTAATTTGTGCATCTCCTTCCGTGTGCATTTTGCCGTTGTAGATGGTGTATTTTGGGAAATTTTCTTACTTCTTAGTTTCAAGTGTGGTCCTAAAAACTTAGTTTCAAGGGGTGTTTAGCCCTTCCTCTTAGCCCTACGTCTTCAAGCTAAAGAGAATTGAGATACCCCTACCCCTTCACGTGAATGTGCAAAACGAGGGGTAAGGAGAAGGTCTAAGGGTTAGAATTGGGTTTGGGCATAAGTGTGCCGACATATAGCACCATGGTGCTCACGGTGACACCCGTTTTAACCCCCGGCTCAAAGTCCTATGCCGATTCTTCCCCTCTCTCTGCTCCCAATGCTTTCCTGTCTGTTCCCAATAAAAGGTCAAAAACCCCTAAAATAAAAAAAAAAGATTGGTGCAAGCTGTACTGTATTTGCACTCATTAAAAGTGTTGTCTAATCTTTAGGTGTTGTCTAGTAAACTAATCAATATGATACTTATAAACCCTGTTTTATTTCCTATTGTAGGTAATTCAATTACTGCAAAATATTTGTAATAAATTTAGTGAACAATAACACAGATTGAAGTTTTTCCAATATGTTTTCTATCCTTAGATCCGGTGACATTTCTTGGGGCTCCTGGAAGAAGTGACCTTGAATCTCTTCCACCGTTCTCATCCTCTCTGTATGCATATATTGACTCTGAAAGCATATCATCCAAGAAATAAAGAGATGCACCCTCCAAATCCTTTCGGACGCAAGAACCGACCCGCCAAAACTGACACAGCAGAATTTGCCCGTGATCACTCCAGACCACAGTTACCAGCACAAATGTGAAGAACTCTTTCTCAAGTCGTTTTGTATTTTTCTGCTTCCCAAAACTGATGGATCATAGGAATAAAGACGTTCTGACCACAACTGACATTTTTTTTTCCACTGCAGAGAGTTTTGATCGAGAGACGAGACAAACGTCAATTTAATCATGGATTTGTGCCTAATTGTTACATTTTATATAAGATGCAAACTGCTTACTTGTGTGGAACAAAAGTTTGGGAGTTGCTTGTATATGAGCAAGATTTTTTTTTATGTGGTTTGTCATTCCCTACTGAAAGGTACAGTCTTACGTGCGTTGTGTAACCAAACCCTACGAGAAGTGGGGGTGAACCTGTGGTGCTTTTGAGGACAACTTTTCCCAGAATGCCTCTGTTCAGTGGGCCAGGGCTCTTCCGGAAAGGAGGAAAAAAGCACATGGGCCATCGCAGCTCTTCAGACTGTTTCATTTACTTGGAAACACGATGCATCATCAGCTCTCACGATGCCATTGACTAGTTCAGCCAATCGGACGAAACCGCATCATAAAGGAGCATGAGCTTCTTATACTATGACAAAAACACTTGGATTTGGTTGCATTTCCAAGCACAGAATTGCCAAGTTGACCTTTCACATCTTTCCTTTCATAAGCCCTTTTTTTCACCAGGATATGTTCAATCACTCGCTCGCATCAACTCATTGTTGCCAAAAGTCTGAAAGCGTACACATGTCCACCTCACACATATGTAATGGATGTTATTTCGATTTGAGAAGAAAAAAAAATGTAAGAATATATATAAATATATATATTTTTGTTAGTCTATACATTGTAGATTTCTAAATAACAAAAACATATTAGTTTGAAGTGTAGAGTCTATAGCGCAAGTTAACGCTCGGAGGCGTGCCGTACAATTTAAAAAAGACCCTGCGTATATTTTCAGAAACGCAAGGTTTGGGTGAGGCGATCCATTTGTAATTTTATGCCCCCCGATAGCTCTATGCTTATGATGAAATAAGATATTTGATGATGGTTTTTTGAGGGCTTAAAGCCTCGCGATAGTTTCCTGATATCAGGGAACTGTCTGTCACTAGAAGTGTTCTTAGGCAATGGTGCAGTGCGCAAGCAACGTTTGCCATCATGTCTCGCAAATGCACATAATGCAACCTGTTTGAATGTAATATTCAAATGTACACGCTCTCACATCTCCTTCAGACTGGCTTACTGTGAGCTTAGTTGATCATATTGTCATTTCAAGGTGTACGTCTCAACCTGTTTTTTGTCATGTGTGTGTGAGATGATGTTCCCGAATGATTTGAATTATGTATGTAGGGAAAAAAATGGTGTTATAACCTGTGTAATTGTCAATGTCCACAATGGATATGATTTCTGAGTAATAACATTTCACCGTAAGGGGGGATACTGAACTTAGGTTGTCCTAAAGTATAATGGAAACATAAAATCAATTCTTGATAAAGATAAAAAAAAAGTTGTTGAACATTTATATATTGTGGCCTTCTTATTCTCAAGACTGTCATTTTTGAGAGTGATGCCTTGTCAGTGCCTAAACTTACTTTCATTGTAAATTTGACCATTTGTTTTATTTCAAAATGCAAAAATGGCTCATCCATCTTTTTGGTTTTGCTTTGTTTCTTTCTGGAAGCATCTGTGTAGTATTTAATCTGCAAGTTAAAAACATTGTAGTTTTTTCATCTTCATTATTATGCTGTGCGTGTGTGTGTGTGTGTGTGCGCACCTTTTTGGCAATTTTACGATTCTCGTTCCTGTCATCTTTGGCTCAACTAGGTTGGAATTAGTTTTTTGCTTTCAAGATGCTTTGTGTCCTGTGATCTGTGAAGCACATGAAAAAAATAAAGGATATTCATTGATTCGTCAGATGGGACCGGAAACACTAGACTGTTATGAGTAATTATCATTTAATCCAGTCATCTCAGTTGTGGGTTCATTTTGAAAGTATCCATAAAATATTTCAATGCTGGACTTTGTTTTGACCCTTTTGCTTTATGCGTTAGAAGCTGGAGAAGGATTGTCTTGTCATCTAGTATTTTCCTGTCTGAAATTACGTTCTTTTTACCCCTGAAGCATTTACTCTTGAATGTCCAACGAAGTAAAACATTTTGAATGAATTGTTGTGCGCCAAAATAAGATTGCTGCCCACGATTTCCATCAAAATTAGGATGTGTGTGAATTTTACAGAACCTGGTGTCTTGCAGTTGCAGTAGGGACATGAACAATACTGCTGTTGTCTTCAGAGTGCCTCCGGTTTTTTGTCATTATTATTATTATTATTTTGTCTTTGTTTTTATAAATATATATATAAAGTAGGTATTGAGAACTGTCCTGTATATAACAGTAATGTAGCAATAAATGTGCCATTTTTAATAACAGAATTATACATTTTTTTCAATGTCTTGCTTTTGATCTTGTATACCTTCAAATGAGTTAAATAAAAGAAAACATTGTAATAAAAGTCTTACCAGTTGGTGTCTTTTCCGAGAAATTAGTAAAGAGAAGATATCTTGACCATCTCCTCTACGCTTACGTAAATTAACGGCTCATTTAACCAACAGTTTAAATGTTCGCGCTCTTTTTTATGTCAGATTTTGATAGGCTGTACGTTTGTCCGTTCATCATCTGGAAAAAAAAGTTTAATATTTATTGAGAATAATACATTAATCGGCAACATTCAACAATTTCACAACACACTTTGCATGATTATTATTTTTGTTTCAGAAGTGCTCACATGCAGCCCAGACCCAATTTTATTTCATGTGGATTTTAACTTGATAAATACCCTGTGCATTTAATAGTACTTGCTTGCAAAATCAGCATGTTATCATTTTCAAAGGTTGTTAGTAAGTGTCCTAACAGGCGGTCTTAAATCCAGTGGATCAACGGTTCCAGAATTTTCTATCAGGCTAATATCGGGCAGCCTGGGTCCTGAAACAGCCATTTGAGTTTGTTTACTTTCCGATTGGAGGAGGGAGAAGCTGAGTGAGTGCCAAGATGCAGAAGTTAAAGCTAACCGGTCCCAAATACGTCAAAATGGCCAGAATCTGGTAAATTAGTGCTTGATTTATGAACAGTCCAACAGCGTGTTAACCAAAGACTCGCCCGCTCTTCTGACACGTACAATTCTGAAACAGCATAACTACTACCATTTTTTAAAATACATTTGTTTTTTGCAATCTAGGATTCTCACTATTGTCGGATGGGGTGCTGTTGGTACAGTGGCTGTTGTCCGTTTTACAGACTGGTGTTTGACTCTGGATTATGATCCCTTTGTTCAAATTCAAGAAGGACGGCTAGTTATCAAACCCTGAATATTGGAACTACAGAAAGCAAGTGTTGTACATTCCTAAATAATAAGTATAGCTGATGGCTTGTGTAGCCAGTAGGCGGCGCTGGTGATGCAACATGAACCTATAACACTGGGCAGGACCATCTAATCTGTCATTTTAAAGGGATAAATCACCCCAAAATGAAAATGCACCCACTATTTACTCATCCTCAAGTGGTTCCAAATCTACTTTTTTTTTCTCTTTAACAGAAATCAGTACATTCATTAATTTATATATTAAAGAAAGCTGAAACCATTAACCTATATACTAGGAAAAACAAATACCATGCAAGTCAGTGGTTACAGGTTTCTCAATTTTTTCAAAATAACCTTTTTTTGTGTGTGTTCAAAGTAATGCAAAGGTTTAGAACAAGTGAAAAGTGAGTAAATGATGATGGAATTAAAATTTTTGGATGAACTATACCTTAAAAAGTATTTTTTTTTGCATTGGTATATTCAAATAATATTTTACTATGATGTAATGAGTTCAATGGGATGTTAATATGTCTATAAGTCTGCAACCACGTTTCATACTTGCTAATGAGTTGCTGTCTGTCTGTACATAGTTGATATTGCAAATTGCAAATCATTATGGCTTTTACTCAGTTTGACTTTGCACATTGATCGTAGAATGCATTGTTTATTGTGTTACTTTTGTGGATAAATGCATTTCTCTATTTTTGTGTTGGAAATGTATTTAGGCTAATGTAGAGATTCCAAAATAGAACTAACCATAAAGTGGACAGTTCACCCAAACCGAAAATTCTGTCATGTTCTGTCATCCTATGCTCCAAACATGTTTGTCTTTTTCTTTTGTTGAACACCAAGAAAGATGTTTTTTTTTTTACTTTATTTATAGAAGTTTTTTGTGAAAACATAACACACAATAGTGTACATCATGTATATATGTTAACAAAATTATCTCGGTGTTATTACCTGATACTGACTAGAACATAAAAACACTGGCAAACAATACAGCAATTATACAGCAACATCACAAAAACAAAATTCTCAGCCAGACTAATGGATTAAGAAACAAAATAAAATGACATGTTAAATGGTAGGAGAGAAAAAATATATATAATTACAGAGACGTTATTAACCTAAGGAAGGGGCCTCATATTTTGTCACACATCATCTGTTTGTCAAATCTAGAGAAATGTAACCTGTCCAGCTTGAGGGCAGAAACCATTTCAGCTAACCATTTTTTAAAAAAACTTGAAGGTGTCGTGGATTTCCACTGCATCAGAATCACTCTCTTGGCCAGCACCATGCCATGCCAACATAAAGAGCCTGGTCTGAACATCCAAACAATGCGAATTCCACATCCATTTTAATATTCATTTCAAAAGCCTGGGAATAAAGTTTGAAGATACTTTTTCAAAATCCAGATACTTCTGGACAGGACCAGAACATATATGACCATAGGTCCCGACTGCGCATTTTGCATCTATCAAACACAAAAGGAGAGATAGAAGGATACAGCTTATTAGGTTTGGCTTTAGTATAGTGTAATCTATGCATCACTTTAAATTGTATGAGCTGTAGTCTTACATTTATAGAGCAAGAGTGAATACGACTCAATCCCTCCTCCCAAGTAGAGCATGAAATGTCAAACGTGAAGAAACCTAAACGTGAGAAGCAAACAGATTTATAGATTTGGTCACTAAATGTTTCTCTATTTCACACTGCCTCAAAAGCTTGTATAAATCGTGATCAAGAGAGACTTCCTCGACACTGAGGAAATTTTTTTTTGATAAAATGACACACCTGTAAATATAAAAAAAGTGTGACTGTAAGAGGCCAAAGGTTAAATATAAGTATTCAAATGTAGCCAATTTGTTATCTAGATAAGAATCATTCACTAAATGCAGTCCTGTGTCAGTCCAAAAAATAAAGACCTTATGAAATTGTCAAATATATTTAAAAAGAAAGCTGGAAGTGCTTGTTTTTCCCTTCTATGAACAATTGTTACAGGGTTTCAGCTTTCTTCAAAATATCTTTGAAGCAGAGGAAAGAAACTCAAATATTTGAAACCACACAAGGGTGCGTAAATGCTGAGTTTTTATTTTTGGGTGAAACTCAATTTTCACTTGTTTGAAACCTATTTGAGTTGCTTTCTTCTGTTAAACAAAATATATATATATATATTTTTAAATGCTGGTAGCTGCATGGCATCCATTGATTTCTGAAGTATGTTTTTTGCATACTATGCAAGCCGATGGGTGCCAGCAACCAGCTGTTTAACAGAAGAAAGAAACTCAAAGGTTTAAAACCACATGAGGGAGAGTAAATGAAGTAGAAACTAAATTTTTTGGGTGAACTGTCCCTTTAACGGCCCACTGCATCAGAATGGCCGCGATGGAGGTTAGTTTAAGTTTTTAGTTTAATGTTCCCTTCACCCTAGGGGCATGAACTTCTATGACATTTACTAATTAATCTATCTTAAAGCACACACAAAAATACCTTGATTTGGTTGTTGTAAAGGTGTGTATTTTAAAAAGAAAAATCACCATTCAAATACATTAAAAATTATTGGAAAAAGTGAAGAAAAAAAAAACAAGTGTAAACCGAATAAATCAGAAATGTTTTATGTTTCTATTAAAAGGCCTGGATCTGGAGTACAAATGCAAACTTAAATGAACATTCCATCTCCTGCGTCGCACACACACCTGCAACATTTTTATAGAAATTGGCAAAAAATGTATCTACAAAAACCATACATAAATGAAAGACTAATACTAAAAGCACAAAAATCAACACAGAACATGTATGTTCACTCACACACGTCTGCATAGGGTTTCCATATACAGTTGAAGTCTGAATTATTAGCCCACCTGAATTATTAGCCCCCCTGTTTATTTTTCCCCCAAGATTTTTTTCCAACACATTTCTAAGCATAAGTTTTGATAACTCATTTCTAATAACTGATTTTATTTCATCTTTGCCATGATGACAGTAAATATTATTTTATTGATATTTTTCAAGACACTTCTATACAGCTTAAAGTGACATTTAAAGGCTTAACTAGGTTAATTAAGTTAACTAGGCAGGTTAGGGTAATTAGGCAAGTTATTGTATAATGATGGTTTGTTCTGTAGACTATTGAGAAAACAAAATGGCTTAAAGGGGCTAATAATTTTGTCCTTAAAATGTTTTTAAAAAAATTTAAAACTGCTTTTATTCTAGCAGAAATAAAACAAATAAGAATTTCTCCTGAAGAAAAAAAATATTATCAGATATACTGTGAAAATTTCCTTGCTTTGTTAAACATCATTTGGGAAATATTCAAAAAAGAAAAAAAATCAAATGGGGTGTTTGAATTGAATTTTTGAAAAAAATCAACGTTTTTCAAAATACCTTATTTTGTTTTTAACAGAAGAAATAAACTGTAATAGGTATGGGAAAGGGTGCGTAAATGATTACAGAATTTTCATTTTTGGTTGAACAACCCCTTTGTCTATTTTTAGTAAAACCATGATTATTTTTTAAGTGTAAACCAATATAACATTGTACTTTGAATTGTTTTATTTGTGCAATATTTAGTTCTTTAAAGGTTTTGTTAAACTCCACTCACAATCCCCAATACGGGGAACCCTAAGATTTGAATTATTTTAAATGACAATGTTCTTTTCACTTCTGAATAACATGTGTACACGATTTCACGTCAATAGAAACCAACGCTATTTTTAAGCCTATTTGAAGAGGCATCTTGCTTTCTTGTCCATACAAAATGTTGTCATGGCAACCATGGTTTCCGCCAAAATGCCCCTTACAAAAACGACATTCTCCTCCTGAAATCCTCAAAAGAAAAGCCCCTCAGAACCGGCACAGTGCACACTCATTCACACACAGTCTCACGATGATTCGTGTGGGATTACTGTGCAAAATATTTTAGCACAGAACTATAGCGCAAAAAACAATAAAATATAATCTTTATGGTGTGAAGAACAGCTGAAATCTTTATTTTGTACAACGCACATATGCTAATTTAGGTGGTAAACACGGTGATGTACACGACAGACAAAGCTAACGCACAACAGAAGCCTACAACATTAAATGAAAAGTGAAGAACTTGTATGTGTAAAACATTTAATCAAATATGTAGCAAAACAAATCTTTGCAACTTTTAAATAAAACAGTGCATTGTATTGTTATCATGTGGTTTATGGTTACCCGACTACCGCGGGCTTTGTCTCGATAAGTCAACCCTAATCGGGCATAATGTCTTTCATTTGTCTCATTGAAGGGGGAGGGGAGTGAAAGTATAGAGGAAGAGAGGGGGATTTAACATTCACAAAAAAGGCGACACCAACAGAGAATGCGAGATGGAGAAAAACGAGTAAGTAGAACAGATTTAACTAAATAAACGTAATAAATTGCGACCAGCGTTAATGTTTATCGTCTACTAGCAACGCGTTAGCATTTGATAATGTGAGTCTCCGTTTTGCCGGGGCTAACGTTACTAGTCGGCGCAGCGATGGTTTTAAAGAAAGAAAACGTGTATAAGTGTATCATAAATATTATTATTACGCGGCAACAAAGCGGCTACATGTGTACAAGAGATAAGATGGAGTCTTTGACTGCGTTTTTACGTCTTAAGATGTGCATGGCCGCAGATATCGCTAAAGAAACTGTTTTTTAACGTCGTTTTGCTGGACCAGGTGCAGCATCTGTGTTCATCCCGTCATTATTTTACTGCACCATGTTAAGCTAATAGTTAGCGCACAATGCGAGCTAGTTTTAGTGATATTTCATTCAATGCACCGCTAAAGTATTTTGTGCCAGAATGTCTCCGGTTTACTGGTAATGCATTATTTGTTTACATTCGCATTCTCGTCTCGTAGAGACGCTACAGCATTGTCAGCAACGAAATTACGCATAGATTTTAATCTATGAATGCCATTGCAGGTTTATGGCATCTGTACAATGCACACGGCATAAGTGTAGACTATTTTGCAAGCGGAGGAATCTTTCATTGAGTAGAAGAGCACAAAAGTGATGAGCCGGCGGAACGTTTTGTGAAAGGACATTATTTAACATAGACACTGCTGTGGGTTACTTTTGTAGGTGCTCCTCATTTTAAACATGCCAACTTATAATAATGGCAAGATATGCAAACTGTTTGGCTGAAAGTGGGATCGTTCTTATTGAAGACGGAATGGCCATGTGTGTTATGTTAGGGAGTGAGTACAGAGGGGGATTGTCATGTAAAAGTAGGCCCAGCTGTGGATAGGATTTTTGTTTGCTTTATTTCAGGAGGGGGTTGGGGTATATTTCTTTCACAGTTGAGGATGAATCCCATCTAAATTAAACTGGCTTTTTTGTTCAATCTCGATTTTTACATGTTAGTATGAGTGCAAAAAAAATTTATGTAAAAGAATCCATACAGAACAGAAGAATCACCTGTGTGAGGCAGTGCTAGTTAGAGAAAAAGGATGACTGATTTTTCTTTGAAGGAACAAACAATTATTGCAATAAATTCCAATAGTGATGGCAAGTCATAATTATTTGAACAATAAATGTTTAGCTAATTTTTTTAAAGAGGTTTCATTGATTACCCAGAATGGGTTTTGTTTTTTTCATTGTAATGCTGTCTCTCAAATTTTAGGATAGATGTGTGAATAATATGACATTTTACGCACTTAACAGTTTGTTTGACAAAATAATGAATACGTTTGGTTTGGAAATACTTTCATTTCTCAGTTGCATTGGTTTTATTGTAGTATGTGTTTACAGGACAACAATGTCATTTTGAGAAGTTGTGCCCAGATTACAGATGTTTTTTTTTTGTAAATAATCTCCTTTTACATTTCCTTGAAAATGACTTTAAAGACTTTATGCATGCTTGGCCAGTAGATGGCAATGTCACTTTACCTACAAACATGCATTTCGATATTACTGTATTAACCTTATTCTTCAATGCAGAAGTGCGCTCGTTTCTGTGACTGTTTTAGAACTTCTGATTCAGTTTTCTTTGGGAGAAATAACTAGCAATAATAAAAGGTCAAACTACTTTCTCTGCAAACAAATGTATTCATGACTATACATAAAAATAGAATAATATAATTAAAAAAATATCAGTTTGCAACATCAATCAGCATGTTTTTAACATCTGAAAATGAATGGAAGTGAGTGGGACCGGAAGTCTCAAGCCAAAAAGATTCCAATGGCTGTGCCCGCTCGTACGTCAAGAGTAAGGTGAATATATACACACCGTAAATTCTGCTTATGTCTATAATTGACTGAACACTTTATAGGCATGTGCAGTACAGCGCTGTTCTCACAGAAATAACATTTTGTAGTTTACACAGAGACAACAATTATTTAAAAACTTTAAGATGATTTAAAACATGGTGTTTTCAAGCCCCCAAAATGCCATTGTCATGTAAATAAACCCCAAAGTTCAAAAGGTTTCCATTTAGTTAAACTTTTATCAAAATCTCCTTTGAATTTATAAACGATGGTCAACATTTCAGAGGATTCACAATTAATCAGTTATCTCTGTTGATAAATGAGTTTTTTGGTGGCTTTATTTACATTTCTGATTGCTCAACATCGTTATATTATTCTATTTAATGGCATCTTAAGAACCAGTTGAAATAATGATTTATTTGGACTCTTCATTGCTTTGTCAACTGTAAATCATATTTGATGGTCTGAATGCACCTCTTTTCCAATGATTCCTTACCACCGACATGTCACAAATAGACATGACTGTTCTTTTTTTAGCAGAGGTGAGGAAGAGGAGGAAGAACAAAGGCGGGAAAGGGGGGAGGCAGGCCGTTTGTATAGTTTATGGTATTGTATTACTTGATTAAAAGCCTCTATGTTGTTATATGTTTGCACGTCTTGAGAAGCTTGAAGGACCATAGAATAAATCCAGAAAAAAAAAGTTTGTCCAGATTTGTGCATGAACTTAAAGCACGAAATGTTCATGGTATCATCATACAGAATATTCAGTGAACTCATCTTTGCATCACACTTGTGTCAACTAACATTTACTAGAGTATCTTTGCAAGGGTTTCTTCAGATGCAAAAGAGCAACTGCTCAGTGAAGAATGGCAGTGAGATCTAGAGAAACAGTATCGCCATTATTTCAAACTATGGACCGTCTAGCGAAACAAATGCAAACATTTGGCAGAGCAGATTGACAAGGACAGCTTACAGAGCTTCAAAGGACCCTTTGAAAACCTTAGACATAGTACAGGACTGTATTCATATATTTACAGCACTTATGAGAAAGTTCCTTGAGTTTAGAGCAGGGGTGCCTAAACTTTTTCTTATGAAGGGCCAAAAACCAAACTTAATTAAGGCTAGTGAGCCGAATGTAAGTATAGTGTTCATGGGTGATTTCCTAATATATTTAATACTTAAAAATCACTAGAAAACATTGCTTTATATTAACTAATACAGTATTATTTATACATTTTATAGTGAACTTATTACAGTAAAAACAAAATCTCATTTATAACAGAATTACAATAGTTTTGCCTTTATTTGCTTGCCGATGTCTTCTGTGTCTGTCGAGTGACAGTATTTTAATTTGTTTGCTTTTTTGTAGCTCAGCAATAAAGAGGTTATGTCAAATTATATCTCTTTTAAAAGGCGTTTGCCTCAACACTCTCCATCGGGATGGTGGGCAAAATCAAAGGTTACAATGGGCCAACTTTGGCCCCCAGGCCCTGTTTTGGGCATCTCTGGATTAAAGCAATGGTAAATTATTAAATAAACATTTAATATAAGTTTTTAATGATTGTAAACACAATTATAATAAATCTATATTTAATTACTTTATAAACAAGGGCTCTTTTATTAATACTTTAACCAGTCTTCTCAGTTCATGTGTGTTTTAAACATTAAAATCACATTTTAATGTGATTTTAATGTTGTCATTGTTGGTGTTAATGACAAAGTGGTCTAGTTCTCACTTTTCGTGGTCTAATAACATTGTCATGTTGTCATCACAGGCTTGGGATCTATCAAAATCAGTTTCAAGTTAGGCATTGCATGTCATTGTTTGCATATTTTGTGTGTTAATCTTTGTATACAACTACAAATCACCATAACCCATTCTCTTACCAAATGTTGGCTTTATCTAGTCTCTGAGATGTCCTATTTTGCTCCCCCTTCCTCAGCCCCACTGGGAAGAAGTTCCGGAGCAAGCCTCAATTGGCTCGTTACCTTGGCAACTCCATGGATCTCAGCTCTTTTGATTTCCGCACTGGGAAGATGCTCATGAGCAAACTGAATAAGAACAGACAGAGACCCAGATACGACAACAACAGCCAGTCAAAGGTGAGAGGATGTGAAAAATGAGGCTCTGAAAAATGCTTTTATATGCCAAATTTTTTGTTGTATTCGTAAAACATTTGTTTATATTTATTCAATCATATCCCAGATTTATAGCTGCACTGTAGTTAAGGTTGCATCTACGTTAATCTGCATACAATTGAAAATAAGTCCATGCAAAAATGTTGAAAAATGCTTAAATAATCAGCTGTGGTGAAAATTTGTTTGATAAATCAATTTTGGAATTTTCAAAATGCATTTCTCTTTGTTAAATCAATTTTCTGTTTTTAGTTTTACTTTAGTTTTTAGCAGCAGAGGATGCTTTAGGCTAGTTTTTAACAGCAGGTGGCGCTGTTTGTATTTCTAACAATTGTACTCTGCTTGCAACCACTCCCCTTAAAAATAACACTTGATTCTAAAGTAATTATTAATAAAGTTCGGAAGGGTAGCAATTTATAAGAGTTGTCTTACATGAGCCAAATGCACACTGGGCTATATGCACAGCTAGTGTTTTTCAGTCAATGATAAACTTCCAGTAAAATGATTGTGACTATTTTCAATTTCATAAAAGTTTCTTTTACAGCATCGAGGTTGTAATGTAGTTCAAATATAATCAGTTAAATAGACTTAAGCATCCTTTTAGTTGGAATTAAGAGAGAATATCGATGCATTCGGAACGTCTCAGAATCATTGGAGGATCTATTTCTCGAACAATTTTTCTTCACAGCTATAAATTGTCAGACAGTACATGGTTTGAAATGTTAGAAATCTCAAGACCACTTGGGTTAGATTTTAGTAGGTGGTCTTAAGTAGGTGGTCTGTTTGAAACTTTCGATAGCAGCATTTACACTACGAATGCAATGCTGTCAAAAAATCTCGACCACCACTGGAAATGGTAAGAACTGGAAGAACAGTTTAGACCCTGTGTACACCCTCATTAAGTCTATCAATGACATAGATTGTTGGATATCATGCTGTTTGAAACTGGTTTTCAAAAGTTTTCAGGTTCCCAAATAGCTGTTGCTGTGTAAATAAACAGATGAAAAACTTTGTTAAAACTGGTATTGAAAATCCCAGAGTTATGCCAAAATGTAAAGAAAACGTTGCATTTTCAAATGTATCCAGATTAGTTTTAGACATAACATAGACCAGGGGTGCCCAATCCTGTTCCTGGAGATCTCACTTCCTGCAGAGTTCAGTTCCAACCCTGCTCAAACACAACTAAACCAACTAAGTAGGATCTGAAGGAGCACTTGTCAATCAAAGACAGTACATTTAACTGAGGTTGCAGCTAAACTCTGCAGGAAGGTCGAACTCCAGGAACAGGACTGGGCACCGATAACATAGACAATATGAAGACGGAATGACCCCTGCTTAGCTGTTGAAAAATTAAAAAGCAATTAAAGCAATTTCAGTCAAGTTCTGCTGGTCAAACTGGTTTACCTGCAACAACAATCAGTAACAGATCAGTGATTCTCATCTTAAACCAGTTTTTAATCAGTGCAATTAAGTATCTTTTGTCTCTTGCAGGGCAAACCCGACCTAAATACATCCCTCCCAGTACGACAGACGGCCTCCATCTTTAAACAACCCGTTACAAAAGTTACCAACCACCCCAGCAATAAAGTTAAGACAGACCCACAGAAGGCCATTGACCAGCCCCGACAGGTAACACACTCATCAAAATGCTTGTTTTTTTCACTTACCGTTATTAGTTAGTCATAGTGACGTGATGCTATCGTCATTTTCATTGACAGCTCTTTTGGGAGAAGAAATTGAGTGGCCTCAATGCCTTCGACATAGCAGAAGAGTTGGTCAAAACAATGGATCTCCCCAAAGGCTTACAAGGTACGTCTGGACAAGATCAAGACCACAGTCAAAGTGTTTATTTAAACCAAAAATAAATACAAGTCTGTGAGTTTGTGGAAAAATAAAGAAAAGAAAATAGGTTTATTTAATAGCAAGCAAGAGCACACCAGCAACAGCAGATAAAAGACAAGACACAAACATAAACAGCATTTATACTCAAGAATTTGTGCACTAACATAAAACAGGTGAACAAAATCAAGGCCTGGAAACAACTAGAGATGATTAGCTTTCAAAATAAAAGTCAATGTGGATATGTCAAAATAAAAGCACAGTGTTAAAAACATACCTTTAGTTTGTTTTGTTTTGCATTTTACCATTATGTAAATGGAAGTATATTTAGAGAAATATATTTAAATTTTAAATAAATTAAAAGCCACTCATGTTCACCAATCAAAATTAGGTAACATTTTAGTTACCAAATCTCACTATTAACTAGTGGCTTATTAACTGCCTATTATTAAGATGCTGGCTGTTTATTAGTACTTGTAAAGTACATATTCTGCATGATCTTATTTTACCTCCTTACTCCTTCCTAATATCTAACCCTATCTTTTACCTTAATAACTTTTGCATATTAATATTAAAGGCGTTGGAGTTTAGGAGTTTGAGCTAAAAGTTTTGTTAATAGCAAGAATTGTACCTTAAATTAAAGTGTGGACCAAAAATACTACAAACATGATCCTTCATAAATTCTTAACATGCGAAAATCTTTGCTCAAAACACATTTCTTATTAATATAGAAAACAGTTGTGCCTCATAACGTATGAAAAAAAGTATGGAATTTTTAAAAAGATTGTTCAATAATAAAAAAAAACACTATTTATTTCAATGTAATGCATCCAATCCGATTGAAGATGTTTTTCAGCTCCCTCTATTTAATACGAGCTCGAAACGTATTAGTCTTAATTTTTTAAACACTTACAAGAATGCACCTTAATCCCAGGTTTAAACAAGGTGTAGACATAATAAATAGACTAATAAAATGAATGTATTTTTGATATTTCACACGTCACTGAAGGAGTGGGCCCTGGGTGCACAGATAAGACCCTGTTGTCAGCGATTGCCAGTGCGCTTCACACCAGCGCAGCTCCCATCACCGGTCAACTGTCCGCCGCTGTGGAGAAAAACCCAGGCGTTTGGCTCAACACAGCTCAGCCTCTCTGTAAGGCTTTCATCGTCACAGATGAGGATATCAGGTATTTAAGTGATCCACAGCATTATATTGTATATTAGGGCTGCACATAATTGGAAAACATTGATATTGCGATATTTCATGGTTCTGCCATATACAGTCTAAGACAGAATTATTAGCTTCCCTGTATATATTTTCCCCCAATTTCTGTTTAACGGACAGATTTTTATCAACACATTTCTAAACATATTAGGTTTTATAACTCATTACTAATAACTAATTTCTTTTATCGTTGCCATGATAAAAATACATAATATTTTACAAAATACTAGTATTCAGCTTAAAGTTCAGCTTATTTAGCTTTAAAGGCGTAATTAAATTAATTAGGTAGGCTAGAGTAATTAGGCAAGTAATTTTTTTTTAACTGGTTTGTTCTGTAGACAATCGAAAAAAAATATTGCTTAAGCGGGCTAATAATATTAATAAAATTAAAAACTGCTTTCATTTTAGACCAAATAAAGCAAATAAGACTTTCTCCAGAAGAAATAAATATTATAGGAAATACAGTGAAAATTTATTTGCTCTGTTAAACATCATTTGGAAAACATTTGAAAAAGAACAAAATCACAGAAGGGCTAATAATTTTGACTTCAGCTGTAGCACTTAGAGGCTTTTGCATCTGAACTCTTCATATTTATTAATGTATTGCGATCTGAATACAATTTCACAAGATTAGCCCTATTTGGAAAGAGTTCGTAATTTTAGATCAATTTGTTTAGATTGTACTGTAGTGCAGTGCATCTTTATATAATATAATAAACAAATGACAAGCATAGCTAAATACAGTAGAACAAAGATATGAATAAGACAAGAGGTTTTCTGGGTAGTTGTAACAATAATCCCATGTGGTATATATTCATATGGTAAAATAGCACTGTGTTCATTGTATAAATAAACAAATCTTTGCTTTGTTAAAAATACAAACATTAGAATTATTTTTTTTTCAAGTGCTTTAAACTGCTTTGAAATGCTTACACAGTTACAGTGTACAGTGTACAGATGCTAAAATGACACAAAAAATAAAAAATCTTCACCCTATTAAAATCGTAAAGGATTATTTACACAAAAAAATCAAAATTGTTATTATTTGCTTACCCTCATGTCATTCCAAACCCGAGACCTTGTCTTCAGAACACAAATTAAGATACTTAAAGGGCCATGAAACCCCCTGTCTCAGCAGGCTGTTTTCACACCTCTAGTTTGGAAAAAGTCAGGAAAAGTGGGTGTGTCCAGCTCCGTTTAGGTGGGAGTGTCGGGGGAGGGAAAGAGGGAAGGATTTGCAAATATGGGAGTTTCCATTTGGGCACGCGCGAGGCAAAACAAACCCAGACGCAGGGGAGAAAGACAGTGACTGTGTTTACATAAATATCAGTAAACAAATTACTTGCCAAATTATTAGTTTGTGGACTTTAACTGCAGTTTGGCACTTTCACTTTTTATCCAGGAACATGTTGCCTGTGACAAACGACATATTGTATGCTGATATACATTCGGAGAGCAGCATTTACAGCGGATCTTTCAGTCTATAATATTGCAGTGATATTAACATACTGTAAACTTAGTAGCTAAATCGTTTTGACTATAGTATGTCTTTAAAAACTGAAAGAGCACTGCTGACAATACAAACTAACTTTGCTATCTGAACGAACAAAGAAGTGATCAACTGATCATAGAAGGACACTTACCAAATCTGTAGAGACAGGACAGTCACTCTGGAACTGTGTCTTTTTTTCAAAGGAGACGAGCAGCAACTCCGTATTTCATCATTTCCAGATGCGAAAAGCTCTCGGGTAAAAATTTTCCTTACAAACACATTTCTGTTCCGAGCACTGTAATCCACATGTGTCCAGCAGCGCTCTCACAGCGGGAAAATGAAAACAAAACCTTCGTTGCAGCACATTAATAAACACAGCGCACTGATAAATGCAACACTGGCGACCCGTGTCTCCAAATTCTCGTTCTTTCACTTGTTTTGGCAACACAGCGTGGCATCTCTTTGTCGTCTAAACACTGTAACAGGTCTCCGAAGCTATCGTGCATATTAATGAAGTTGCACATCATACACAATAGAGCGCGCTGATTGGTTTGAACAAAGTCTTTCTCATGAATTAATGCCGCACCCTCAGAGACGTCATGATGTACTCGCAGGTACAGACAGCCACTCTCCACGCTGGATTTACATGCAAGCATTCTCAAAACATCCTCAAAACAGTCCATATGCCTTTAATGGTTCAGACTGAATATTATCAAGCTACGAGAATACACACATAAAGAAAAATGATGACTTTATTCAACAGTTTTTATCTCCTGTCATTTTCTGGAGTGCATTACAGGTCTAAAGAAAATTTTAAATGATAATTTATCTTAAATAAAATAATAATTATAATTTCACTCACCTGGGAAATGGAGGCAACTTGAAGGGTTTGTGAGCACAATTAAGTGCACAGCATGCCATATTATCTGATAATTGTAGGAAATAATTCCAAAAGGTAATTGATTGTGTAAAGCCACATAAAAAAAACGATGTACATGTTCAGAGTTCAGCGTCTAATCAGCTGGAATCAGCTGAGTTTCTGCTGTAAAGTTGGCCATTTTAACAGTGGGGTCAATAGCAATTTGCTCTATTATGGAGCCAGGACTAGCGGAATTTCGATGAATTGCAGTTTCAGTTACTTCCGTATTAGCTTCACGAGGGAGAGCAGGAGGTTGCCGCTTGGGTATACATCAGCAAACGCCAAGCACAACACATGAACGAGCACCCTATACTGACACTGAGGGGAAGAAAATGTTGAATAAAGTCGATATTTTTATATAAACAAATATTAGCGTAGCTTGATAATATTTTAAATAAACCACTGAAGGCATATGGTCTGTTCTGAGGATTTAAAAAAATATTTCTGTACTTTGAACAAGTCTGGGTTGTTGCCGTTTATGGAGGATGAATATACATATCTTAATTTTGGCTGTAAAGGTTTGAGGGTGAGAATTTATTAAAATAATTTGTATTTTTGTGTGAAACAACACTTTAAATTTTGCAATTTACCGAAACAGGTGTTCTGGCCTGTGGCACATTGTGAGGTTGATGCTGAAACTATATATTGTGCAGCCCTATTTCATTTAGTACTTGTAAGTGACACTTTATGATTTCATGGTCACAGAAAGCAAGAGGAGCTGGTTTACAGTGTTCGGAAGCGGCTGGAGGAGGCTTTGATGGCTGACATGTTGGCTCACGTGGAGGAAACGGCTAGTGAGGGAGAAGCACTCAAACAGGAGGGGAATTGCACTGAAGAGAAACAGGAAGTATAGCACAGGTAAGCAAATAGGGATAGCTGGAGATAAATGACACATTTACAGACTTTTTTGAAAGGAAAGAAGTTTTTAAGCATATTTTAAGTTGCATATATACAGTATATATATTTTGCAAATATATGTACAAAACTATTACAATCACTAAAACTACGTAATTTAGTAGTTAAAAAAATGTGTACATTAGTACATTTTAGTACTTTTACTGAGCTAAACCTACTACTTTATGCCCCGATTTTACAAACAAGGTTTAAGGCTAGTCTTGGATTAAATGGCATATTTGAGCTCTCTCAACTCAAAATAACTTGCAGTGAGATGTCTTAAAATATGGCAGTGTCATTTTTTGTCTCCAGGTGCACACCAGTAATGTATTTTTCTAAGGCCATTTTTTTTTTAATGTGGCTTAAATGGCCTAATTTAACTAAGGTCTAGTCCTGGCTAAAGCTAAGCCTGGTTTGTGAAACTGGGCCTATATGTATTTTTCCTGGAACATGGTTGAGAAACACTGGCTTAACATATAATTTGATAAGTAGACTAATCGTTTTTTTGATTCCCATCCAATCAAATCGTGAAAAAAATCAGGCAGACCGACTGCAAGACACAGACACTTTATAAGTGCACCAAACATAAAGTGTCCTAGAAGATGCAAAATTGTTTAACACAATGACTAAGAGACTGTTTGGACTGCATGTCACTGATGAGAAGATGAAAGATGCCTACTGTATGATGACTGTAATCACCAAACGGCCTTAAACTATGGAGCCAGATCAGTCTCAAAAATAATACCTTTACCAAGTAGTTCATACATGCACAGCACAATTCACATTTACAAAATCCAATTTGTAAACACACAATTTATAAACACAAAAGTAAAAATCATATTTATTTTTGCCAAATGAATTGGATGTGTGTATTTTTGAATTGGGTTTGTGTATTTATGAATCGTGTTTTGAAAATACGAATTGAATTTGTGTATTTTCAAATCGTGTTTTGAATTTACCAGTTGGATTTGTGTTTTTACAAATTGTGTTTTGGTGTTTTTTGTTTTATTTAGGAATTGTGTTTTTTTTACATGCACCGCACAATTCACATTTACAAAATCAAATCTGTAAACACACAAGTAAAAATCATATATTTTCGCCAAATGAATTGCATTTGTGTATTTTTGAATCATTTTAAATTTACCAATTGGCTTTGTGTATTTACGAATTGTGTTTTGAATTTACGAATTGGCTTTGTGTATTTGCGAATTGTGTATTTACGAATTGTGTTTTTTACATGCACAGCACAATTCACATTTACAAAATCCAATTTGTACATTTGTAAACACACAAGTAAAAATCATAAATATTTTCACCAAATGAATTGGATCTGTGTATTTTTTTTAATTGTGTTTTGAATTTGTGAATTGGTTTTGTGTATTTTTGAATTGTGTTTTAAATTTACGAAAACACATGCACAAATTAGTGCTGCAGGACTTTAGTTAACTGCTGGACATTGCTAATAATTAAAAAAAGACATGGATCAAAATCAGAGAACGCTTTTATATTTCTCTCAGTTACTGCTGTTACATTGTGTAGAAATTTCTTGATTTATCTGATACATCTTTTTTCTTGTTTTTAGTTGATTTCTAAAACACTTCTACAGGCTTGACATATCCACAGCTTAAATTCTTTACAATTTTGATGATTAAACTTACCTTATTTATAAAAAGAAATTCACAAATTTGATCTTTAGTGCATGAAATATAATGCATTTTTCCTTTTTTTACAGGTATTCAGATGTGTTTGACCGACCTGTTCATGAGTTTCCCAACACAGTCAGATGCTCTGCTGATCAACAAAACACATTTCCATCTCCCAGATTTGCTGAATATTCATGTACACACATCCATTGGGATCTCATAGAGACTGTTGGCTCAATCTTTAGGCCATCTTTTTTGTTTAATTATTATTGTTTTTTTATATTTTGAATGTTTTCTAAAAAAACAAAATGTTGTAAATTTCAGCAGTTGAACTGCCTTCTGCATTAAATGTTTTGACTTTTTTTGTTTGTTCGTTTTTTTACATTTAACGAGGAAATTTGACAACCGGGTCAAAAATATAATCCTCCAGTTCTAGTGGGTGCTAAAATTTGTCATGACCAAGCTTAACTGATCTGTTGTGACTTTAAAATGTTTAAAACTCTATCAAAAAAAGGAAGGTGAAGGTTTATTTTTAACCATTGACTGTTAGTACACTAAAAATGCCTGAATTTAGATAAAATATGTACAATCTCAACCATTAGGTTAAGGTCTGGGTAAAAAATGTATTCAAAAAAGTTGTTTGTTCATATTTTACCTACATTTTTGTGTTTGGGAAAAAACTGCATTAGTGTAATAAATTCACCATAATTTACCCTTCTAATTCAAGAAAGGTGAAAATCAGTATTAAGACATTTAGTTTTGTGTTTTTCTCAATGCCAGTGTTTTACTGGGAGACTTGAGGTGTTGGTGAACATTAATAGTTACAAAGTGTGCAGTTTTTAGTTATTTTTTTTTAAGTCAGGTTTTGTTTTAGACTCATATCTGGTGCTTGTTAAAACTGCCTGACTTTTTTGTCTATAAGCTATTCATACTTGACATTAAATAATATTTCCACAGTCTGAACCTGAAATACAAAATGTGAATGATGATTCATACAATGTGATACGTGATTCATACCAGGTGATTCATGCTTCAATAACTTAACTAAACATGTTGCTGGCCGAAAAATGTTTGTTTTTGTTTTTTTGTTTTCTTCATAACCCCCTTCTGCACAATGACAACCATGTTTGTTTTTCACATTTCTCAAAATAAAATGTTCATGTGTTAAGTCTTGATTTCTTCTTTTTGCAATGACTCGACAGATATTAGCTAGGTCATTCTACCGAAATATCAGTTTTTCTGTCACTAGACCTACCAGAAATATTACATTTGAAAAAGTCTTATGTTAACAATTTCTTTATATTTTAAAATGAACAACACATTCTTGACTCATCAATAATGGTTTTAAATTACTTATCTAAAATTCCAAGTACCACAAAACTTATTGTGGCCCCAGCCATATAGAGAAGCAAGATGCTTTATTTTGAGGAGAAAAACTAATTTTTTTTAAGCATTCAAAATACAATAATGCATTCATAAGTCATGTATATATGATGTAAATAACAAAAAGAAAATAGCAAATAAATATTACTTAAAAAACCTGATTAAAACAAAATCATTATTTGCTTTATTATTACGCTTTTTTTCTGGGCCTAACTACATGTGCTGAAAATATAGATACAAAACCTTTGTTAAAACCTTTAATTTTGGCAAAAAAGTAGGTAATACTAATGACAAAATTATATATATATATTTAACCAGTGATTAATGCAGTCATAAAGTCAAAAGATAATTGATTAAATTGTTTGTTTAAATATTTATAGCAAGCGATATATATATATATATATATATATATATATATATATATATATAAATATATATATATATATATATATACAGTTAAAGTCAGAATTATTAGCCCCCCTGTTTATTTTTTCCCCAAGATCTGTTTAACGGAGACAATATGTGTATTATTGTCTCATTCTTCCTGCAGGCAAGTCTTAAAGTGGGCAACAGTACAGGGTCTTCGTTGTTGCATTTTATGCTTGAAAACGCACCACAGATTCTCTATTGGAGACAGGTCGGGACTGCAGGCAGGCCAGTAAAGTACCTGTATCCTAATGGAATACGTGTTTATTTTGAAACAAAAAACCTATCAAAATAACAAGGAACGTATTAAATAATGTTTGTTGTATTGTCAGCAATGAAATACCAGTATATTAAATTTAGAACAATTTAAAATACATTTAGAAAACTTTACTTTTTTAAATTGCGCTTTCCATACTTTTTCTGATTTGGGGTTGTGCATTTTGCTATACTAACAGTGGTACAATAATAATAGGTACAATAATCCAGCTATGAAGCAACAGTGAATACTAGTTTGCATTTAACCTGTTTGATGTTTTGTTCAGGCTGTTTTAAATACCCCTCTCTTTTTACTTAGTGGATTAACTGTTAACTTGCCATTACGGTTATGATGCCTCAATCTCAAACAGACCAAAGGGCAGAAGGCCAGCAGTCACTCGCTCAGAGACTCTGAAGAAAACAGCTGAAGTTATAGTGAGGTTTACTTCGAGCTGTCAACAGACGGAGAGGATGGTGACCACAGAGCTTTACACAAAGGTAAAGTGTGCATTTTCTGTTTACATGAATTTACAGTTTTTCTCAGTCGCTTTGGTGCATTTCTCACAACACTATTTACATTTGCACAACAGTTAATGCATTTCTCAAAACAATTAGTCATTTGTGCACATCATAGTAGCAGTTTCTCATTCCTTCCAACAAATTGCAAATGCTTTTGGACATGCATTAACTGCTTTCATACAACTCTCTGCTGTTTGTAACATTATCATTTGCTTGTGTCATGTCAGTCAAAATTAACTAAACTTGTGGATGGTGAATAGTCATTCCATATAAAACTAATAGTCTTCATTTCATTACTTGAGTCATTACATATAAAAATGTTGAACTAGTTGTCAAAATCTGTCAAGATAATTTTATTTAAAAACTTAAAATCTTTTTTTTCCCTGAAAATGTCTTCTAAATTAAACATTTTCATGAATGATTTACAGACCTATGTATGTTGTAGGTTCAGTTCCATTATGTACTGCAATATTGTTTACAGTTGTGCACAGCTCTACCTAAAGGAAGTTTATGTTTGTTGTAAATAAGGGTGTATTTATTTTTTTGCACAATGCTGTGAATAAATTTGAATTGTAAAAAGCATCTGCAGTAAAAATGTGAAACATATTCAGTGTCTTGTACTCAGATACCTCACTAAATGCAGTGATGTCTAACTTTACTGTAGTTTTCAAATGGCTGTGCAAATAGTATATAGTGCGGTCTTGAGCATTTTTTTAGGACCTGTCAACAAAATCTGACTTTTTTGCATTGGAAAAAATGTACAGAGTAAACTGTCCTAATGAAAACATGACAAAGCCATTTGACTGTCTTGTTCATAAACAATGGTGGCAGGACTTTGCATCTTGATGACACTGACACTTTCATTGACATAAATACTTGCTTTTGAGGAATGAGCTCTCCATTTTGAGCAAGTGACACACTTTTGCTGGTTATCCACTAGGTTTTGCAGTTTGTACTAATTGTTTTGAGAAATGCATTAACTGTTGTGCAAATGTAAATAGTGTTGTGAGAAATGCACCAAAGCGACTGAGAAAAACTGTAACGTTATTATTCTAGATAGATAACATGACTGACAGAACAAGGGGATTTGAATGATAGATAAACAGACAGACAGACGATAGATAGATAGATAGATAGATAGATAGATAGATAGATAGATAGAT